>OU862877.1:1800000-2224847 GCA_917880725.1 Selenia dentaria
GTAACCATTCGAAGATATTGCGATATTGACTGACATGGTCATACTTACGCAAACCAAATACAAACCGAATGCAAAAATTTTGTAAACGCTCAAGTTTATTTAACTGCTCCTCAGTTAGGTCCAAATAGCATAGTCAAGTATAGGAAGTAATAGAGATTCTGCTAGAGTAATTTTGATAGATTGCGGGAGAAAGTTACGTAACCTCCTAAGGGATCCACCTGTTGCTAATATTTATCGGCTGATTTCAGTAAGTTGATCTTAAAATAGGCGTAGATCTTGATATTTTGTCTATGCTGTGCCCAAGAATATTACGCTTTTTCACCTGCGTGATGATGGATGATGACAATGAGGAGTATCCTATATGTTAATCCAGCGCCTCATCTGCCTCCATACCAAATTTCATTTAAAATGTCCCCGCCGTTTGAGCGTGAAAGAGTAACAAAGATCCACACATCCATACATCCATACATCCATACATCCATACATCCATACATCCATACATCCATACATCCATACATCCATACATCCATACATCCATACATCCATACATCCATACATCCATACATCCATACATCCATACATCCATACATCCATACATCCATACATCCATACATCCATACATCCATACATCCATACATCCATACATCCATACATCCATACATCCATACATCCATACATCCATACATCCATACATCCATACATCCATACATCCATACATCCATACATCCATACATCCATACATCCATACATCCATACATCCATACATCCATACATCCATACATCCATACATCCATACATCCATACATCCATACATCCATACATCCATACATCCATACATCCATACATCCATACATCCATACATCCATACATCCATACATCCATACATCCATACATCCATACATCCATACATCCATACATCCATACATCCATACATCCATACATCCATACATCCATACATCCATACATCCATACATCCATACATCCATACATCCATACATCCATACATCCATACATCCATACATCCATACATCCATACATCCATACATCCATACATCCATACATCCATACATCCATACATCCATACATCCATACATCCATACATCCATATTTAAATATTATTTTGAGATTTTTTCGACAAAAAAATATTTATTTAAAACTTGGCTTGTAAATTAATTTAAAAACATATCCGTTTTTTTAGCTTTCCAGCTAGACGATGACTGCTGTTCAAAGCAGAAAGTCAATAAGAGTATCTCTTTCTTAACACCAATTAAACTATCTCACATAAATCTTGATTCTTTACAGTACGCCTCTCACAACCTCGAGCGGAGTGTTGATGAGTTGAATAAAATTGAGAACCAACCATACCATATCACTTACGGTTACTATTTCAGTATCCTTACAACACTTCTTTCTATTTCTGTATTTTCATTTATATTCTATAAAATATACCGCTGTTTTTGTAAAAGCAACCCTAAAGATGGGTGTTGTATTCAAATATACAATCATTGTAATTCTAAATCTAATACTCGTGTTAAAAGTAAATCGAGTTTTGAAATGACTGACATCGAGTTCACCTCCGAAGACTCAACTTCTCCAAAAACTTTGAGGAGGAACCTCGATTTTAATTTATAGTATTCTTATTCTGCTACTATTTGTAAATCATAAGTTAAATTTTAATTCTAATTCAAAATCCTAATTCTAATTCAAAATCTTAATTCTAATTCTAAAATCTTATTTTTAAATCTTAATTCTAGTTCCAATACTAAATCTTAATTCTAGTTCCAATTCTAAATCTTGAATCTAAGATCAATTCTAAATCTAATATCTTTATTGCAATTTCATAACTTTAGTTTAATGCCTAATTCTAATGCCTTGATTTAATATGTAATACAATTATTAGTTAATGTTTACTCTCATACTTATTCTGATTTTTACTTCTAAATCTTAACAATAATTTTCATACAATTTCTTAGGTTCTAACTTTATAGAGTTTAACTAAATAATGTACTTAATATTATGTGTAAGTTCATACTTTACAGTGTAACCTTTATAGCACGTGTGTGCATCATAATACCTGTAATGAGATATCTCCATTGTTTTACTTTTGCTAATGTGTATGTCGAAATATGATTTAGTTAGGTATATTGCGAATACCAGCTGATATTTATTGTTTAAATGTTTATGTCACTGTTTTCTATATTGTTTCTAATGTCTGAATAATTTCTAATTTCTATGTTAAAATTACTGCACTTTACAAAATTCCTTTTGCTATTCTATTATATCAATTAATATTCTATATCCTTTAAATCTATTTTTCTATTTTCTACTCTCATCCTAATTTTATTTTTGGATGTTCCGTTTTAAAGGAGGAAGGTGTTACACCGCGTATATTGCTGACTAGGGGCAAACCCCCATCGACTTCATTCAAACACTGTCAGCATTATATGTTCCTATATAATCCGCGCTTTCCAAATTAAATTGCCTTTTGTTTTGTGTTCTTCAGTGTATCAACTAATTGCTCTTAAAGCCATCTTGCTGCCAGTTCAGTACAGTAAAGTGAAGTGCAGGAATTTATTCCCTTGTGTGTAAAATCGTGTAAAAATTAAATAAAATAAAATAAATGTTTGTGTGTGTGTGAATGGTTGTTTTTTTTTTAAGACAACCAGGAAGAGCCACACAACAGTACGTTACCCAATGCAGGAAGCAAACTTACAAGTTAAAAAAAAGTTATCAATAGATCTTTTTCAAAAATAAATTACGAGTTTTTTGGTTTTGTTTTACAAATTGGCGTCGTGTTTTTTAAAGTTAATACACTCACAAACGCAGTTTAATTTGTGATTTGATTAGAAATATGGAAGAGTTGAATCAACATAAACAGCGTGTTTCAAAATGCCACAAATGAAGAATACGTCAGTATTGCGTTTTATTTAGGTTTTTGCAACGGTAACAGTGAAGCTGCTCTTCAAGATTATTCGCATCGGTTGCCCCATGTGCCAGTTTTAATGGAGTGTATTGGAGAATCCGAGGAACTGGTACAGCTCAGAGACGATAAACTAATGCCGGGAGACCCCCAGTCCATAAAGTTCATTACGAAGAGATACTCTGCAAGAATTAATCGATGAACCAACAATTTCGACAAACACCGTTGCCACACGACTCTCTGTAACACAATGGAAAGTGTGGTCTACCGTGCATAATACAGGATTCTATCCTTACCATTATACTCCTGTGCAAGTTATTCACGAAGAGGACCCTGAATGGAGAGCTTTCTGTAGATTCATGTTAAAACATGGGGCTGCATTTGTGGGAGCTTGAAAGATATTACCTGATCTCTACGACTTTGCTTTGAACAGAGGCATAAAATTGGAAACTTATCGCACCGTCTTCACCGTTCATGGGTGGTTGTTGGGAATGTTTAGTGAGAAGCGTAAAAACATCACTATAAATAACACTAAAAGACAGAACTCCACAATTGGAGGTACTACACACTTTGCTGTTAGAAGTTGAAGCAATAATAAATTCAAGACCTCTTACACATGTTGAAGTCGATGGCGACAGTGAATACACAGTGATACAACTGCGCGAGTTCTCAGATGCTGACCTGAACAAACGAGTGGATTGGCGAAAAGCACAAAGCCTAGCAGATCTTTTTTGGCAACGATGGGTCAAAGTATATTTACTACTTTTGACTCCCCGACAGTAACAGTTCTAACACATCGTGTGATAGATGTTGGAGATTTAGTGCTGATTGCAGATGGAAATTCACCACGTAATCGTTAGCCCTTAGGAAGAATAGTAAAAAAGTTTCCGGGTAAAGTTGATAGTGTAACTCGTGTTGCAGATGTTGCAAAAAAAGGGGTGTGTTGTGACGGCCAGGAAATTAGGAAATTAGTACGCCTTACAGTTTAAATGGTGTTTCCCACCGCTCGAGGCCATGTTGGCGACAGTATTTTCTTTTGTGATACTGGCCATTTTAACAGTAAAATTAAGAAAGTATTTTTTTTATATATGTAATTTTGTATTCATACAGGAGTCTTTATTATATTATCATACTGAATGGTTCATCTGGTGATTTTTATTAATTTTTCTAGTTTTCTGTTTTTTGTTTTAGTGTCGTTAGGTACGCTTATGGCTTTCAATATAGTGGCCTCAACACGTACTGTATTTTATAATTTGTTTATTTTAAATTTACTGATGAATTTACTGGTTGACTACTGTAATCAACAGAGTAATAAATTTACTCATATTCCTTTTTTTTATATTATTATACTTTTGTATATATATCCTTAAAGGGATAGACAGCGGTGTTTTAAACGCCTACGTTTCACCAGATATGTTTTTAGTCTCATGTAATAAGGGGCGACCCTATTGCCAAATTCGGGGCATTGTTCCAGACTCCAGACTGTTATTGAGAATTTCTTTCTTAGATTCAGATTCAGATTCAGATTCATTTATTGCACAAAACATAAGTATTATACATAAGCATGCACATTGTTGGTAATAAAGTCAAAAGTCCATTATGTTTTGTCTATGTAGGCGTACAAAGTTGAGAGATGGAGCTGCCATTGTCAATATTATATTAAATTAAATAATTATCATAGCAATATAGTAGGTACTTAACTAAATTAATAATATGTCAAACAAATATTCCCTCATTCTTGAAATAAGATAATTAAGTGTGTCAAAATGAATTCATCCCTAATAAAACTCAATTATAATAATGATAACATATGTCAAGGTGATTAGAATTTGTCATTAAGGAAGTCATTAATACTATAGTAACATTTTTCTATTAGAAACTTTTTAAATCTTTTCTTAAATAGATTAGTCTCTAATTCTTTGTGGCACTTAGGTATTTTATTAAAAATAGTGGGTGCCATGCAGACTACACTTTTGCGCATAAGCGCTGTTTTTACTGATTGTGAGGCTAGTCTGTTAGAATTGTCCAACCCTGGGATCGAACCCAGGACCTTGAGGTTCCAAAACGGCACTTTCACCACTTCACCAAGACCAAGCGAACGGAACCGCTGCGCTGACGGGTCAGCTAGTCGTTAATAAAATATAGTTAATGTCTTTCAGCCTACAATCTAACCGACCAATACAGGTATAATTTTATACAAAGAAATATAGAAATTCCGCTACTTCTCCCTCACCACGATCTGCCTTGCTTGGAATTTACTTATTACAAGTCTAGATTTACACCGATTTTATATCATATAAAACTCTAAGAATAGACCAATCTTGGCTAGACCATCGGTCGTCTTGATGGTTAGTCTCTCATCGCTCAGCCTCGATCTCTCCCTGGTTGACTTCTCCAAGGTCTCCCCGCCCACTTCTAGCCATCTGAAACTTTTAAAATACTCGGGCGTATCATCAATCATCATCAATCATCAATCATTTATTTAATCCTTGTGGATCTAGGTAGTACATATACGAGTACATGTGATGTTAAAATTAAATAATTTCACTAGATCCACTTAATAAGCATACAAGATGTTT
Source organism: Selenia dentaria (assembly GCA_917880725.1). Classification (NCBI taxonomy): domain Eukaryota; kingdom Metazoa; phylum Arthropoda; class Insecta; order Lepidoptera; family Geometridae; genus Selenia; species Selenia dentaria. The sequence continues at coordinate 1,805,500 of OU862877.1, forward strand.
ACAAAGAATAATAATAAAATTAATACGAAACATGCAAGATTAATACATATAAACATTTCGTATGTCAAATAAATTTTAAAAATTGTAGCAATTATGTCATAACATAGTATGGTGTAAAAACGTTATGTACTGTACAATGTCATGTAAGATTCTTATCTTCTAAAAATCCCTAATTGTATAATATGTTTTGTCTACAAGGAATTTGTTAAGAACGTTTTTAAACAAAACAACACTTTCGATACATCTAATTCTTTTTGGAATTGTATTATACATCTTGTGTGTCATGCAGAACACACTCTTGCGCATGAATAGTTTACTCCCTGAGCAATGTCGCAGGTTCCCTGCCCGTCGAGTACCAGCAGGAGTAAATTCAAATACTTCAGGGTTGCGTTTTACGAACATGGCTACCTCAATATTGTACATCGAAGGTAATGTTGTAATTTCTTAAAATAATATTTACACGAGTCAGTTTGCTTAAGCCCGTACATAGCTCGAATGCAGCGTTTTTGTACTTTGAATATTTTCAAACTGTTGGTGGAGTTGCCCCAAAACATGATTCCATATCGCAGTATCGAGGCCCATGATATGCCGTCAGCAACGCTGTTTCATTTACTACTAATCTCAATTTATTTAGAGAATGATTATGATGATGATAATGATTAATGATTATGAATGATTATTTCTAAACCTAAAAACCTTTTAGTGTCGATTTCACTGATACGATTTCCGCAAAAGTTAATGTCAATGTTTAATTAATCATTATTTCGTAACTTAAAGTTCATAAATTTCGTTTTATCCATATTTATTTTCAAATTATTTAATGTCAACCAATCAATTAGCAATGTCAAATTATAATTTATAGTTAGTATGTTCCATGTCAACAGATTTTATCAAATGTAAATATAATGGTACTGTATCTTAGTGTACATAATGTGGCTTATTTTAAATAAATAAACCCAATTTCTTGTATGCTGGCTTTAATAATCTAATAAAATACATTTTTCGTTAATGGTCACGATATGTGTTACAAGCAAGATGGGAGTGAATAAAAAACATAACAGGTAGATAGTTCGGAGAATGTTAGTGCGCGACGCCCATTAGTATACACACGTTTGGACAATCTTGCCATTAGAAAGTCGTAGGCGTGAACAGGTACAATCATCAGCAAACAATGTCATATGGAAATTCGTTACAATGGGAAAGTCACACTTCCCTGTGGTACACCAAAACATATTTTTTTTGCGTCTGAAGAGTAAATTGTATCAATATTGTTTCGCCGGCAAATTCTATGTATTTCAGTAATTTGGGTCCTAAGACTAAGATATGAACCAATTAATTTGTGAGCCAATTCCATCGTGATGCCCCTTATTCCATAATTTAACAGCTTTCTCAATAATATCTAATGATCAACATGGTCAAAGGCTTTTGACATATCCATATATAATGCCACAGCAACTTTTGCATTGTCTACGTTTGTTGAGACTTTTTGTAGAAAATCGTAGATTGCCATATTAATTGTTTTGTTTCTCCTAAAGCCATATTGGTTTTTAACTAATATATTATTCTTTTCAAAGTAATTATTTAGTTTATTTTATAAAACTTTCTCAAATATTTTAGAGCATATTGGTAAAAGGGCTACTGGTCTATAAAATAGGTTTAATAATCGCTAATTTTAGGTTAGCAGGAAAAACACCTAACTCCATATACATGTTTCTTATGTAACATAATACTGGGCTTATGACAATTCCGACCTCTTTTATAATTTTGGTTGATATTTCATCATTACCTACACTAGCCGTATTTTTTAGATCAGAGATAATTTTTAAAATGTTAAATGAATCAGTTGGCGTTGAAAATTGAATTAGTTTGATTATTTTTAATATTAATTTTATCTTTTAATCTGTCATTTGATTTTATCAGTTCAATAAATAATTATTAAAAGCATTAGCAATCTTATTAGGATCAGTCAATTTTGTATTGTTTAAAATATTTTTTTAAATTTCTTATTTTGGTAAATTAGTTTTTAAGTTATTCAAAAATTTCCAAGTAGCTTTTGATTTATTACGAGCAGTCTTAATGTAGTATTAATTTTGCGAGCACGAGCAAAGCGCGCGAATTAGAATTTATGTTATCGAAACTAGAACGAATAGTGAACAGCCCCATATTTTTTTATGTTTAGGGTTGATTGTGTTACTTGTTGTAGATAATGCTGATAAGTTACAATATTTGTTTTATTATTTTGATATGATGATATGATGTATGACACCTTATCTTCGTTTTAAAATGCCTAAATGTAAATAATGAAACCACACATGATGCGGTTTCATTATGAAATTATGATCATGAAAACTGTGGGACAATGTAATTTTTATATGAAGAAAATTATTAAGTTTATTTATTTTCTTATTATTATTTTTGTATAATTTTGGAGCTGTAATTTGAAAGTGTTTATAACAAAGTTTAAGTAATATGAAAATTGTTTGTCAATTTTAAAGCAGTTATTAGTTTTTCAAATCTTTTTTTTCGTTATAATGTTATATTTTTTCAAATTTGAAAATTTGTGTTATAGATTTTATTAAAAAAAAAAATAATATGTATATAAAAGGCATAATATTTGACAAAAAATATCATATTTTTTCTCGTGCTATGAATAAAAAAAAAATAAGAAGGACATTACATAAAAAGACTTTCGAAATTAGTTAAATGAAGAAAAAATATCAAAAAGGCATACATTTGAATAATCTTAGTCACGCTATGGAGGGTCGCGTGCGCTCATTAGTCGTGTTGCGTCTCAATTTATTCCTAATCTGTGGTCTCGACTGCCGACAGAGCCGAGGCGTGCCATTTTGGGGCGCCAGTGACCATTGAAACTATTATTACTAGGTAGGTAGGTAATAATTTCTCAAAGCCAGCGACGTCCGATGTCCGCTACAGGCCTAGCACGTGGCGGAGAGAAATAGTCTTTCCACCGTTTTTATCCACCTGTCGGTGGAAATAATTGTCTTATCCACCATACAGAGCACGGCAACCAGGAAAAAAGATAAAATGTTTCCTTTTGACGTATCTCGTAGACAGTATGTCCCGCTACTCCCGCTATAGAGCACGGACTCGTCGAAACGTGGATATAATTCTCACCGATTGACATAATACGGACCTTCCTTGAAGGAGGTGGATTAAAATTTATATCCATTCAAAAATGTCTCGTGCATATTTTATTAATTATAATTAGTCGGAAGTATATCCGAGATGCCACTATATCCTTCGATTACCCAGATAATAAGTTCAAGCACATATTTCGGGTCAACAAAGAAATGGCGTTGACAAACCATACGGATGGTTTGCCGGTGCATATCAAGTTTATTATTGTATTATTTTCCCATCTACATGCTGTGAAATACAGTTACAGTGAGTTAGTAAACGAAATAGGATAATGCGTAAGGATATGGATATCACGATATTCAGAGATGGATATATTCTGATTAATGGACTGTAGCGTATACTTAGAGTTTTCGAGAATTAGTATGACGAAAAAAAGGAGACTCACCGATAGGAATTGTAAGCCTGCCGAGGGATGTAAGACGAAAAGCTACTAGGGCGCCCTTTCACCTATATGTCCTTACGTTACCCGTAGCAGCGGCGGTCATGCAGTGTAGTGTAGTAGCCCGCTGACAATCGGGTGCCACTGAAGTTGGATAGATTCGGCGTCTCACTGAAGTTATGGAATTTCACTCCTGCGCGGAAATATGAGATAGCTCTGCCTCTACGACTAGGCAAGCGAGCCCGAGAGCAATTGTAATGAATTTATGGCGCGGAGGTTTATCACGAATTCGAAATCTGAACTGTACTGTGTAACGAGTTAACGTCAATGGTTCAACTCGTATGACACTTCGACGAAGTGTCAAAAAATGCTTTTAAAGCGGGAATTTAAATTATTGCCATTACAAATATTGCCATGTATGCACTTTTTATTATTAACATTATTGAATACTGAACAGTATGTTTGAAAGTTTGATACACAAACTAAAGAGATATAATTACTACGCATGTTTAATGGATTGATAAAATATTGCAAACAGATATGGCACTTTTGTTAAATTAGCTAAAACCATAGAGAACTGGTCCTTCGGATGAGTTTCAGACTTGGACGATCTGCCCCCCTAAATACTCCATTTATAAACGTAGTCTTGAGAACCACCTCCTTTTTGGAAAGTCTGTTACCAAATAATACATTTGATTCTATTTTATTGCCCGTTCCAAGACCCTGTCAAACGTACGTACGAGTATGTCAATAATGGCAACAAGTGGAACCATTAAAACAATTTAGATAATTGTTCTTTTTAAATCTAGCAAAATCATGCCGTCTACAGAGCCTCTTCTACTGGATTTAGAGAAGCTTATACAATAATACTAAAAAACGATATACCTATTGATTTTAATCGCAAAGTAGATAAAGAGTTTTTAATCTTTTAAAGTAAACTATAGTAACTAAAGACGAGACTGGACTATTGTATATTATACCTTTATTATCACCTGCACGTAGGTTTGCACAATTGTATGCGAATAGTTTAAAACGCTCGCAGCGGAGCTTGACTTGGCGATCCTAAACGTTTAACAAGTTAAGCAACGCTTGCGGCGTTCAGAAGTTGGATGGGTGTGTGCTAGTGGCATTATACAACTGAGCGCTTCCGTGCTTCAGAGGGCACGTTAAGCTGTCGGCCGTGGTTGTTTGTCTTAGGACAGCAGTCGTTAGGCTATGTCGAAGGCCTTCGAGCGGCCTGAAAACTTCGACATGGGTTGGCCACTAGCCTATCCACCAAGCCGCACTAGGCCAGTATGGTGGATTATGGCTCAACACCACCCTCTGAGAGGAAGGCTCTGAGTGCCAGGAGTGGGAACATAATGAGCTGATTATGTAAGTTTAAAACGAGCGAGATGTTACATCTCTACTTGCGAATACTGACGCCTGTAGATTGTACCGTAAGTATACCTACATTGAATTTTATTTATGTACGTTGCCCCATGCGCTTAGTCGTGAGTGGGATGTGAATATAGACTCTCTGTTATTTAGTGCTTTATACAATGGTAAACTGTGCGATTGTTTTAGTGTTATCCCTGGTTATATGTGAAGTAATAAGCCAAGGTAAAATCTATTAAAAAGCATGCCATCAAAAGTTATAATTAAGTTTAAAATTATATTCAACTTAGTAAAATTATTTTTCTATATAAGTATGTGTCCATAAATTAAAGTTTTCAGATTATTTTTAATAATAATATTACATTAGTACATTTACTAATAAAGTCTTAATAAATAAAGCTCTCCATTAGACCACAGACCGGAAAAGATGGAGGGAAGCAGTTAGGAAACTTCAGAAGAGGCACGATCCTCAACACTGAGGGAACGACTGAGGAGGAGGAATAAAGTATTATCTCTTTGTTCCGAGTTTTGTAGAATAGTGAATTATCGTATATCATAATTCTTTTGTGGGTTCTAAAAAGTTCTTCATAAAGGTTCTGTCCTTCATGAGAAAAATAGAAATCCTTCGATCACCTAGGATCACTTTGTTGTCCAATTATCAGTCTTTCAGTCAGAGCCCTTATTCTCGAGAATATGTAGAAGCAGCAATTTGAAATTTGTATCAGATACTGAAATCTTAGTCAAGTTAACAAACAGTTGTAAGACAGATAAGTTTTTAAGTCAACGTTATAAAATACTGCCATTTGTACCGTGACACTCGTCTATAAATGAATCAAAACCTATATGATATTTCCTGTTAGAATTATGAAATTTAGCAAGCGACGTCTCGCAAGTTAAGAAAAATACTGAAATATGTTATTTTTTATTAAAATGAATATTTATTATTTTTGCAGTTACAATCTAACACTTTTAGTTACTCATATTTTTAGTTAGGTATGTAGATGCATGGAAGAACATTATTTCATCTATATAACTGACAACCTCAGCTGGTTTTTATGTTGTTTGTACGGACCCCGCGGTGCACGAGTGAGACTCTTACTCGTCAATGTTTTTATTACAATTAGCAATATACGCGAAGGTAAAATACGTGTAAAGTGTGGATTTTGCCTAAATGTACTCGTATACATTGCTCTAATCGCACAGTACACATGGAGCTGTAATCGAAACAGGAAAACCAAAAGTAAATTTAGCATTGTGAGTTGGCTATTTCAACGGTTATTTGGTTTCAGATCATGTTTTCAACGGTTTAAATTGTAATATCCAAAGGTTGCCTGGAAGGGGGCGCTTATCTATACTAATATTATAAAAAGGAAAGATTTGTATGTAACGATTCAATTTAAAAACTACTGGACTATTTCCAAAACATCTTTTGCCGTTAGAATAATACTCGTACACTATCATTAGGCAATATAGGCCATGTAATATTTTCAAAAAGGTTAGGGATCCGTATGAAAACTTCGATAAGGTAAGAAGTATTCAAATTATCAACGTGATGATTACCTTGACTATTTTCTCTGAGTTTTCGATATTACGGCACTGTTGCAAGCGCCATGATCACGGGTGAACTGAGACTTCATTAATGTATCCCAAACTGTGAAAGAATACCAAAAAAACCTCATATCGCGTACGCTGCGGAAACTATTGACAATACAGCAAAGTGATGTACTGCAGTTTTATAGAAAACATGAATATCCACAAATTAAAGTCCATGATACCACATGTCTTATTACAGTTACGTCAAAATAAAACTTCACATTTTAAAATATGAAATTTTAACGCCGAAATATCCTTATATCGCGTATCAGAAACTATTGTAACAGAGCAAAGTGCTGTATTATAGTTTTATAGAGGACATCAATATCTAAAAAAAGTATGTAATACCATATGTGTAACTATTAAAATTATGTCATAATAGCTACTTTGCCGTGTTAAAATTTGCATCTTAACGCCGGTATAAACTAGGCCACATTATTCGTACCTTGGTGTTAATCCATAACTACTCTATTAGTATCTTCTTTAGAACATGTTACTAAACACGATTTAGTTTATTTATCTTTAAAATTCGTCCTCCAAAACCTAAACCTACAATTATTATGCAACGTAATTTTAGTGGTATGAATCAGGAAGCATTTTTTAATGACGCCAGTAACATAGACTGGTCACCGGTAACATGTGCTACATCTATTGATGACCAATTAACTTTATTCAATTCTATCATTGTTTATCATTGTTTATATATTATTAGTCAATTATATGACAAACATGCTCCTCTTAGACCTATCAAAACCAAATATATACCTGCGCCTTGGCTCTCAGAAAAAATAAAAAAACTTCAGCATAAAAAGGCCGTGGCTAATAGTATAAAATTCGGCCAAACTATGTGAGTAAAATACGATACATCAAACACCGAAATCGCTGCAACGTGGTGTGTAGGGATGCCCAACGACGTCATATTCATGATTCAGTTCAAGATAATGATCCAGCGAAAGTTTGGAAATTCTTCAGGTCATTGGGAGTTGGAAAATCACGCCAAGAATCTATTCCAAACACTTTAGACATTGAATCTCTAAATCAGCATTTTTCAGCAGTATCTGATATTGATATCTCTGCAAAAGCTTGTACTTTAACTTCACTTTCCAACGTAGTAACTCCTGACCTTTCACCTTTTGTCTTTCGTCAACTTACTGTTTTTGATGTTAAGAGCTTGCTCTCTATTAACTCTAACACTGTTGAAGTTGATGGCATCAGTAGAAACATGATTATTCCTATCCTTGATTATATTCTCCCTGTTTTGTGTCATATCCTTAACTATTCCATAACCCATGGTGTATTCCCTTCCTTGTGGAAAGACGCACAAATCAATCCATTGCCTAAAAAATCAAATCCCAAGTCCTTTTCCGAGTACCGACCCTTTTCTCTCCAAAGTTATTGAGCGTCTAGTCCAAAACCAGCTCCCTTTCAATCCGGAGCACAGTTACTACACTTGTGAAAATCACTGATATACCTCGGCATGGAAAATGGCCAGTTAACTGTGTTGACACTTTTGGATTTCAGTAATGCTTTTAATACACAGATATTCTCATTGCCCTATTACGCAGCACTCTGAACATATCTCCAACTGTGGTTGAATTTTTTCATAATTATTATAAGTTATGCCTATTTCTTTCCGTGCATAGTTGTCTGGAAGAGATCGCTCTGATCGATAAGACCGCCCATTGTGACACGTTTAACTTTAAGTATTTAATTATGAAATATTTTTGATTGTATTTTTATTTTATTCTTTATTTGTAACATGTATATGTATTGTGGTGTTTCAATAAAGAGTTAATCTATCTATCTATCTATCTACTCTTTTAATAAAAAAAGAAAAGATTTGTTTGTAACGGAAAAACTCAAAAACTACATAACCGGTTCCAAAAAAAAACATTCACCAGGATAAAGCTATATTATGCCTGAATAACAAACGCTATATTTGATTCATCGCATCATCATCATCCATCACCACGGGGGTGAAACCGCGGAGGACAACTAGTTATTCACATTTGGATATTAATTGAAATTTATAACAAAGAGTCTGCATGTCTGCCTATCTTCATCTCCGTATATCTGCCTATATGCTCATCTAAAGGTAATCCGTCCGTCCGTTCATCCGTACTCCTTGCATCAAAACCACACAATTTCAAACTTTTTTCTTTATTTTTTATTACTTCATTTTATTTTATCTACAGCAAAGGAGTTTAGATTTGACTACGATTATAACACACAAGCTAATGGTTGGCTGAAGTTCCACATCATCCCCGGGACCTGGACGGATGCAAGAATGAGATGCCACGCCGAAGGTATGGCCATAAAAACATATAAGTAATTATATTAAGAATTAATTAAGTGAGTCAATTTAGATTACTAAATAAGAACAGTAAGTAAGTAAATAAGGACCGTGCTTAGGAGGGCACGTCAAGCTCTCAAAATGGGCTGATTATGATGATTATAAAATAAGGACCGGTATGCAAACCCAGATTATATTCTTAATTCCTTATCTACTCCCCAAAATAAGACCTGTTAGCATTGCGGGAACGTAACATCTTAAAAAACTAAATCTCGAGATTTGGCTATTACTGACTGAAAATATACTTATGCTATGAATATAACCGGCAATTTATTCGCCAGGTGCAAGAAATGTGGGATTATATTTATGTCTTATGGTTATGTTTCTTAAAATATTAAAAGCAAACTAGGTATCAGTAAGTCATAATAGATAATATGAAGTCATAATAGAGGAGTAGTGATGATCGCCCGCCGGCCTTGGCCTGTTCTCTTCCTATCACTTGGAGGGACTTTTGTAAAGGTTACATTGTGCCATTTAAAGCGCTTGCCTCACTGATTATCACCCTCAGTTTCATTATCTGTTACTGAAAATGTATTGATGAGTTTCGACAGTTTTCCTTTAGAGAGTTCCCAATTTACGTTGTGCAGTCTGCCAATTATATTCTAAATATTAAAATTAGAACCATAATTAAAACTTCCCGGCTCTATGAAATTAAAAGCTGCGATCACCCTGGCTCTGTTAGAACGCCTGATATAAAAATATTATTAATAATATGTTTACCATTTTATTTAGGTGCAGTTCTTGCATCGCCACTGAACAGGCAGCTGAAGGCAGCTCTTATATCACTAGTGACCAATCGCAAGGGTTCCGCTCCTACCATGATATTTACAGGAGTCCACTCTACTTTCTCCAAAGGAGACTATTCTTCTATAGAAGGTAAGTAAATGAAATGCGTATTTGTAACAATTCTATTTGTATGACGCTTCTGGCCAGACCTACCGTGGAACACCTTGACCTCCATAAAATACATTGGAGAAGTATACAGAACAATACGTGCAGCTTCTCCAACCAAAACCTCTTCAACACACGTCCTGTTAACTCGTTGAACACTGAACTCTATGTATAACTAAATTTTGAATAAGAAAAATAGTTTTTGTACTGAAATTCTCGTGAGTTTGACACATAGTTAACTATTATTATTATTAACCAGCAAAACAATCACGTTAAGGATCGAAAGCTCCCGGCGGGGACTAGGGAGCTCGCAGACGCCACTGCCCACTTCTCCCTGAAGATGAGCACGGACATGCTCGAAACACGGGTCGACGTGTTCGATCCTTGACGTGAGTGTTTTGCCGGTTAATAATAATAATAATAAATAAAAGAAAAATAGTTGCCGTTGTTGGTAAGTTTAGTTGCTTCGCGTAAGACGAAAGCATCATTTAGTATTTGAGTTACACTTGAAATAGCTTTACTTGAAGGACTTCCACGTATGCATCCAACATTAAAAGATTTTATTAGCCTTGGTATAGTGAATCTCTACCTCAGATATATGAATTTGTGTATCTGTTACAAAAAAAGTTTAAAAAAATGTTTTACAAAGAAATATCTAAAAGGCTGGTCCTTGCCTCAGGGTATCTAAGAGCAGGTATGTACTTTGCCCAAAGGTTGAGCCTGACAATTCAACGAGGCAATGCGGCCTCGTTGAAGGTTCTAGGAATCCTTCCACGCACTGGTGATTTAGACAGTGTTTTTTTTGTAAAATTAATTTCAGAATCAGAATCAGAAAAATTTATTTGCAAAAAACTAGTATCAATTTAAACAAAACAATAAATATTATTAAAGAAAATTAATTTGTCGCAAACCGGCCTCAACTCAGCGTTGTGCTGGTCAATCGACCAGCGCTGGTCTTCCGTTAAAGCCGTTTGGGTGACTTCAAAGACGAACTTAAGAAAAAGAACTTAATAATCTACTTTAACATAATTATCTTGATGTGCTTTCCTAAAATGTTATATACAGAATAAAATAATATGCAAATGCTCGTATATAAAATAATGCTAAAATTATGAATAAATAAAGGTAAAATAATATACATATATAGGCACACACATACCTAACACAATCATTACGCTACACAATTCAAAAAAAATCCGCTCTCGTCAAAGATTGTTTTGCATGTACTTATGCTTCGTTTTATATGGCACTTGTATCAAGTCTAAGAGTTTCCTGTGATTTTTGGTGTAAGGTAAGAAAATGTTTGATTTTTAATCTAAAGCCATGCTGATTTTGCGGGTTCCTTAAGGGAACTTTCGTATATTGTATTTTTATATCCTCCATATCTGCCTTAATTTGGCAATTGTGATCAATTGACTCCGCCAATATGTATTTTATCTGTTACATAGACCGATCAATCCGATTGATCTAATGACAAATTCCATATATATTACGTCTTATGAATTACTGTTTTAATTGGTTATGTTGGTTCTTATTTATTAGTTAACTAGCGACTGCCGGCGACTTCGTGCGTGTAGTAGGCTCAGCCTTCGGCCTCACTATAACCTCGATGATCTTAATTTTTCTTTCATAAGAACCTTCTCTTGACAATAATTGAATAACAAAATAATAAGCCAAATTGTTCCATCCGTTCACGCGTGATGTGATGAACAAGGGAAATAGAGATTAATTTCTATATTTAGATAGATATACTAATTGTATATGTAGCACTATAACTGACAACCATAATCACCAAAATAACATCCTGTGCAACTACTCTCACATGTTTCATTGGAAGGAAATTTAATTGACAAGTACAATTTGAAAAATTTAATACCGACTTCCATTACATTCAGTTATTGGAGTGTAACTCAAAAACTACTGGATCGAATTAAATGGGACCGCGCAGGAAGCACCAGCTTTCAAACAAAAAAAGAGTTTTGAGAATCGGTTCTTCCTATCGAAAGTTATGAGGTAAGAAATAAAAAATACAATGAGTACCTCCTCCTTTTTGGAAGTTGTTAGAAAATATGTTAGATAATGATAGAAACGGCTTTGCAAACCACAACTCAACTTTCTTTTTGTAGTAGTTGGTTTAGTTCTGTTTAGAATCTCATGGCAAGCACCGACCAACATCGAAGTATAAGTTTTTCATAAGGGTAAATCATGGTCCTAGCAGCTTCACGATAGTACTTTTTTCTCTCTCCCCATGCTATACAAATTTGTTCATTTGGCTATATGTATAGTTATACCATGTGAGCAACATTTACAATAACTGTAGAAACTTTAGTAAAGTGTAGAGCTGTGCTTGTTATCCGCTATAAGCATCGATAACGTTGATGGAATATCAGAACTTGATTTCAGTTGTGAGTCTTATCAGTTTTTTGAATGGCTTCTGAGATTTTACGATTACATTCTTCATTGAAGCTTTATCTTTTTTATTAGATTTATTTTCATAGCACTAATTAGCACAATGAGGTACTTTAGTCTATATGTATATAGTATTGGGTAGGTTCTTTTAGTTTTTACATATATTTAATTTCGTTATATTCTAGGCAATAATGTATTAGCATCAAAACCTTGTGGTTTGGGATCTACGAAGAAATTTTCTTCGTAGTTTGGGATGTCAGGTAGCTGTCGGCAAGACCGCGATCCAACAAGTACAATGTACAAAACTGTTACAAGTTTAAAAATCAATGGATGACGCCGGCGCACCACCTCGCCAAGTCCAACAGATCAGTCTACGTGTTAGCTGTATACAACCGCATACCTGTAGCTGTTCGAGGTGCACCTTCCACCGTGACTTTTAAAAATAGATTAAGAACCTGGTTACAGGAGAAACTGTTTTATGACTTAGATGAATACTTAAAATTAGAGATTATACTTTAATTGATTGTATTATTAAATTGATATAGTGTTATATAATTTAATAATTATAATATGTATATTATTTGTTAAATTCAATTCATCTAATTTATTATTATTATTATGTTACTATTAATTTATGTTAACATGATGATGTGTAGCAATGGAGCTATAAATAAATTATTTGTATTTGTATTTGATGCTAAAATGAACTCTATCAGTTCTTTGCAGCAGCACCATGTTTTTCAATATTGAAGCTTGCAGATGAAACCAACTTCTTGACAAATCTTGTTATGAGTTTTGGAAAACAATGTTTCTTAATTATTTTATCACCCTATCTACATTTTTAATTATCCACACTCTTAACCATAAATTAAATTTTAGCAAAATACACTTTCTTGGACGGGATTCGAACCCGTGTCTACCGTTTATTCGTGTTAGACTTCTTGATCTCCAAGGCATTCCGTCCGAGCATCGAAGCTCAAATCTCTATTTGATTTTAATCGTCGTACGGGGACGCAATTTTTCAAAATTCTAAAATTGTAGTGTTTGGTCTCGCTATGCAAGCGTAAGGGCTTTTAAAATCTATCTGTATTTATAAAATGAACAGGGGTTCATTTTATATAGGGATATATCCTGGTAACGCTATAACTTGAAAACGGATCGCACAATCTCGCTATATAATTTGTTGTGTTAATTATTGTCAGGGTCTACTACGCGAACGAGGTCGCGGGCAGTAGCTAGTCATATAATAGAAACTCTTTATCTTTTTCATATAATAGAAACTCTTTATGATGTAGAAAATCTACAATTAATAATATTTCAAAATCACAATCAATACTTTAATTAGTAGTTACTGAACAATGTTTTGTTGATTTTTCACTGCCGGAAGAGATGAGACGGAAGTAAGTTTATTCTTTTTACATGCGGCTTATTTAACTATATACTTTATACAAAACTACTTCCAAAAACGCAGTTGGAGGGTGTAGTATACCTTGTATTTTTTTGTTATTGAGTCCCCCATTATATTTCCAGGCATGCCCTTGCTTCGTATGCCCATCATCTGGGCTCCAGGGGAGCCAGATAACTATGAAAACGCTGAGAGCTGTCTCGCGATGTTCACGGATGCCAAAGGCACCATGTCTGACGTACGCTGTGATATCGTCTTGCCTTACGTCTGCTACAAAAAGGATACGCACGTGACCATGAACCAATGTGGAACTACTGATCCAGGTATATTTTATTTTATTTGTTTGAGCTTTGTATTGGCAGTATCAAACATAAAATATAGTCCAAAACCTGAACCTTAAGCTACTCTATTAAAGTATTTTTCGGCATATCGGCTCTAAATGGAGGGTTTATAATGTACATTTCGAATTCTCCATCACCACTCACGTGAAGTCACATGTATACGAAACTCATGCATGTTCAATGTGCGTACGTACGTACTTAAGGTGCTCTGCCCGCCTAAGCAACGTGACACGTGATCTGACAAGAGATCCGACATGTAACTTGCCACTAGCATCAACATTCAAAGCAAATTGTATGGAGTAGTGCCCTTTCTCGATACGTAGTATCTTATAGTCTGTGCATTCCCGTGGCGTAGCGAGACACATGACGTGCCACTCAGCGTATCGATCTGCCATTTAATATAATATAATGTATTCCTTTTTCCTGGTTCCCTAAATCTGGTCTAGTATATAAGTAAATTTAATATAGTCTCAATTTTTCGAGTATCATTAATTAAGTTTATTTTATCATTGTATAACATGTCTTAAATCTTTGAGGATATTTATTTAATTCCTTCATAAATAGCCACGTATGTGCCACCAGAAACGTCTTCGTTATTTTCAATACCGATTTAAAATTTGTAAATATGCAAGAGCAACTTGATCTTCATCAGACCACCACATAATTGTACTCTGATATATGTCTGGCCTGTCACTCTGGTCCTCCATCGAATGTCGTGCTAGTGTCATGCTACATGCCAAAGGATAATCATGTTTCTGTCGCATTGCTTAGGTGGGCACAGCGCCTAAGGCTCTCATTGTCTGATAAAATTTGAGTATTTTCTAAAGTGTGTCAATGACTTCCACGATGTTAATAATTTCCATGCAACTTAGAACGTTTAAAAATTATCCACTTGCTCATGACGAGACTCTTTACTTCTTTTTCAAAAACTTTCTTTCCAACAGAGTATACTCTGGAACCGAGAACTGGTAGCTGTTACAAGTTCCATAAGCGAGGCCTGCCGTGGTCGCAAGCATACATGACCTGCATAGCCGAAGGGGGCTACCTGGCTATCATCAACAGCGACTTAGAAGCACAAGCCATCAAAGAAATCTATGAGCGTCATCCAGACAAAACTATTCGGTCAACAGATCCCGGGATCCTGGCTATAGGGTTCCACGATTGGGGTCAGCACGGGACATACTTGACTATCCATGGTAATGATTTGGATAAGAGTATTGCAACTGCTTTTACGCACCCCGCCGTTATGATTTGGAACGTGAAACATATAATATGATTCATCTTATTATCAATTACCTTAGTAAAACTTCCCAGGTAATGATAATGGTATCATAAATAACAAACTTTAGGAAACCAACTGTTTAGTCAAATCCATACCCAATCCAATCAGCTGCAATCCAATCACAGACGTAGATCTAGGTCTGTGAATCCAATGCTATGCTATACACCATTTCCTTCTACTACATCAATGTACGAAACACTTGCGTTCACATTTTGTTTGAAACCTCTAGCTTCGTCCTAAGCCACAGAATAAGTAATGTAGATTTAGTGCACTTTAAAGCTTACAAAATGAAAATACGCGAACTATGTCCTAATTAGGTTATCTCAAACCATAACTCTGGAGTAGTAACGATAAACAGGTTGTGAGTGGTAAATCTTGTATGTTAAAACATACAAGTTTGTTTTATTTTACAGAAGCTGTAATGCTTGTCCTTTGGGTTACAGGAGATACTTTGGACGCCGCCGGCTATCAGACGTGGGATCCCAACCAGCCCGATAACGCCACCAGAGCTCGTACGCAAGACCTGGGAGAATATTGCGGAAGCGTCTTCAGACCAGCTGTCCTTAACGACGTGTGGTGCAACGTTCCCATACCTTTCATATGTGAAAAGAGCCGTGATAGTCTTCTCAAACTCTAGTCAAAACCTGTGACCCTAATCAGAGGCAAATTTTACTGATGAAAGGAGAAGATAAAAACGGAGTGAAGTTTGCGAATTGTTTGTCAAAAATTCGCACTAACTATGTAGCAATAACAATGATATAATGTGTTGTCTCATACAAATCGAGACAGAGTTTAAGTAATAGTTATTTATTCAATGTACTATTTAACGTAACTATTGTAAAATGTATAAAATCTACTGTAAATTTTATTACAAATTAGGTTTGATTTGATAAACACAGTTTCCTGGAAACTCCTCAATCTAGTAGTGCCAAGCTAGTATTACCAAAAGGTTGAAACTATTAAGTAGATATACTTAAGATAACTTGTGTATAAATAATATGTAAAAAAGGGTTTTTATTTTTATTTTAAACTGAACTAGCTGACCGGCCCGCAGCTTCGCCTGCTCGATCTTTGTGTAGTGGTGGAAGCGCCGTTTTGAATCTAGGGGTCATAATCATAATCATAATCATAATCAATTTATTAATAACTTTTGTTACACGTCACATATTTCTAATTTAGTACTATGCTATATTACATATAGTATTTGAATTTCCATTATTAGAGTACATTTACATAATTAAAAATATAAAATCGTTCACAATGCCAAATTATAAAGAATTAAACTAAAAATAATTTCAAAAATATACAAAAAAAGAAGTCAAGTCACGTATTGGAATACACAATACAAAAATAATAATAGTTAAGTACCTACATACATTTAATTTAAATTTAATAAATTCGTCATAGCGGTAGAACGTCTACTCGACAAGCCAGCGTTTCAACCGTGACTTAAAACTACCCATGGTAGGTGCAGCGGTGATATGTTCTGGCAGCTTGTTATAAACTGTTGGACCCATGACATACGTCGACTTGGCCGACCTCTCCAGCGTGCGAGCTACCTCTTTGAGTCTATCTTTATTGCGGACGCTGTTTAATGTCTTATAAGGGACTTGGTTTATTCTGACATATACCGCAACTTTGAATATTACCAGTGCTGGCAATGTCAAGATCCCAAGCCTCTTAAAATGCGTACGTGCGGAGTCGTCCTGCGGAGTCTTAGCTATGGCACGGACAGCGCGCTTTTGTAGCCTAAAAACTCGGTGCCAATCAGCGGTCCTACCGTACAACTCCGCACCGTATTGTAGGAAAGAGTGTACGGTGGCAAAGTAGCATGACCTCACCACCTTAGCAGGTACTATCTTGGCGACTCTGCTTAATGCAAAGCATGCGCTTCCTAGTTTGCCGCAGAGTTTGTCGATGTGACTTTCCCATGTCAGACTCCGGTCAATTTCAAAGCCAAGGAATGTTGTTCTGTTGGCTTGGTCTATCCTGTTCCCATCCACGAAAACGTTAATTGACCGTGTTTGGTGTCCCGAAAGGCTAGGTTCTGGGGTTGAATCTCCAGGTTGGACAGTTATTAGGATTTTTGACAAAAACATTCTCAATATCAGTCCAGAGTATGGAACAGTATCCCGTAGATGGCAATAGGTTTGCCCCACTATTACATGGAACCAAAATATATATATATACAATATATACGGCTAAACGCAAATGTTTAAAACACCGCTGCTTACACTTTTAAGGTGTAATGATTTGTTATGTTGTGTTTAAAAATGACATGTAATATATTTTCCTTAAAATACAAATTTTTCCAAGCTTTGAGTGAGTTGCACCAAAAATATTTTTTCCTTATAATAATTTCAGAACTTTACTGCACACCTTATATGCGTCTAATAACAAAAAATAATAAAGGCGCATTATTATTACGTAGTATTATGATTACGGTTTTTAGCCGTACCATATAAGTACATGCGCGCCGGACAGTCAAGATTACGTATAAGAGACCGAATAGCATAGAGAGATCAAGCTGTCACCCTGGAGTTATGTGTGTTTATAAAAGGACTTACCTCTTGGTTACAACAATATTTGACCTCAGTGAAAGCCCTGTCAGACCGACAGTACCGCTAAGATTACTGTATTAAAATATTTTATTAGTAATTATTGAAATACATTTATGTTTTAATATTCATCGCATGAAAACACAATGTATCGTACAAGTAATACATATTATATTAAATAAGATAGTTTAGTGCGATTGCCACTTCCGTCTATTTTATTTAAATCGTAAAATATTTTTAATATTGATATTATAAGGTCACTATATCGCTGGTTTGGAAGAATACTGTATTTTTACAAAATACTACAATTTCGAGTTAGTTAGACCATGCGATGGAGAATAATCCATATTCTATACTCAGTAAAGATCATATTCGTATCACAATTCTTGTGACTGTGGCGCCACGAAAAGACTTTACGCCATTGGTGGATTTTGGTCGCCATTTTTTTTTGACAGTGATGTTTCACCAGTTGAGACATGAATCTTGAGGCGAAACCACGTTTTTTCTCCGTAAAAGAGTCTTATCACGAAATAATACCCCGAAAGTGTGTTTCATTTTATCCAGTGTAGTGTATTATTTTGTGTTGATTCACTATTCTTTAAAAAAGTCTGCAAATATTCAAATCGCATTTTGAGTTGGGACCTTATTCCAGAAAAAGTAAGTATGAGTGTAATGTAGTAATAAAAATACCGTATTAGATAAAAAAAATAAAATAGATAAATTTGTCACTATTCTAAATATTACTATTTAACAGATAATTATGACTATGATGTTCTAGTTTTGTTTTTGAATAAGACAGTGTACCCTAAAATATCAAGTACATTTTTCAACTTAATGCCCTATTTCAGAAAAAACAGTTCTCATTGTGTTTTGATGTTTTTTATGTAAGTTGGCATGATTATTATTCTTGGTGGTGAAAAATTTCGTTTTTTTACCAGTGTAAATAAATAAAAGTACCTAGGTATCGATTTTAACTATGTTTTACTATTTACTATTTCAGTGGCAAATCGACGAACGCTTCAAATGTTTAAGAACATCAGTATTCCTATAAATACTAAAGGGATAGAAGAAGATGTTGTAAGTATTATTTTTGATACCCTAAGTTATAATAGCAAGGCTTACCGGGGTTGGTCTGTGGATGGGTGACCATCTTTACATACCTAGACTCTCTGTGTTTCGTAAAGCACGTTAAGCCGTTGATCCCGGCTGTCATTTGTGGATCTTTGATTTTCGTTACGGTTCGTCAGAAGCCCGGAAGTAGACAACCAGTCTTACCTCGGAATATCGTATTACCAAGTTACTGGGTTGTGGAGGTCAGATACGCTTTCGCTCCATGTGAAATTCTGGTATTCAGCTGCATCCGGTTAGACTGGAAGCCGACCCCAACATAGTTGGGATAAGGCTAGCCAGTTTGATTGACTCTAAGTTATACTTATTGTAAAGACGGAGTATTTCGAATCTTACTTTTCGGAACTGTGATGGTTTGATAAAAACTGCGACGACGCCGACGGCGGTAAGATGTTATTAAAGTTTATTATTATATTTTAATTACTAATTTTCATTACAGGTTAATTACGCACAAAATGAAGAAAATCGTGTAGAACGCAAAATACTATCATCTTTACCGTATCAAGATAACAATTTTACGGATTGCGGCGATATACAAGATTATTCCCCCGATGACAGCGTTAAGAACCCTAACTACGTAAATTCTATTGATTCTTATTCGGATTCTGATTATTATGATTTTTCTTTCCAAAAAGAGAATCGCAATAAATAAAAACTAACAAAAGTAAATGAAATTGATGGTAAAGTCGACCCCATGATTTCAAGTGAGACTGATACAACTCCCATGTCAATGATTGCACCCATTGAGCCCCATACTTTTAACTATAATGATACTCAGCCAAGTACTTCCAAAATAGTTAAATATATTCCACAGAGTTCATCAAGTTCAAGCTCTTCTTCAGACTCATCAGACAGTTCAGAATCTAGCAGTTCAGATACGGAAACAGAAACAGAAATCTTCCCCAGTGCAAAAAATAGAGACTCTATTTCGTACAGTGGAGATTGTATTGGGGATAGCATTTCGAATATAACCAATACATCGCCTACCTCAAACGTTCGAGCCATAATACCTCAGGATGAAAATGTCACGCAGTCCCCTATAATTGAATACACTAATATCTAACCAAACCATTTCTGAGGGTAGAGGTCACGCTACGACATCAATAGAACCTGTCTCAGTAGACACAACATCGCATAATGAAGAAACCGATAGTAAAATTGGTCGCAAACGGAAGGCTAATCCCATGAACTGGATATGTGTGAAAGCAAAAGTTTTGAGAAATCGCGGTAAATCCTATGTGACTAAAAATAATTAAGTACTTCCTGAAAGACGACTCAAAACTGCATGTGGGGAAAAATGTAAATTCAAATGTAAAGAAAACATCACAGAATTACAGAGACAAAATATTTTTGAAACTTATTGGGATATGGGTGATTTGCAACGGCAGCGCGAATTCATCATGGGACATATTTCAGTTATTAAACCAAGATATTCATACAAAGTACATAATAGTAACAGGGGAACAATTTCTCATTTTATGTGACTGTTGAAGATAAAAGAATCAGAGTCTGCAAAACTTTTTTTAAGGCTACCTTGGATATTAACGATCGAGTAATTAAGACTGTAATACAGAAGACCTCTGACACTGGTATTTTAGAGGAGGATCGTCGAGGTAAACATCAAAACCACGTTCATCTAGATCCGGTAATAAAAGATGGTATTCGCAAGCACTTGGATTCAATTCCAAGTATTGAAAGCCATTACTGTCGTGCAAATACCAAGCGAACATACATAGATGGCAGTAAAACCGTAGCTGATTTACATCGAGACTATGTTGCTGATTGTAAGGCTGCTGGTGTACCATTCGGAAACTATCTTGCGTATTACAATATTTTCTGTTACGAATATAATATGTCATTCTTTCAACCTAATAAAGATCAGTGTGAAGACTATGCAAACTATACTAATGCAACTGAAGAAGATAAACAAACAATGAAAATTCAATATGAACTACACCTAAAAGAGAAGCAACTAGCAAGAGATCAAAAAGATGAGGATAAAAAGTATACCCCAGACAATTGTATAGTATCAGTATATGATCTACAAGCTGCAATGCCTTGCCCAAAGGGTGATACTTCAACATTTTATTACGTTTCCAAATTAAACTTTTACAATTTCACAATTTGCGATCTGAAAACAAAAGAGGTGAGCTCTTATGTATGGCATGAAGGTGAAGCAAAACGCGGTGCAATTGAAATAGGTTCTTGTGTGCTGAAATACATTAAAAGTTTGGAGGAAAGGTCCAGGATACTGGATTCAAAGCTGGATCTGATATTTTATTCGGATAATTGCTGCGGGCAGCAAAAGAATCACTACTTGATAGCAGTGTACATTTACGCCGTACATCATTTTGATTTTATAAATTCCATATCCCATAAATTTCTTATAAAAGGCCATACACAGAATGAGGGTGACGGCGTCCACTCAGTAATAGAAAGGCGAATTCAAAGAAGCCTCAGATCTGGAGCAATATTTACCCCAGATCAATACACTCAGATAATTAGAAGTGCCAAGAAGACTGGTAATCCTTACAAAGTCCACGAAATATCTCATTCAGACTTTTATGATGTTAAAAGCTTAGCAACAGCGATTGGAAAGAATTATTCAAAAAATTCTGATAAAGAACCTCTGAAATTAACCGATATAAAAATATTACAAGTAGAAATGGACGACACCCAAAATTACACCTTCTCATACAAAACTTTCTATGACCAAGAAAATTTCAAGAGAGTGGTTGTAGATAAGGTAGAAAGAACAAGAAATACGCAAAATAACATTGTATTGACGAAAGCATACACAAGACAGTCTGTGAAAAAAGAAAAAAGGTCTCTTAGGACTCGTCAGAAAAAATACTATTCCTAAATGTTACTCGCTATTCTATGAAAACCTTTAGAATGTAATTTCAGTCCTTGATTTTTTTCATTTTTGATTTGTTTAAATTGTGATATAACAGTAAGTTGATCTCATACTGTACACTTGGACCAATTGAAAACCAATACATAGCGTTGACACCAGTGATGTGAGGCCGGTTTCGTAAACAAAATTATGTGTGCACTTGTGAGCAGTAGTTTTATTGTAATTTCGCTCACCTCCGTAAACTACACTAATTTTGGCATGCTTCGATTTCTTGTTCGCAACGCAGTCTTAGTTTTTATTAGGTCTGAGACTGTACAAAACATAATTAGTATTAAGTAATAATGAAAGAAGTTTTAAGAATATTTTTTTTCTTTAAGCAAAAGGCTGTTACGTTAACTAAAATATTATATTGTTATAATAATAATACTATTTAATAAAAGAAACATACGGTAGGTACAGAACAGTACCTAAATAAGCCTGGCTTTTGAGGTTGTGATTATTATAGTATTAGTGTGGCAACTAACTGTGATTAATAGCCAAATTAAATTTTGATACAGAGTTTATGAAAGTTTCAAGATAGTATATTATAATGATAACTAAGTTGTTTCGTTTTCTATTACTTTATTTGAAAAATGTTTATTTTATTTATCCTAGTTTTCCTGTGTATTTTTAATAAAAGTTTAATTTTTCCTAGGTATGATTTATCTGTCATAAGACTTAATGTGACATTGTATATTTTTATTCTATGTTTTGTTAAACTTCATCTTTTCGTCAAATAATGGCCGTATTCGTGTTATGACTGTATAATTATGAATATGAATGCGTATGAATGTCTTTACACAAAGTGGGACAGTATTCTTGAAAAAAATGTTATGTTTATGCTGAATTACTGCAATAAACATCATTGATGTTGAAAAAAATATGTGACTTTATATGCATCATTACGAAATTGAGTCGGTATACTTCATAAAATTACCAAAGACGTTCTAAAGCATATCGAAGATCCTTTAATTTTTTATAAGTTTTGTTTTACGTTAAGGCTAAAGTCGTAACACGTGTTTTTTAAATAAATATTACAATAAATTTCTTACGTTATTATTTTATTTTCACCAAAAAGAGTTCAATAGGTCAAAAGTTACACAAGTTTGAAATAATAGTAAACTTCAATCAGCTCTGTTGAAAAAAATACCCATTTTGAGTTGCAACAGTATTCATCCAAAGCAACGATATGATGTTGTTAGGTTGGTATTACATGGATTTCATAACTTTTGCAGTAGAAGAACTGAGTTGCGAGACTTGTGTCTATCCTTATATTCACGGATGGCCTCTAGTCTTTCAACCATAGCCTTCCTTATGAATCTTACAATGACATCATTATCGTCATCTGCGTGTTAGATAAGAGTCCCGGGGTGTCGCGGTGGTATTAATATAATTGGCATATTCTGTAAAATTCTATTGTGATACACTTTTTGTTCACATTTATTGTTCACTTTCCCTAAATATGGGCATTTTAAAATTTTCTGGGTGCGGCAAGCATAGTAATGGCTCAATTTTACTTTGTATAACCATCTTTATTTACGTCAAATCCAAAAACATTTAAGCTGTTCTCAAAAAACTAATATTTACTTTCTCCTTAGTTTTAATCAAAAACTTCTTTGATCTCTGCTGCACAAGTTTACATTTACCGTAGGTAGGTATACTATAATCAAATCAAGTCCATTTAGTATTTGTGTTAATACGAGTAGACGCTGGAATGATCCAGGAACTGCACTTACATCATATGGCAAGCACAAGTACATAAAATACCTTCTTCTGTCACAATAATTAACCGATTCTTCATCCAAAGGTGCAGTAAGTAGGCCTCCCGTTAATGTAACACAAGTAGGTATTGCCTTGTAATTCCATCAGTAAATACTAATTGTTGGTAAGGGATAATGTTCAAGTTTCAAAATACTTATTGATTGTAATGCGGTAATCACCACACAAGCGAACAGTTCCATCTGGTTTCAAGACGGTCATTACTGGGGTACCATTAAGAATATTCTGCTGGTTCAATTCCATGAGTTTCATCTAATCATTTTAGTTCCTCTTTTACTCTATCTTTTAAAGCGAATGAAACAGTTCTAACAGGCACTTCTAACAGATTAAATTGATAAATGTTTCATACCTGGATGTCCAAGCTTTGCTCGATTTAGATACGAATCGGTTACAAATTCAGGTTCCAACGCCATCTTGTTTGAACGCAACGAACAAGCTCTTGTTTTTCATTGTTTCATTAAAAATGAAACCTAGCTAGATCGATTTATCGCCCTTTAAAGCCTTGCATACTAAATATCATGAAAATCGCTGGAGCCGTTTCCAAAATACAGATTAAATATATCAAAGACAATGTCTTGGAAATATATATGGTGAATTGCTCATTTAAAGTATTAGATATAAGTAATATGTTATTGAGAACATTTTCGTTTCTCAGAAAAACCCAATAACTGTCCAACCCATGACGAGGTTCCGAAATGGTACGTCCTATACACCAAGACCAAGCGAGCGAAGCCGCTGGCGGGTCAGCTAGTAAGTAATAATTGTTCAAAAACTTCAATGAACTATGATTTTAAATCTTGGTATATGTAACTTTAAGTTTATTTTTACTAGTATTTTGTTAGGTGTTGTTGTTCAAACTTGCCTCTTGGAACTACCTACGTGGTCAAGTTAAAGTTTTTAATAAAACGATTAAGAGATTATTTAAAAATTATAATTCGGTAAGTTAATGATTTTGAAATAGCCTTTTCAAATCAGAGGAGGCTGCTCGGAGTCTTCTCGCACACAAATGGTATAGCCACGTGGCACCAAACATCGTTATATAATAAGTTCTTAAAGGTGCTTCCGCAGAACTCCCCTTTGTCGCCGACCCTCGAGTTGGTTGAATTGTCGGGTTGGTTTTTACCCCACTGCTCATAACCTACCGCGTCAAAAGTTTCACCTGAAAAAAGAGATAAGCACATTATTTCGACGGAATACTAACTTATTGAATACACGGAAAAAGTAAATAAGCAAAATATCGTTCTAGGGTTCATCATCAACATCTTCTCAGCCGTAAAACGTCATCTGCTGAACATAGTCCTCCCCCACAAATTTCCAAAAGGACCGGTTGGAAACGATCCAAAATTGCCCTGCTACCTAAAGGTACTTTTAAAAGGCTTACGACCTGATAAATCAGATCGTAAGTCCACCTTGTCGGTGATGAAATATTTGTGATTTTCGGTGCGCTTATTTTTGGATGGTTTTAAAATTAACTAATAAATAAATGAATAAAAACTTGTTGAATATTTATTTTTGTACAAGCCAATTTGCACGTTACCACGTTTTTGTTGTTTTAGTATGGAGTTTCCACTATAATGAATACCAAGGTCGATTCAAATGTCTCGAAAATGGTTAGACTTACGATAGTGTGCTTCAGAGTCCTATCAGTCAGAGATGACGTAAACTACACGCCCTTAATAGGAATGGGTCGACTTAACCTAGAACCCTATATTATATAGACGTTTTGGTCTACGATGAAATAGGTACTATTCAGATACTCACCATGTATTGTCATAAAATGGGTGCGCTGGCCCCAATCGTGGAAACCTATTAAAATCCCCTGATTGTCTGGGTGGGTATTATATAAGTCCTTTATGACTTTCGCTTCCAGCTCACTGTTTATGACGAGGAGATGGCCACCTTCTGCTGCACAGGTCATGTATGCCTGCGACCAGTGCAAACCCCTGCCTTTGCTTCTACTGTGGAATTTGTAGCAGCTGCCTGTCCTCGCGTCCAAGGTGTACCCTGACAATCACATCAAACATGTTAATAATATTTATGTAGGTATATGCTATTAAAAGAAAATATATAGTGACACTTTCGCTCAAAATTGCGGTTCATTTTCGCTTCTATTCCAGCATAGAACTACCTACATATTGAATTTATATATTTATATTGAATATTATAATAATATGAACTACCGCAAAGTACACCCGAATCAATAACAGGTTTTATAACTTACTAACATGGTACTTGGCACAGAATTCGCCCTATTTACATGAGACTATATATCTTTGGTACTAGGGTATATATATATATATCCGATGTGATACACAACCACTTTATATGTGTGCTAGCTTTATCGTGCCTTCAGTATTATAAAGCTGTTGTGATCTGCAGGCCTAAAATGACCACATTGAGCAATTCACCTCTAAGCAATTCATTTCCTGAAATCCCGGCAATTCCTTAGCAATTCCATTCAATTCAGCAGCAGATTCATATTTCACGATATTATTCCTATACACAAAAAAACTTTTTGCAGTTTCTATTTACACATGTTATATTGTTTGAGTATGAAAAATGGCCATATTGAAATATAACGAAATGATAGCATGAGCTGATATATTTGAGGTAATTACCTATATACATTTGGGTGTTGGTATCGCATTAACCGTAAATAAAAATAAAAACATCCATAATACAGGGATCCTCGTTCTCTAAATGTTGCACCAAAATTAGTTTTGCTGGGCACAAACGGGGGACACTACTGTGCTACTTGTATGCATTTTCTTTTCACCGAGTTGAGTTTATTTCAGTTAGGTTACCATATTTCTATGATGTGATGTCAAAAGCACATACCATTATATGTACTACGTACAAAAGCTAACTCCCTTTTACGAAGGAATGGACTTATATTAGTAACACGCACATGTTCCAGAAAGTTTTCGTAGAGACTCAAATCTACCATTATTCAACTATTATTCCTCCAAAACAAACAAAATGAATTACAAAAAGTTCCTCTGGAGTAACTTCTTATGAATCTGCTATTTAACACAAAGCTTCATAAAATCAATTCCTATTTAGTGAACCATTTAACGATTCTCCATGAAAAACTGTCAAATAGAAGAAATGCGAATACTCGTATGAATCTGAAAGAGAATTATAACATGAATTCTATTTATGTGGCCATTTTGTCATTTCTATTATGATTCCTATTAGGACCGTAATATGATTCGTATTAAGTTGCTGTTATGTTGTTTTTAGGCCTGCCTCATCTGTTATTAACAGCTGCTAAAATGACAGTGATCCATTCCAGAAAAGTCGTGTACTTGATAACCAAACAGATATATTAACCGGGCTAGTGACCTCTTGGTCATGACTTCTGACACCACAACACAAGGTTTGTTAATCTTTTTTTATATAAACTTCGTATGAGAACCAAACGCCATATTATATCGAAGAGTATGGAAAGCTACTTCCGATTAGAAATAGAGCTTTAAGAAACACTCAACTTTTGTAGGATGACTTATGCATTTACTCCCTGAAGGGACAGAGTATGAGAATTTTTCCTCTGTCGTTACTTTTTATTTGTATCCTATCCTAGGTAAAGAAACGTGACTTACTTAAAGCAAGGGAAATAACTGAGCAAACAACATTCGAAATACCAATATCTCGAGATAGGAAACAGGGTAAGCAAAAGCTTTATTCCTAATCTCTGTGTGACACTCCAACCTTCATGAACAGGCATGATGCTTATCATGAGAAGAATGACTTACCCGTCTCATCATATGATAGTTTAAATAAACTCTTCTTTAATATTACATACAAACGTTTATTACCAGGGTCTGTAGTTCCACATATGTTTCTGCTCAATTTAGTTTCTTTCTTATAGCAAACGTAGGTCATGACTTTGTCACATTGTACATCCAGCACTGTGCCGTCCGTGTACATCGCGAGGCAGTTCTCGGCGTTGTCGAAGTTGTCGGGCTCTCCCGGCGCCCAGGAGATCGCAAGCCGCGGCAGTGGAACACCTGTAGCCATTCAATTAAATGTCATAACATAAAAATAATAATAATAATAATAATAATAATTTATTTCATAATATTAGCACTTACATAGTTTTGAACTTATATAATATGGCTAGAATGTTACATAAAAATGTTTGAAGTGTCTGTCGCCGAACTAGGCTTATCGCCTGTGTTTCAGCATACAGCGCCCTCCCCCTATTTTATCTCATGGAGCTAGCCTGGTTAATAATTACTAATAATCTTAAATATTTTTAACTTAAATCTTAAAACAATGTGTGTTACAATTCGCTGCAAGAAACTTTATTAAATCGTTATACAAAAATGATTAACATTTACATATTTAAATGTAAATCTATACATAATCTATTTACACACACATATATATATAGCTATAAAAATGAACATCGTTTTTCATTTTCGATAATTCATCTTTTTTTAAGGTTTTCTAATAAGCAAAGATGGGAGGTTATAGCGTGGCCGAATGCCGAGCCCATTACGTGAACTACGTTGCAGGCAATCGCAACTACAATAGTAATATATAAAATTACTGACTAAGCGAGCTGACTGTGGACATCCTGACAGAGTCTTAATTGTTTTTGGTAGTGAATAACGGTGCACTGCAATCTATATATATTATATATATATATAAAGTAACCCCTATTTCTCTTGGTCACGCTATAACTTGAGAGCGGATGATACCGTCTCACAAATTATTTTTTAGTTGTGTTAGTTATTGTCAGGAGAAGGTTCTTATGAAAGAAAAACCAAGAAAGGACGGGAGATTTTTGCGAGGCCGAAGGCCGAGCCTACTATGCGAACGATGTCTCGGGAAGTCGCTAGTCTATATATATAAAAATTAACACCTATTTCTCCTGATCACGCGCTAACTTGAGAACGGACGAATTTTCTTATGAAAGAAAAAGCCAAGAAAAGACGGGAGGTTATGGCGAGGCCGAAGGCCAAGCCTACTATGCGATAGAAGTCGCGGGAAGTCGCTAGTAATATAAAATTACTGACTGACATTTCATCATTTGATGAACGCAAACCCTAAACTCTGTGGCTACAAACTAGAACTTTTGTAATCTGAGGTATAAATTGATATAAATTGATATTATTATGTTAACTTTTTCGTATGATGGTGTGAAAATAAATTACTAAGCAGTTTAACTTCCTGCATAGTTCATTATAAAATATATAGACCATAAAACTCGATAAACAGACACAGTCAATAATATATAATTATTGTACCTAATTTTTGGCCGTTCGAGCGTTGATAGCTCAGGCATAGTTCTAACTATGCCTCTAGGCTAGGGAGAAATTGTCATAACGGCATGCGATAAGATTTAAATAGTTATCAGTCTAGTCAGACTGATAACTATTCGAATTTACATCGAGCTTGAGCTTTTGATGAGCCAACTATGATGAAACTCACAGCATGACATTACGACAATTTCTCCCTAGCCTAGCTAGCCTTAAGAAGGAAAACCTGTCACTAAGCACCTATGACGATGTCTTCATCTTAACGCCTACCCGTCGGGAAACTCGATGGTTGCCTTCATTGGCCTGCATTGTTCCTGCTAATATTCAAAACGACATCAAAAGCTATTCAATTTTAGAGACGCCGTATTACTCGATATCACACGAGCGAAGCCGCAGATGGGTCAGCTAGTGCTAAATAATAAAACAAATGCGAAAGTAACTCTGTTCGTTTGTTACCTATGTCAGTAGTATATTGCCTAGCGGCAAATCATTATCAGACAACTGACCAATTAAACCAATAATTCAATTATATAATTCAAAATGATTACTCCGGTAGCATTTATATTATTTATCTTCAATACGTACTGATTTCTTTATTTTCTTACCTTCTATAGTTGTGTAGACACCCTTGGCAAAAGTAGCGTGGACTCCGGTAAAAAAAGTCGTAGGCGAAGGTCCCCGCTTCCTTTTTACAAAAGATGTGATTGCTGTTCTGAGTGGAACCGAAAGAGGGGAAGCCAGAGTGGCACCTGTGCAACAAAGATAACACCCATAAGTTTCCATAATTATACTAAGTATGACTTCCATGCTGTCTCTTTCAATGAAAGCTACTTCATTTAAACTGGCAGCAAGAATAGAATATCAACCAAATTCTAAAAGATCACATACGATATAAACTATGTACTTCATCATCTCAGCCATAGGACGTCCACTGCTGAATATAGGCCTCCCCCATGATTTTCCAAAAGGACCGGTTGGAAGCGGCCTGCATCCAACGTCGTCCTGCGACCTTCATCAGGTCGTCTGTCCACCGTGTCGGTGGACGACCTACGCTGCGCTTGCCGGTCCGTGGTCTCCTCTCCAGAAACTTTCGGCCCCATCGGCCATCTATTCTGCGTGCTATGTGCCCTGCCCACTGCCACTTCAACTGGCTAATCTTCTGGGCTATGTCGGTGACTTTCGTTCTTCTACGGATCTCCTCATTTCTGATTCGATCACGTAGAGAAACCCCGAGCATAGCCCTCTCCATAGCTCGTTGTGCGACTTTGAGCTTTTCTATGAGGCCCATAGTAAGAGACCACGTTTCAGTGCCATAAGTCATCACTGGTAACACACATTGGTCAAAGACTCTTGTCTTGAGGCACTGAGGTATTTTTGACGAGAAGACTTCGCGAAGTTTCCGGAACGCTGCCTAGGTATCACTTAGCTTTAATTTCGGCGCATTGTTTTACAAAAGTACAATACAACCATTGGATATAATTAGGCATTGATGGATATACGTATGTGTGCCTCGGCTTCTCCTCGGTCCACATTTTCACGTTCGTCCATCAATGCGTCTTTGGCGGTCTACGCCCATGGTCTACCTACACAGTTCACCTGGGTGTACCAAGGGCCGGTAGGTCCCATTTGTTATATGGAACATGACGTAATAGAACAATTTGAGAAAATATTGTCCCTATCTGTACTATGGAACTACATACTAACTTTTGCTCCTGTTTTTGCCCAGCCGAGTTGGATTCGACGATTGACCTCTTTCTCGAAGTTGGACCTGCCTAGTTTGACTGTCTGTCCCAGGTTGATGTACTCGTCAACAACTTCGAGAACTGAGTTCCCAACTGATATTGGGGTAGGTACAACATGGGCATTAGACATAATTTTCGTCATATCCATGTTTATCTTAAGATTGTACTGAGGTCTTCCATGGATTCTGCCATGACTACAATATCGTCGGCAAATCGAAGGTGAGTGATGTATTCGCCGTTAATATTAATGCCAAGTCCTTGCCATTCCAGAAGCTTGAAGGCGTCTTCCAATGTAGCGGTGAACAGTTTCGGAAATATAACGTCTCCCTGTCTCACGCCTCTTTGCAATGGAATTGCCTTCGAACTCTGCTCCTGTACTCGGACTGACATGTAGGCGTTTTTGTACAAACACTTCAGCACTTCAATATACCGATAGTCAATACGGCACCGCTAGAGAGACTCAAGCACAGCCCACGTCTCGATCGAATCAAAGGCTTTCTCATAGTCCACAAACGCTAAACAAAGAGGCAAGTTATACTCTTCGGTCTTCTGTATAACTTGCCGTAGTGTGTGGATGTGGTCTATGGTACTATAGCCTTTTCGGAAACCGGCTTGTTCCGGAGGCTCGAATTCATCAAACCTATGACTGAGACGGTTCGTTATGACCTTCGAAAACAGCTTATAAACATGGCTCAAAAGCGAGATGGGTCTGTAATTTTTAAGTAAAGTGTTGTCACCTTTCTTGAAGAACAGCACCACCACGCTTTTGTTCCATGCTTTTGGCGTTGAACCTTCGAGTAAGACGGTATTAAAGAGCTTCTGAAGGACTTTAAGTACCGGTGTTCCACCCGCTTTCAGAAGCTCAGATGTGATACCGTCGTCACCAGGCGCCTTGTTGTTCTTAAGCTGTTTCAAGGCCATTCTAATTTCGTACAGGCTGATGTCCGGGATGTCTTCGGTATAATGTCGGGTCAGCTTGGCTCTTGGGTCTTTGGCCGAGCTGCTAACAGGTTTAGCGACCGAGGTGTATAGCTGTCCGTAGAAACTCTCTACCTCTCCTAATACTTCTGCTTTGGTCGACGCTACTCTGCCGTCTTCTCTCTTCAGCTTCGTCAACTGGCTTTGCCCAATAGACATGTCTCTTGCAAACACTTTGGAGCCTTTTTCGCTTATTTTTTTTTCCGCTCTATCGTCTCTTTAATACGGTTTGTATTAAAGATCCGGATGTCGTGTCGCAAGGACTTCCATACTCGTCTATTGAGCAGCCTATATGCTTCAGCATCATGCGAAGACATCATGCATTTTCATTGAGCGTCGTTCAGCCATGAGGTTGAGGGTATCGTTGGAGAGTTTCTGTGGCCTATCTGTACGGTGGGGTTTAAAGTATTTGGAACCCACTGTATGGACAGTTTCTACTAACCTGTTATTGATCTTGTCCACTGAAGCGATGTTCTCAAGGCAATCGAAGCGATTGGATAGCTCAAGTTGAAAGCTCTCGGGGTCTTGTATATAAGCACGAGTGGGTCGGAACGTAGACTTCATCAGACGAGACCTCTACAGTTTGACATTAATATTCACCGTGCCTCTTACCATTCGGTGATCACTATCGGTTTTAACCCTGTTGATCACGGAGACATCAGTGAATATTTGCCTTTTGGTGGTCATAATGAAGTCAATCTCATTTCTCGTGGAACCATCGGGACTCAGCCAGGTCCATTTCCTGTAAAGTGGCTTCTGAAAGAAAGAGTACATCATAAAGAGTCCCTCTTTCTCCAGGAAGTCGGCCAACCTCTGTCCCTACGGTTCCGTTGTCCATATCCAAATTGCCCCACTTTCAACTCATCCACGCTTCTCTTACCCAACTTCGCGTTGAAGTCCCCCATAACAACTAGAAAGTGCGTTTCAGAGGTGTGTATGGCCCGACTAATGTCCTCATACATATCCTCCACCTCATCATCCGGGTGCTACTTCGTCGGTGCGTATACCTGAATGACCTTCAGCGAATATCGTTTGGATACTCTGAGTATTAGGTATACGACCCTATTGGAAACGCTATCGATCTTAACTATGTTGTTAGTAAGGGACTTGTGGACGAGAAAACCGACACCACCTTGGGACTGTTGGTCGCCCTCCCGGTAGTAGAGTAGGTTACCTGATTTTAGGGTTATCGTGTCCTCACCCGCTCTACGGACTTCAGATAACCCCACAATGTCCCAGTGTAACTTACTCATTTCTTCTTCCAGCTCATAAATCTTCTCGTCTGTCCTTATCGTGCGTATGTTGTGTGTCACCAGGGCCAGTCGTCGTCGTTGGGGGTGGTAGCCGAGCGTCTGCCGGGGATTCTTAGCACCCCCTGGCACACCGTTACCGTGGCCGCTACCGTAGCCAGGAATAGCGGGGCTGCCGGGGACTGGTTCCTAATGTGTCCGTCATTGGGGGGATTTTGCCAATACTCGCCACGCTTGGCAGGCGGGTTGGCGAGCGCAGTTTTGGGGTTTTAATACTGGGAAGGTCCTGCTGCCCATCTCCCGATTGTTATCCCTTAGCAGATTTTTACGCACCCACGGGTAGAGTTGGGGGAGTACTATTCTAAGCCGGTACCCCACGGCAAATTCTTTCTCAAATTCTCTTTAATACAATTAGTATTAAAGATCCGTATGTCGTGTCGCAAGGACTTCCATATTCGTTTATTGAGCAGCCTATATGCTTCAACATCATCCGAAGACTGCAGTTTTAAGGAGCGTCGTTCAGTCATGAGATTGAGGGTAACGTTGGAGAGTTTCTGTGGTCTATCTGTACGGTGGGCTTTAACTTAGAACCCACTGTATGGGCAATTTCTACTAATCTGTGGTTTATCTCGTTCACTGTAGCGATGTTTTTGCGGAAATCAAAGTGATTGGATTCTTCAGATCAAGTTGAAGTCAGGGAGTCAGAGTCTTGAATATGGGCCCTAGTGGGTCGGAGCTGAGACTACAAACTAGGTACTTGGCATATCTATAAAGGACATATATTACTAATGCAGGATATATAAAGTATATTCATATTATTATTACCTTCAGCCTGACATCTCATCCGTGCCTCTTGCCATGTGGCTGGGAGCAGGTGATACTTTAGCCACCCATTCGCCATATTGTCGAATTCGTAGTCGAACCTGTACATCGTCCCTAAACAATAAATACGTTTAAATATACTTTTAGACTATGGATAGGACTTCAGTCGGTATTTAAGAAAGCGCTCAGTTGTAAGTTTTAAGTTGAGTGGAGATTCGACAGTAAAATTTACACAGATCTGTACTCAGGTTCAGGTTACAACTGTATGTATACTTCGGAAATACGGCTCTTATGCATTATTAACGTGACGGTGGTTTTTCAACTATACAACACACATTTATAGATCTAATTTTAGCCTAAGCCCTTATTTTGGTATGGTGATTTCTAGACACACAGTTAATAACAAGAACAGTATTACAAAGAGTATCTCATCATCGCCACATGTATACAACCCCATACTTGTTAAATATTGAAGAAAATAATACAAAAACAAAAAAATATTGCAGAAAATATCAGAATTCTGGGTCCATGCCTGGAGACCTAACGCCCAAGGTTTCTTTCATAATTGTTTTCGTGGTCTGCGTAAACACCATCCGAGTTAATTGACCGTCCCGGAATGGAGACACAAGAGCATGAACGAAATAGTTTAAAGTGTGTAAGTAAAAAATGTCAGTTAAGACGCGTTCCAACTCCAATTTTAAAATAATTTACGATGCTTTACGTAAGGTTGAAAATCGCTTGTTAGATTGGACGATGTAATGCGAAAATGCGTTAATTTTGTACGTTTTGTTTATATTTTTCGATATATACTAACACAATTGAAAAAACTGCTGGTTACTACTTTAGTACTATATGTTGGCTATGTATTACCTAAAAAATAATATAGTGTTATCGCTGAAAATTCTGAGAGTTTGGACGTGAAAGTTTATTTTTATGGACCTATTTAGGTTTTTTTTCTGCAGAGAGCGAGTAATATTTATGAATTCTGTTCGGTTATTACTCTTTGCCTGTTCCTTTTCTAACATATGTTTTTTTTCATAGATTATTATCGAACTGTTTCGTTACACTCGATGTTTAAAGATTCTGCTTTTTACTATTATCAGGATACGAGCGCGCCTTAAGTGTCGGTAGCAGCGATCCAGTAAAACAGCACATCTCTATAAACCCTTCCATGTGAACGTTGTCGCATTAGATTGTGAACTGTTATGTGGATAGTAAGTCATAACATCCCCGTTTTAAACATTATTTTAATAATATCGATGCGGAAGATGATGTTGTCCAACCTCTTTCCTGAATCGGAGCCATCAATTCAATTAAATATTAAGGTTGCACGTCTAGTGTCTACTAAACTAAGGGTCGTTATACTCAATACTCTAAAACTACTTTTAAATCACATCTCCTTAAAAGTTCCTTGCCACTATCCCCGTCAAAGAATCCAAAATATTCTTCATATTACACATGCTAGAACGAACTTAGCTTATAACTCTCCTTTAATAAGAATATGCCGTACATATAATGAATATAATGCTTCCGTAAATGATCTTGATATCTTTCATGACCCTTTAAACACATTTAAAAATAAAATAACAAAATTATTACACAACACTAACTAATTGCAATGAAATTGAATTTTCCGTTTCCGACATTTTTGTCTTAGTTGTAAATATTTTATGTATACATTTTAGTTAACTATAATGTAACTTTTTATCTCCTATCACTGTTAAATTGTGAAAGCTGTAAACGCCTGTTAAAGGTGTACATATCAGAACAGTTATATAATTGTAAGTGTTAACTCATAGTTTTTATTTAATATGTATACTGTTGGTGTTTCTATAAAAAATAAATAAAATAAATAAATAAAATAAATAAAATACTCAATGTATTTATTATATTTACATATTTTGTGTGTGTTTCATAACGACCCTAATTGGGTATGGCAACATTGTGCGGAGCGGGCCGATCTATTCTATAATAATTGTTTCGTCATCAAAGTATTCATTAAGGCTTTAGTAGCTTTTCGTCAACAGTGCCTTTTTTAGCGTGTTTGTAAATATGTACTAATTTTTAATATAATGTTTAATTTTTAAGAATTATCATTCTTGATAGCATTACCTACCTAATTTATCTCTCTAAAATTGCAATAATCAATTAATCTAAACAAGCGTTATTGTTTCAAAAATTATATAAAAAAAACCTACTGAGATATTCCTAATCCTTCTAAAAAACTAAATAAAATTAAATTTTAAATAAGAATGGAAAGGCATCTACTGATAACGATAGACCTTTTTTGAATAGACTCCTTGATGGTTCTTACGAGGATAATAACTTCCAAAACCTCTAATTTTGACAAGATATGAACAGAAAAATCTCAAAGCTATAATAATAAGTAATGACTCAGTATCCTGCTTACGCATAGAGCAAAAGGATATTCACATCAACTAACGCCAAAAAAAGCAAACGGGTACCGTAGACTCGCGATTCGCCATATTTGGGCAATAATACAATCGATTTCGCAGAAATCAACCTAGAACCTCCAGGAACTTTTTGGTTAATCAAATATTTAGCTAAAGAATATAATAAAAAGGTAAATTTCATAGTTGATTTTATCTCTCTTCTAAATATTTTTCTAACTTTGAACATATCCATAAATATAATACATTCCTATATGAAATCTGGTTTCAGTCAAACCTTTCGGTGCCTTTGGTAAGTACATTTTTCGTTGATCTTATTTACCTATTATTAGTACACTTACCTTGAGACAGCACCGAAACAACGCCTCCCAAAAATATTAACGTTTTCATCATCTTCAACAAAACGTTAATGAATAACTTTAGTATGCGGTTTCTCACTCACTTCACACAAACTGTGAGATGTTTCGTAGTAAACACGATTGTTATATGTAAGTAACATGAACAAATCTTCTTTAAGAAAAGACGTCTAATTTTGATCTTATTATATTTTATAACACTAAAGTATGTACTTCTGTGATCTGTGGTTCAACAACTAGATATGCGACGTATTCGATATTTAAAACACAAATATGTCCGAGTTTAAATCGATTTGAAATATTAACAATCGCAGTTCTTTACACGATTACGTAAAAACGAATATAACCACAGAACTTCAATTATTCTTTCTTTCGATTATAATTACGAGTATCTAAGTCATTGCTGCAATTTGACGTGTTGATAAATAAAATGTAACTCATTGTGTCTTGTCACAGCCAACACTACAAAGTTACAGAAAAAACTAAAAGAACCTCTAGATTGTAGTACTTGCTGGCAGATGAGAACAAGTTAAAAACCGGTATGTTTGCTGCGCTTAAGGAACGAGCGAATAAGGAAAATATTGCACCACCAAAATTACGTATAGGAGACAAATATACTTGTGTAAACGAAACAATATTAAAATGACGCTTTGACTGAGCTAGGGATCGTTGATAGTTTGCGAAATAAATTACGATATTTAGGTGTCTACGTCAACGGTGATTCACTGGAAATGCCCTCTATTAAATCCAATAACATATAACTAATGTTAGAGTAAACTGCTATTGTATAAGATAGGACAGGCCTTAGAAATAAAAAAAAAACACCCTTTGATCAATAGAGGTGATGGTTGGGAAGTATCGCTTGCTTGGGATCCAATAATCAAGCTTTTACAATTCCTAAGCCAGCACAATACTGCAAAAACGTCATCGTTATAAATAGTCGATAAAAGTGAGAAGAGGTGGGTGGAGGCGGAAGACGCTTGCCGGCAATTATTACGTGAGTGCCGGGCGGCAGAGCGGTCGGGGGGCAGTTTTTAAATGTCATTGTTTTCTGTTGAGTAGATATGCTACCAACAAAACGTAGTTGCGATGTGCACTTGTTTTGTGGCGATGTTGACATCCCACAGAGGAGTAGGGAAGACGTTCTTCTTATAGATATTAATTACTTTGCTTTGATTACTGCGTGCATCGGGCAAGTTTTGATAAAAATATGATAGGATAAAAATGCTTTCCATAACTTTTCATACCGCCTGCTCTACAATGTCCAATTACATATCACGCAATATCGACGTAAAGCAAGGCATTACATCCTCAGGCATGTTGTATGACACTCCTAAAGGCTTAAAGTGATATGGATCAGGAACTTAAAATTCTGAAAAGTAAGTAGGAAAACTCTAAGCATTTTTTTCTCTTTATGATCAGCATGTGGTGGCTAGTTAAATTTTCAAATAAACCCTCTTTTGTTTACGTACACAATCCAATCCAACGAGTCTGACACACGATTATGAAACTCATAATCTTTAAGTACTGCTCAAATGAACTCAATATAAACCCACAACTGTCACTAAGTCTACCTATGACCATGTTCACTGCAATGTGATCGAAACGTGGGGATAAAACAATATACAAGTACAATTTGAAAAATTTGAATACCGACTTCCATTTTATTCAGTCATTGGAGTGTAACTCAAAAACTACTGAACCGAATTTGATGAAATTTAAATGGGACCTTTCTCAAACAAAAAAAGAATTTTGAGAATCGGTTCACCCAGTCAAAAGTTATGAGGTAACAAACAAAAAATACAGTCGAATTGAGTACCTCCTCCTTTTTGGAAGTCGGTAGAAAATTATACGCGGCTTAATCCATTTAAAGGTGTTTTTTTTTTCAAAATATATATGTAACTATAAGTACTTAGGTGGTATGACTCCTGCGCAAAAGACCATCTTTTGGATGTTGGCACTACAGTGACATCTGCCAATGTGGAATGCAAGCTGTAGCAAGTGCTTGGCCAGTTACTTTGTGTATGTGTAACTCAAGCACGTGCTGTGTCGTTCAGATCTTTCAAACTGTGGATGAGACTTCATCTGCTATGGATAGATTTCTAGCTTACCATCAGGCAAGATATCTCGGTGTGATAATATGTACATATTTAGGGTTTGGTCCATCCAGTTATTGGCCGTAGCAAGAGTAACTTCGTACTATTAGCTAAACAGTTTTGAAAAACAAGACTGTTGCACTTTGTATTGGTGGGCTTCGTAGGCTCCATTTTCCAAAGAAAATACACAGGAAAAAGAAATTTCGATCAAAAGTGAACTCGTCAGGGGTAAAATAAATAAAAACGTATTTTGACCACCATTACTAATTTGACTTTTATTCGAGGAGGCTATCGATACTCTTTTCACAAAGGAAAGGGACAGGCACGCTGCACCACAAATCGTTCAGGTTAGCATCTCGGAACACGGATCCGCAGAACTCCCCCTCGTCGTTAGTTCGGAGCCTGGTGGTGTTGTCAGGCTGGCCCTTAGACCACCTCTGGAAGCCGGCCTCATCGAGGGTCTCACCTGAAACGTTTAATGCTTTTCAAAAAGTTCATCGATACAACATGATCCTAAGCGGGATGGTTTACGTTCAGACTACTATGCCTTTATATTTTGTGAGGGCTTCAAAGAGGCGTACAAACACACACATTTCGCCAGTTATGTGTTTGGTCCTAATAGGGGATGAGCCTATAGCTATCATATGCCTTTTACCAAATACAGTCAGTAGTTAAAAAGGTGTCTACATCTATGTATTAACCAATATACAAGGTGCCACCCTACTCCTGGCCTGAAAGGACGATTGCCTGGTTCGTAAATGAGCTGGACTTAGCTTGCTACCTTTCTAGGCTAGAACAGAGCTCGCACGCATGTATTTTCACAAATTCTACCCTATGTTAATAACGTTATTAGTAATGCGTACACAATCATAAACTCGCGAAAGGCATAACCAATACAAGAGCACATCACAACATCGTATACCTCGATCCGTATACCCGACATACATTTCTGCTCATGACACAAATACTTGCACTACCTAGGGAGCGACCATGGGACCCGCGCTTCAAAGGTCAAGTCATTTCCAACTGAGCTAACGGAGCCGTCGAATGACACTAGTATTTTTCGTAAGTTTTCTAACAGACATTTATTCCAAGTAAACAGGCCACGTAAGTGCCCTGCTTTTCATTCAGCCAGGATATCGGGTGTAACAGGCCTGCCCCCATCTTTATTCATTACCTATCTCCTTGTGTATACGAGTAATCTTTCCATAAGTTAAAAGGAATAGTTTATGCAGTCGAAGCATAATAATATAATTATATTCGTATAATTATATTATTCGAACCCGACACACGTTAATTCCTATTTAAAAATCTTTGTATTCACCATATCATAACTTATTTCATTGATATTATAAATTTGAAAGTATGTACAAAAATACTAAACCGATTTAGCTGAAATTATTAACATAATGAAGACCTGGAATATCAGAGACTACTTTTAATCCTGCACGAAAGTTATATTTATTCTCCACACTAGTAGATCAATCCAAGCTAAACGGGTGCCATTTTCAACCAGAATCAGGAGCGAGGCGTGGTGCACGCGCTAGTGTCTCGGTATTTAACTAGATTTGTATATATGCATAGAAACGATGATATTTCTATATATTTAAATTTAAATAAATACAAACCATGGATAGTCATAAAGGTCATATGGTCACCCCAATCGTGGAAGCCCATCGCCATTATTCCGGTATCTGTAGACCGAATGGTGTTATCCGGATTGTTCATATAGATCTCACGGACTACTTCCTGTTCGACATCGTTGTTGATGATGGCCAGATGCCCTCCCTCAGCCAGGCAGGTCATGAACGCCTGGTTCCAAACGAGACCCCTCCGGTGGAACTTGTAGCAGCTACCTGTTCTCGGCTCCAGTTGGTAAGCTGCGGGATGTACAATTTATGATGGGTTATTTTTATAGAACTACTATAATCGCCCCGTGATGGATGATGATGAAAAGTATATTATATACTAAATTTAATTAAAAAACCGCTCAGTTGTTTGAGCGTAGAGAATCAACAAACACACTTTTGAGACTTGGTTTCTTACATCTTGTAAGTGGATGAAGTTCATGGTTTAAAAAACCTTCTACAGTCGAGATTTTTTCTTTTTGATGTCAACCGATGACGAGACGAGTAAGTCGCTCGCCTGATATTAAGCGTCACGCTTGCCCATGGCCGTTCATAACGACTCCGAATCGAACTGCAAGAGTTCAAAACCCTGCATAACAATGCACTGCGTTCGCCTCACTGAGATGTATAAATCTCTCTGTGATTTTGCTGGAAATATTGCCCTTGAACAGAACACAGTAATGCTTGTAGACTACTGCTTTTCGGTTGAATAACTGCCAAATGTGTAACGTGGTGAGTACCACGTTACACGTTTGGCAGTTATCCTTCCCCAAGCGGTCTCTACAAAAGTACTACCACTACAAACCATTAATACGTATCGTAATAAGCAAAGGAAACCGACTTACTTGGTGGAAAACATCTTGTGCAAGAGACCATCTTAGTTGGTACCACCGCGCAGTGGCAGATGTTCTAGTTCGAGGAAGTAGTGTACAAGCAATCACTGCATTACGGTTTGAAGGGCACTTTAGCAAGTGAAATTACGGCAAATGTGACTCAAAAACTAGAATTGTAGGGTACACGTTGCAGCGCTATGTTATGATTGTAAGGGGCAAGAAAACCTGAGCTACTACTAGGTAGGTACCTACCTACCTAGTAGTAGCTCAGACTTTCTTGTTTGTGCAAGAGAGAGCTGGTGGTACTGCAGTGGCAAATGTTCTACTGAGAATTGTTGTAGGTTATATGCCTCTTTGTCAAGCCTCTTTGGAATTACTGACCAAATGAGATTCAGAAACCGATGTCTCATAGCGCTATGCAACGCCCCGCAAAGCTTTTTGTAGCCGTTAGTTACGACCAACAGTGTTGGTTGTCATCTTATTCTTATCTATTTGGTCTTACTCTTCTTGTCTTTGATCACAAAGTTTTAATTTTCAGTTAATCCGAACATATTGAGCAACTGTCAGATAAGCCGTGGTATGAGAAACAATCACTTTTTGCACCGGAATCTGATTGTACTATTGTAGCCGTATTTTGTTTATATGTACTTGTCATACCTGGGTCAGTAGTTCCACATTCAGTCAACTTCAGAGGTGTGTATTTCTTGTAACAGACGTAAGGCAAGACTATGTCACAGCGCACATCATATGTCCTGCCATCATCATCGATAAGCATTGACAAGCAGCTCTCAGAGTTCATGTAGTTATCAGGCTCCCCGAGTGCCCACGTTATCGGAAGTCGTGTGAGAGGCTTTCCTGGGAAATAGAAACAACTGAATTTAACACATACTTATCTCCAGAACGGTCGTCACACCAGTTTTCCCAATTTTTTTTTGGATTCGTCTAGTAGGTAGCAACCTACCTACCTTAGCTCTATATATATGATATACATATAAAATCTGCCAAACTAGCATAAAAGGCTTTTTGCCGGGTCGTTAGCCATATTTTTGCAACATAACAGATATGTTGTTATGTTGCTATCTAACTAAACCATAGCATAATCAGCCCATTACGTATCTTTTGCTGAA
Source organism: Selenia dentaria (assembly GCA_917880725.1). NCBI lineage: Eukaryota > Metazoa > Arthropoda > Insecta > Lepidoptera > Geometridae > Selenia > Selenia dentaria. The sequence goes on from OU862877.1 coordinate 1,847,560, forward strand.
ACGCGGATTCAGAATAATCAGAACAGTTCGAAAGAAGCTTCACTTTCAGCGCTTTGCTGCCTCCTTGCATACCTACATTAAATTCATTTTAGTTATTCCTTATGATGGTTTTCACCACATATTATTTATATCATTTAAACCAGTTTAAAGGACCCTGATCTATCAAATAACAGCAGAAATGTGATCTTGTGCTTATGGCTGAAACATCATTCATTGACTATGATACTAAGAATATTGGTACCTTCAATAGACGTATAGTCTCCCTTGGAGAAACTGGCGTGAACTCCGATGAATATGGTAGATAGACCCTTCTTTTCTTTTACGAAGGACAGGATCGCTTTTTTCAAAGGAACGCTCAGAGGCGACGCTAGGACGGCTCCTGAAAAATATAACTTATTAGACATGACGAGAATGAGATGAAAACGAACTTCTGCAAAACAACATTTTAGACTTAATAAAATTATGACCGTTGTATCTTTATTTATCTATAATAGGCTCTTAGAGGTACATACAGAAAAGGAAAGAAGAATAAGGACATGCACAACTTTAACCTAAGAAACAAGGACAAACTATTCCAACCTAGAGTCAGATTGGTTAAAGTTCGAAACCAAGGAAAATGCACGAAAATAAAAATGTATAATAAACTGCCAATTAAAATTACAGAACTAAACTTAAAAGTTTTAAAATTGCACTTAAGTATTTTTTTGTGAATAACCCATCTTATTCTCTAAATGAGTTTATGGAAATGAAGTTAGTAGACTCTTCTTTTTTGTACAAAGAATGAACAAAATATAATAAATTATTCCTTTGATTGTGTAGTTATGAACAATTGACAAGTAAATTAAGTTGCTTGTGTGACTCATCATTATTTACTTTACTTAATTATTATTATTTGTACTGAAAGTTGAATTAAGTGAAAAACGTGGATGATTATTTTCAAAATAGGTAATGATATGTTGTGAATTTAAGTTAATTAATATAATCTGAAATGTGTATACAATATTGTTAATTTATATTTCATGTGACTTACCGAATGTAACAATCATTGTTATATTGGTGAATAAATTTCTGATTCTGATTCTGATTCATGATTTATTGACACTACCATAATCGTGTCACATTCGTTAAACATATTAGAATAGATATTCTAATATTTTTATATTTCACCGTTACATCTTCTATAGATATAGACGATGTCGTAAGTCGACAGTTTTAGTCGCGAGCTGGTTTTGACGTGACGTGTAACGGCACAAATATGGTGTACTTAGATTGGATGTAGTTATCAGGGATGTTACATGCCAACTCAGGAATTATGACATCGGCTGGTCAAAGTTATGGTACTTTTGAAAAAACTGGTACGATTTTTATAAGATTCGATATTAATCTGGAACTGGAACTTAGAAAATCAAGAACTAAGGTCTGTAACAATAACCACTGATGTGTGTAGTGTACCAGGATTTTATTTCACAACTTTTAACTCGATTCTGTGGCATCATCGAAGAAAGCGAGAGTTGCCACTTGCCACTTCATTCTTAAATACTTATTTTCCATGATGGCAGATCATAGGTATAAAATAACTTAGAAAAAGTGACAGTCTACTCACTTTAATTATTCATATGGCTGACTGAATTTAATACATAGGCTGATTATAGGAGTATTATGATTTCTTCGTCTTTTCAGTTACTATTGATGGAATTGTCAGACTATCCCGAGTATACTATGGGCTCCAATTGGTACTGGTCGATGATAATGCGCCCGCCCATCGATCTCAACGAGTCAATGCTGCTCTCCGATAACACAACATCACAAAGTTAGACTGGCCTGCCGGCTCGCCTGACTAAAAACCAATAAAGCACGCGTGGGATGCTCTCTCAGGGAGCTGTTTGAAGCCGCTATTCAAGAATGGGACAAGTTACCCAAGAAATGCTGGATAACTTGATTCTCAGCATGCCCAGGAGGATCACCGCATGTGTTCAGGCCAGGGGAGGAGTTATATTAAATTGAATATTAACTTTTTATTAATAACTTGTTGATTAATTTAAAATTAAAAAAATGTATCAGCCTATGCTAGTGATCGCAAACTTTTTTTGATATGTGTATGGTATATGGTGCGATGGTACGCACAGCAGACAACTCTTGCAGAGGAGTACTGTCACTTAATGAATCACCTGTCTGGACCATGTCTAAGGATTCTGTGCCTCTAAAGGATGTAGTGAAGATGACTCTCTTTTGTTCGACTACGTACCTTCAGCATGACATCTCAGCCTGGCTTCCCTCCACGTGCTGGGAACTACGTGGTACTTCAACCAGCCGCCTGCCCCCTCGTTGTACTCGTAGTCGAATCGGAACACCTTTGCTATAATCAAACAGGATACATATATACACATGTGAGCTTAAATCTATATCTATTTTATTATATTGTTTAGATATTTTGTCTTTCAGTCATTTAATAAAAGATAAAGCAACAAGTTATTATTTACCTAACCTACTACTTACTACTTAAAATGCTACTTTTTATAATTCCCTTCTTGACACACGTATGTTATAAAACTAAACCAATGATAATAATACGTGCTAAACATAATAAATTGAACCAATTTGATGCTATACACTGCCAGCATTAAAAATCAGACGATCAAGTAAAAAATAAAAGTGTAATCTACAATCTACAAATCTACATAAAATCTACAAAGACATAATAAGTCCGATAATAATTGTATTTCCATCTGGCGGAAAAAAGGTGTCCCTTCCTCTTTTCTGGTTACTTCTTTCTGAAATTTGGTTAAAAACAAAAAAAAATAACAATTGCGAACAAAGTTTCTGAGACTTAAGAACCAATATTGAATTCAACGTCTGGCGAAACGTTAGAACTCTAGTTGAAACTGCAACCGCTATATGGGTGGGTGTAGCTCTTACACTGAGACGAACTACTTGACTCTTAGCCACAAGAAATACAAAATAACCATCGTTTTGTTATACCTAGGTACATTATACTAGATATACCATGTATCTATTTAAATAAAAAAACATTGTATAGCGGTCAGATTAATAATGCTCTATAAAGATATAAAATTTTAAAACACATGACAAACTAGATGCAGCTTTAATATTATGCAATTTATTTTATATAATTCAGTAAAATGGTTACAGAACGTGATACTTTTTGTATCCATCGAACTGAAAATAGACAAATATCTGTAAATAAAATAAACAAATTGTAACTTACCTTGGCCCAAGAGGGATAAAATCCCAATCGCAAACAAACTCCTTATAATCATCGCTCACAACTTCAATTCACATTCACAGTCGATATAGTTGAATCGTTGGCCCTAGCACTGATTATTTATTCGTATACCTAGTTCGATAAATTGCGTAGTTTAGGAGGGTTTAATTATTTAAGCAATAGACTTGGGACCACATTCACACCACTTAAAGTTCTAACTAACAAAACGAGGTCCACGGCGTCTAGACAGCCAGCACTAGAATGATGAAATAATAATTGCTATTTTATGCGTAATGTTTGTAAAAAAACCTCGCTAGATGTAAAACGAGTAATATGAGGAAAAAGGTAGTAAATACACAATAACTAATGGTACAGGTAACGTAGAGTATCTAAAAAACAGTCAGCGAGACAGCTTACGCATTGCAAAGGTTCCGTAGCTTCCTTATGCATAAACACTCAATTGTAAAATAAAGGTTAATAAAAATACAGTTTTTGTTTCGATGTATATCCTACCATTATATAAAACTGGTCGAATGCGAGTCGGACTCGCGCAAGAATGGTTCCGTACCATTATCTAAAACTGGTCAAGTGCGAGTTTATTTGTGTCATTGGAATCCAGACACTTTGCTCATAGTAGACACGAAATTAAGTGCCCCATAACTTGGTTGGCTACACGATTTATAACGCATAGATGTAATTTAATGTAAGATGATGTCCTAAATTACTCAAATCTTCATACATACTAACGTTAAAATGCAAATAATAATATGTACTCATAGCAAAAAGAAGTGCCATATATTTGGTTTATGTAACCTCGTTTAAGGAATCAATAAATGCTTTTTTATTTTGTTATTCAATATTTTTAGATGTAAGATAATATAAGTATGTATTTTGTTTAGGTACTCCTAAACAAAATACGTACTTGTTGGCGCGTAGCTTTAACTGATGTTATTATCTGATGTTATCAAGCGCCACCTAGTTTAGTTTTGGTGGACTAGAGATGCAAAGTGGCGCCATCTCTGGTATAACTCTGGTAGCGTGCGCTGTTTGCTGATTGGTCGGTCGGTCGGTTCGTTGAGAGCCAATCACGTTGAGTACTTAGTCACCGTCTGACAGAGGCGTTGGGGGGAGCGCGCGGACACGTTCTGAGGCTCACTTTGCGTTTGGTCGTGGCAGCGTTCGCTACTAAGTGGACTACCTTGTCCCTAAGTTAATTTAACTTGATCTCTAAACACTATGTGCTGTAACAGTAAATCTCAGTTTGACGTAATAAAAGCAGACTCATTGTACATGACGTGATATCTTATTCCACTCCTGGCCACGAAATTGGAGCATGCTATCCTATAAAGATCCTGATCCGGGCCCATTTGCCTTTATGCTTATATTATCTTATTTATTGTTAGTATTAAAAAAGTAAATTAACAATAACATACTCACACCCTAGTATTTTCCGTTTCGGACCCCAGGCTCAACCACGAGGCCACCTAGTCGCTACTAGTTGTGTCGATTAGAGAAAAAGGCTCAACTAGTTGTGCCTTTTGAACTTTTTTCTCGTAGTCGCAACTAGTTGTTTAGATATACTCAAAGGCTCAACTTCTATTACTAGCAGATTCCCATGTCACTTATGTCCACTCATTACCCGCTGTACTACCAAGCTGCACTGATAGTAGTGTAGTATGTTGTGTAAAGGGACATTTTTATTCATAGACTTCATTTGACTAAATAAATAATATGGATATAGGTCTTAGCTGTGACAGCTGTCAAAATAAGTTGATATCGTATTTTAAAATATTGATTTCACACTTTGATTTACATTAGGCTTTAAAATAACACCGGTATAGGTCTTAGCTATGACAATTGTTAAAGTGACAGTTGAAGTCGTTTATCATAGCTAAGACATTTAACAGTGTTATTTTTAAGTCGAATGTAGTCAAAGTGTGAAATATAATCATAAAATACGTCACTAACTGTCACTTTGACAGATTTCATAGCTAAGACCTCTACGGGTGTAATTTTTAATTCAGATATCGTCAATGTGTAAAATCAAAATCGAAATACTCGACATTAACTACCACTTTGACAGCTGTCACTTAACAATCATCTGAAGAAAAGCTCACACATTGAACTAATGTGTGTGTCTTGAACACACTCGCAAACAATTATTTCTGCTCATCACATAAATAGTTTACCCATTTAGGGATCGAACCTGGGACCCCTCGTTCTGTAGACAGAGTGACTACTAAGTAGGCGAACGGATCTTTATAAAAGTAATATCTCACTATTAAAGCTCACTACAGTGGAACGCAAAACACACGAATTGACAGCCTTGACGAAACGATTATAGCATTTCCAGTTCAGTTACATACTGAACTCTGATAGTAGCATTTTTTATGCCTTGGTGTATAAATAGTCTCAAGATCCGTGCATTGCTATTAGGTACGTTATATATACACGAAGAATACGTTTTCCTCTTACTTTAGTCTATAAATATTTGCGGCTTAGCTTATAATCTAATACAAAAACAGGAAAACCACTTCACATGCCGGAGTACCTTTAGTTTCAGATTCACAATTAATTCATATAATCTTCGTTGGATCATTGGACACAAACATAAAAAAAACGAAACTCTCTTTTTAAACCACATGTTTATGAATTTTATATATGCTCCGTTAATCTACAACTAAGCGTTGTCGATATTGCGAACGACAAAATTGTTTCTACTTTGACCTTTTGTAAAGTAAAGAGAGAAGCTATCACCCTGGTACTGGAGGAAAGCTGTATCCTGACTGCTACTGTAATGAACTGTCACCTGAATGCTAGTGGGGCGAAGCTCTTAGTCAACTTCTACTAGAGTAAAGCTGTATCCCGACTGCTTAAACAGGAAAGCTATCCCTCGACTGCTACTGGAGGACATCTGCCACCCGACCGCTATTGGAGGAAAGCTGTATAACGACTGCTACTAGAGAAAAGCTGTCACCCGACACTGCCACTGGAGGAAAGCTGCGGGTTCCAGTTGTTATATTAAGACTACAGCCGTAATGTTGGAGGTATGCAAAATCCAACCGATAATTCATCAACATGCAACCTACCTGTCTAGATGGATGTGAGATTATCATAAAAGTCAGGCAAGGTTCTAGACGTTTATTAGCCTCGAGAAAACCCAGATCGTGAGTACAGACAGATGATGCGATAGCCTCCCTTGTTACGGGGACTTATCTCAGAATAGCAGTGAAGTCCTCGACGCGATTGTGTGGGTAGTTAAGTAACCGGCAGAAGACAGTAGCGGGAAAAACGGGAAACGGGCAGTCGCAGTTGTCGGGTTAGCCCAGACGCCCAGCAGGATTCAGGGTCCTGTGGTAGCTGGTAGCCGCTCCGGCGATGTGCACAGTACTGGCTCCGCAGTCTAGCCAGCGAGAGTCCCAGTTAGCGGCAAGTTGGGCCAGCGGTAGGCGTCGCAAAGAAAGTACAATGGCTTGTCACCCGTCTGCGATCCTCGCATGACGCTCGTGACACAGCCTAAAATGGGAGGAGCCATCGCATTTTTCGCCTTTGGATCGCGCGTAACCTTATTTGGTAATTTTAAAAGCTGTTCAAGATAAAGAGAGCTGAATTGCGGGGAGAAATTATATTAAAAACAGTTTTGGTCATAAAGTACAGTACCTCGCTCTATTTGTTTCTTAGCCACAGGTGACTATATACTTGCTTTATTAGCAATAGCGCCCTCTGTGTCGTAGTTGTCTTCGAGCTAGTAATATTTCCATCTAGATGGCGATACTTGTTGTGATTTGGCCAGAATTATTTTCTTATATTTTAATTTTTAATTACTGAACCAGACTAACAGGTTACAAACATAACCAATTGTAATAAGTGTATCTGTTAATGAACAACAACAATTAACAATTATAGCACTCACACAAGCAAACTACCGATTATGTTTTCCAAATCTGCCTTCCTAAACCCACTCCAGTCAGGGTTCAGACTATGGCACAGCACTACAACTACATTGCTCAAAGTTACTGAAGACTTTAGGAAGAGTATGGAAATCTTCGAAGTTACCATACTCGTACAAATTTTGACTTTAGTAATGCGTTCAATGCAGTGAATCTCGACCTAGCTATTACTTGCTGTGATATCACATCTAAATTTTAGTTCAACAACTAATGCATGGTTTTCCTACCACCTGAAATGCCAATAGGAGATCTTAATAGAAGAAAGTCTCTCTGACTGGTGTGAGCTGGAAGGTGGTGTTCCTCAGGGTGGAATACTCTTTTCGATATTTATCAAAATTTTGTCCCGATATCTTAGAAAGAACTATCATTTTTACGCTGATGACTTGTAAATATATTGTCACGCCAGTGTTGATAAACCTATGTGCTGCATTGTATTCCCCTAATGACAATCTCTTATACCTATTCTCTTAGTCGAAACGGTATGAAATATTGGTAAATCTCGAGAAATATCAAGCAAATTATCGGGAGCAGTCAGCAACTCATCAAAATTGACCATTCTAACTTACCCGAAACCGTAAAGAACATTTGTATTTTAATGGACAGTGAACTTTATAATTTCCATGAGACTTCAGTCACATGACTCTTCATGTGACTGAAGTCTCATGGAAATTATTTGCTTCCTTACATTCTTTACATATTTAAAAATATTTGAAACAAAAATTTCATGCCAATGTGATAATTTTTCTCCCAGCTACTTGAAAGAAGAATTTCACTTCCTGGCACACATATCTTGAACCTACGATCGGCAGAATCCCTCTTACTTGCAAGTCCGCTCTACAGAACACCGTTTATAGATAACTCCTCTGCAGTTACAGCGGTACGTTTGTGGAAAAGCTTACATGTAACTTATAAAGAGCCCGATCTTAGTTAACTTTTAAAAACTAGTCCGTGCATTCTTATCTTCTTCGAAAAACTGATAAGACGATAGCATGATTGTCACGTATATATAATACATTATATTTTGTTATTTAGTACGTATATCCGACTAATATTATAAATGTGAAAGTTTAAATTGATAGATGGATGAATGTTTGTTGCGCTTTCACGGTTAAACAGCCCTGCTAATTTTAATGAAACTTCGTATGGAGGTAAATGAGGCTCTTGATTACCACATAGGATACTTTTCATCATCATTTATCACGTCGCGGGTGAAAAAGCGGAACATTCTTAGGCACAGCATTGAGAAAATAACAAGATCTCCACCTACGTCAAGATCGTAATGATGACTGTTCTGTCAAAGTTTGTGTCAGTTTTGGATAGCTTAGTCGAAAGCACGCTATCAATTTGACAGCTTGATACACTAGAAGTCCTCGACAACCGTCAAGGGTGATGAAATGTAACATAAATACCGTCAAGGGTGATGATATACAGGGTGTTTGGTAGAGGGACAGACAAACCAAATGAGCGTGTTCGGGGGCCCACTTGGAGAATACAAGTTGGCCAAAAAAAATCCCCGACTCCCCAATTTTTTAATACTAAATCAGTTAGTTAGCTCTGTTTTGTATCCAATTTTGCTTTGCGTGGCCTGAAAGTGTATTATAGACCAAATTCAACTAAAAACATCCGGTCTAAAACAGATTTTACAAATGTTATGGTGGTAAATAGGTACAATTTCGGAGAAAAAGGCAAAAATCACAAAAAAAAGTTAAACATATTGGGGGGCCGGGGATTTTTTTTGGCCAACTTGTATTCTCCAAGTGTTCCCCCGAACACGCTCATTTGGTTTGTCGGTGCCTCTACCAAACATCCTATATACTGACAGTTTTTTTCCATGGTAATTATTTTATACTCGTATTTGTATTCTACGTTGACATTTGCATACCTCATACGAGGTTGTTATGACGGACTTAAATTATTGTTATAGATCTTATTTGAACACATATTCATGCAAAAAGTATTTGAATTGAATTAAATTGAATATTTAATTCAGTTTTTATAGATATAATGTTATGGAACCTTATCTATAAAAACTGAATCACGTAAAAACGTAGTCCGACTCGCACTTGGTCGGTTTTTTATGTTCATCTTCCCAATTTGGTTATGTACTAATATGATTGTACTTAAAAAATCAAAATTGACCTGAAACTGCTATGGGGAGGCTTGAGTCTTAGACTTAGGTGAACGGCTTTGTCACTCAACATTAATTATTTAGCAAGACCTAGAGTTTGTATGATAATACTAAGAATCTTACATACCTACAGCAGACATACCATATATAAACCTTTCCTACGCCAATCGAGTAAATAGAGATCTGTGGTCTATAACTATTGGTTCATAAATACATTTTTAAAACTTTTTGACGTGATAACGTCTTATAAATCGATGAACGCTGGCTGCACGCACGAAAATGAAATCTAAGGAAAGCGTAACAGCTTTTAACCAAGGAAATGTTTAAGGTTTATGTGATGTAGCAGTTTGTAACGGTGGAGACATCTCTAAACTTTTCGCTCACAGTCTCACTTAGGTGGATGCGATCTATACAGACTTTAACAAAGCCTTCGATCCAGTTTATCATGAAACTACTGATTTCAAATAGGTATGTATACATTTTCTTACCGTAGCATCGTTGAACCTTAGCTGAGCTTATGTGGATAGTAACTTTTCGTAAAAATGTATAGTGAAAGGCTGGCTGTACCTCTTCACCGTTTTCGAAATGCTCAGGGGTATCACAAGGGTCACATTTAGATTAGATGTTATTTAATGTATTTAGAAATGACATTGATCTTAGTTCCACAACTGCCGTTATTTAGGGAATGTGTAATAAATCACTGAAGGTATTTTTGGCCGTAGATACTTTTGATGCAGATCAGCTCGTTGAAAATCCAACCTATATAATAATACATCTAATTGTAGAAAAAGAATAGAGAGTTCAGTATTAGAACAGCATTTCTATAAGATGCATATGGATTTAATCGACAGGAACATTGGCGAGATAAGAAGGACATTTGGAGGACATTGTTATCTGGTTGACTTTACCACTATGTTTTGACTAAAAAGAAATAGATGACTTATTCTTACTATCAAAGAGGATGTACTGGATACTTAGTGTAATTTTATGCAGTATAATTATTTTATTATATATATTATTTCTTCATCACATTCAGAAGAAATCGATATTTTTAACGTGTGAACTTTATGCGGTCGCCACACCCACTGGTGCTGCACAGTCTGCATTCGCGCGTCGCGGTTGCAGGCTGCACACGGCGGCTGCAGGCCGCATTGCGGCCGCTCACGGAATCACTTTCATACAAACCGGTAGTGTCGCCTGTAGATTGCGACTGCAGTGTGCAGTCTGCAGTCGCTCTCGGACTTGTACCTTAATATTCAGGTAGCGGAGTGACATAAGTAAGAATACTATATATTTGAAATATACTGAACATCAGTTATTTATATAGTTAGTTTATATTTAAGGAATAATATTTTTCTCAAATAAATACAAAGAAACATCACCACAATTCAAGGCTATTCGGATCCTTCTCACACAGAAAAGCGATGGGGATACTGCAAAAATGATCATCTAAGTGCCCATCTCTGACGACGCTGCCGCAGAACTGGCCAAAGAGTTGGGACCGCTTATTGGTTAGGTTGTCAGGCTTGCCGTCGCCCCAATTATGATAGTAATTGTCTAGCGTCTCCCCTGAAATGTTTACAAGTATTATAACTTGTCCAAAATAGGTCGTGTCATGTTTCTTAGCTGAAAGAGTATCTAATAGTATCGATATGTAACCATAACAAATTGTTATATTTTTTATAAAGTATGCAATCGAGTCTAATGAATATGTATAGGTTGTCAACAAAAAAATATAACGATAACAGATTGTTTTGCGTTTGGTCACGTTAAAAACACTTAAACAATGAACATGTGCAACTGTATGAGTCTAATTATAAAATAAACATAAACGTACCGTGGATTGTCATAAAACTGCTTGCGTGATGACCCCAATCGTGGACACCTACATACAAAGCGTCATTATCAGATGAAAAGATGGTGGATGCTGGATGTTTCCCGAAGATCTCGATAACGACAGCCGCTTCTATACCGTTGTCAATGATGACCAGGTGTCCACCCTCAGCTGCGCAGGTCTTGTAAGCCTCCGACCAAACCAGACCTGTACTGTGGAACTTGTAGCAGCTGCCGGTTCTGGGATCCAGGGTGTAATCTGTAGAATAACCCCAGCAATAAGTTACACACCACACCTATGCCAGTGATTCAACTGTGAAGCAACAGTTTGAAACAATACTGTATTTCGTTAAAGGTCAATTTTTCCACCAAATATACAAGGCAAAAGATTTAACGTCTTTTATCTAGGTGATAAGTACATTGACATGAAGGTGTTACATCTCTAGTCTATGACATTCCATATTTAATGTGACATTGACAGATGTCAGTAACCGAATGATGTTGCCGCGGTTTTCTCTCTCGCCCCTTCCCTTGTTTCCGATTTTACCACGTGCATGTATAGTTTTGTTGGCTATGTGAAATAAATGGAAATATCAAGCTTCCGATGGTCGGCTTTGACTTCACCACCACTATAACAACTGGCGACGAGAAAATTGGCAGGCTACGCGTGTTGGAACAAAAATAAATGACCAAAATGACTGGCGGCAGCGCGGGTGGCAGCGGCGCCGGGGCGGACATGTCCCGTGCCATTCCACCTAACTTTATAGAAATTTACGAGACTAGCAAAAGCAAGTTTCAACGCTGGGTACAACGCTTTGAGGGAGCCTTACTGATTTACAACGTTACGGACGATAACAAGAAGAATACCTACTTCCTGCACTACATCGGCGCGGAGCTGTACGACGTGCTCTGCGATCTTGTTTCGCCTACAAAACCTGAGGCAAGATCATACAAAGATAATTGTAAGTCGCTTGTAAGCCATCTCGATCCGGAGCCTTTGGAGATTGCGGAATACTATAAATTCCATCATCGCACTCAAAGCGAGGGCGAGTCTGTTAAGGATTATCTGGCAGCGCTTCGTAAGATGGCGGCGGGGTGCAATTTTGGAAGTTTTTTGAACACTGCCTTGATAAATCAGTTTGTTTGTGGCATACAAGACAGAACCATTAAGGACAGACTGCTTGAAACTAGAAGCTTAAAGCTGGAAAACGCTTTTGATATTGCTGTGGGGCTTGAGAGCACACGGGCGAGTAACTTGGAGGAGAAGGAGGTGCATGCAGTTGTGACTTATGCAAAGAAGAAGAATAAGAACATAGGGTATTCACTGAGTAACAAATCTGCACCATCTACAACTTCTACCAATAAGATGACATCTGCTCCTGCGGGGAAGCAGAAACCGGCCTGTTTCCGGTGTGGTGGTAACCATTATGCTGATAAATGCAATTTCAAAAGTGCAACATGCAATTTTTGTCATAAAGTGGGACACATAAAGAAAGTGTGCCTGAAACTTAAAAATGTCAACACAGTTGAGTATGTCAATAATATCAACATAAGTAGAGACAGACAATTTTTGATTACAGTGCTAGTAAACCAAGTACCTTTACAAATGGAGTTTGACAGTGGTTCTGCTGTCTCAATAATCAATGAGAATATTTACAATCAGTATTTTAGTGAACTAGCCTTACAAAATAGTGATACGAAACTATGTACATATTCTAATGATCTGTTAAATGTTTTAGGGTTCTGCTACATAAAAAGCATTAAAATAGGAGATGAGGGCAAGAATAATTTAAAGCTCTATGTTGTGTCTGGGAACAAGAAACCTCTCCTGGGCCGTGAGTGGATCCGAGCATTTTCATGGACAAAGCTGTGTTCAGCTGTGCATGAAGTACACAGTTTGTCAGGTAACCCCTCTAATATTTATCACTCCGTATCCTTGCAGTCTCTGTTTAAAAAATACAGTACCTTGTTTGATAGTAAAAAGGTAGGGGAAATAAAGGGAGATCCAGTTTCTCTTCATTTAAAAAACAATGCTAAGCCTGTTTTTTTTCGTGCTAGGCCTGTTCCATTTGCAATAAAAGAACGTGTAGAAAATGAGATAGATAATTTAGTGGAAGAAGGGGTCCTAGTTAAAGTAGATTACAGTGAGTATGTCACCTTCCTACCTACTCAGGGTAGAAGGGAGCATGAGAGAAAGAAGAGAGTTGGGAATAAAGGTATAATAAATAAAAAGGGTCGTGGATCTCAGACAGGTATGGCAATTTGGCAAGCTTCCTTGTTTAAGGACTTAGCTCCGGTCCGCTAGTATTGGCCGATGCTCAGCAGCAGGTCTGCCGTGCAGGGTCGGCTCCACACCGCCGCGCCGGTAGAAATTCCCAGCAATCGCTGTAGAGAAGGGTGGCCGCGGTCGGTGCTGGAGATCAGAGGACGGCCGGAGTTCAGACGTCGTGTACTGGAAGGATTCAGCCTCGTACTGGAACGATTCTGCCTCGTACTGGAAGGATTCAGCCTCGTACTGGAAGGATTCAGCCTCGTACTGGAAGAGTTCCGCCTCGTACTGGAAGGATTCAGCCTCGTACTGGAACCCTGAAAAGCACATGTGCTCCGGTCACAGTGGGTCCAGTAAGGTGTTGAGCTGGCGGGTCCACTGTCCCTCTGCTACTGGGCATATAGTGACTCGCAGAGGGCCTTTAGGGATGTGGCCCGCCAACAAACAAGAGATGCCATAAGGGCCAAGGAAGTTATGCTGCTGGTGAAGAATTCGCATCCGCTAAGGCTTCCGCTACCGAGCATAAAGGGACTAGCTAGGCCCTTCGCGGATGCCAACCACCAGCGGCTCAGAATGCCAGAAGGGCGTAAATAGGTGTGTTGCTGGTAAAAGTGCGCACAATCCACGAGGTCCGTTCACTACCGAGCAATTAGGGACTAGCCTAGGTACCTCGGGAATTGCGAGCTACCCAACAACACCCTTTCAAGTTTGCCAGAAGGGCGTAAAATAGAAACAAGGAGAAAGTTGAGAAGCAACAGCAAACACAGAAAAACACATAAAAATAATACAGTAAATAAGTTGAGAGTACATACCAAAGGTTACAATTGTAGGTTATAATTTATGGTGGTCAAGTACACTTTCATTTCACAACTCAAACTTACCCAATGTATGGGGGTTCTGAAGATTGATGTTCGAATTATATAAGACTCTGTAGCACTAGTCGTAGTAATTTATTAGCAGTTGCACAGTCGACAGCCGATGGCAAAGTGAGGTTGGTTGCGCTTGCAGTAAAAACAACAAGTTGGGGCGGAAGTCGGAGGCGCATTTCGCTACCTTATATGGTAATGAAAAAGGCCTCAAACCCGTCGTAGTCGTCAGTCCAATCACTACACTGCATTTTGAACTTTTTCAAAATATCAACGTCCGTTCACCGGAACTCACAACTCGTGGCATTATTTTCTCTAAACTCGATTGACATTTGTTTAACTGTCACTGTCCATATTTTTGATTGTTATATGCGACCTCTATCGGTGAATCGCCGAACTACCTCAGCGCGCAGCAAAGGTAGTTATCTCGATTTAAAGGTTGCTTTAATCTTCAAACGGAATTTAGGTAGTCGTTTGTGAGTTTGCCTACAGATGTCGCTTATTTAAACTAGTTTTTAAGAGAACCGATAATCTAGTAATCTAGATCGGTTACATATCTCCCCACCCAAGAAAGAATTTTTTTACTAGGAAAAAAAAATTCACTAGCCTTGAGCAGTTCTAAGAAAGAAAAAAAAAATACTTAACCTAAGACCTAACTTTGAGTATCTTATATAAGCTACAGAAACTCCAGTATATGATCTTAAGTTATTAACTATGTCTATGTGCAGACACATACCCAAGTATCTCCTAGAATTCCCCCCCATCGTTTGGATTAGATATCCCAAGAAACGATTATTGACAGCAATATTGAGAGGAATGGAAATTGTAGACTGCAGAAGTTAACTTCTAAGACAGCTAGCTACATTATAGGTATGAATACACACTAAAACATAGATAAGTTAAGTACTTATTGCAGACATTCATGGATAATTTTAATTTTTTTGAATATAAGTTCCATAATTGCCTAAGTTAAATTAAATTTTAAGACAGAGAATTTAATCAAAAGGAAATTACATAGATAAAGGCTTGTTTAGTGAGTTATCTACCGCTCAGACCAATAAGGCTTGTTTTTAAAGAGTTTGGACACCGCTCTCTATTTGAAGAATTACCATGGCTGGCACGTGAAAGAATGATTTTAGCTATGTTATAACACTATTCCATTGAAAGTGGAGAGTGACAAAGAGTATTTAAGGAAGTTAAATTAATTCAGTAGGTATATAAGTTAAGATGTATAGTTTGTAGTACATTATATGTATTGTTGTTAAGTTATAATATATCTTATGCTATCGTTGTATATAAGATATAAATAATGATCAATATAAGCAAGAATCACAAGTTATTAGAATTCAAGAAGTATATAAGATACTGTTCCTATAAGATTTGTTGTATATAAGGATTTATTTTTCCTTTATATATAAGATTATTGTAAGAGATTATTAAAAAGTTGCTCCCTATGAGTTTGGTTGCATTAATCAATTATATTTTAGTTATTTAAGACACATAGAATATGCGTTTTAGTTGTAAGATTGTATATTTAAAGCTTTATTAATTTAATCATAGCATGAATTTGGTTTTATTTGAGAATATTTATTTATTTTAAGTTGTCAACAAGTTATTCAGTACAAAGATTTGCAAATGTCAAGAAAGTGAAATAATTACTAGGATATGTATTTACTTATTTTAAAATCCTTGATATGCCAAGACCCAAGGTTTTTGCCTTGCATATCAGTTAATTCATATACTAGTGGAGATATTTTAGTTTTAATGTAACATTTTAAGTATTTAGGGGCAAGTTTTTTAGAAAACCTATTATCCTTATTACTTTGATAATAAGTCCTTTTCCATACTATGTCGCCAATATTAAATTCGTGGTTCTTGCGACGAAGATTATAAGGTCCACAATTTTTGTTATGAGATTTAATTAGAGATAATTGGACTTGGTCAAAGATTTTCCTCAATTTTCCGACGTTTTCAGCATATGCGTCTCTAGAGACAAATATTAAGTCATCCGTCAGGTCGGAATCGACGTAGTGGGACCCGCAAGTTACTAATTCCCTACCGTATACTAGGAATGACGGTGTGTAACCTGTGACTTCACTGACTGCTGTGTTAAGTGCGAATTGAATCTTTGGCAAGTTCAAATCCCAAGATCTATGATCATTTTCTATGAAAGTAGAGACTGCTATCATAATAGTTTTGTTGTAGCGTTCCACAGTATTTACCTGAGGGGTATATTTAGGAGTGTAGCGGACATTAGGTATTTTATACTGAGAAAATAGGTTTTGCAATTTATTGCTAACAAACTGTTTACCATTGTCCATAAGAATTGTGGTAGGAACGCCATGTACAAGAAATACTTGTTCTTCAACGATTTTAGTAATGGCGTCCGCCGTTGCTCGGCGTATTGGGAACAAAAGACAATATTTAGAGAAACAACAGGTGACAACTAGTAGCATAGTATTTTGTTTATTGGATGTAGGTAAAGGTCCTACTAGATCCATGCTGATCATTTGAAATGGACGGGAGCACTGCTTGGGTCTGCCCATCAGTCCTAAAGTAGTATGATTAGCATGTTTATGAGCTATGCATGTGTCACAGTTACTGACAAAGTTAGTTACATCTTTCATCATACTTGGCCAGAAATAACTGAGAGCTATCCGCCTATAAGTTTTGAAAACTCCCAAATGTGCCGCTGTGGGTTCAGAGTGGCATTTATGCATGATGTCCCTCCTAGATTCGCTAGGAACGACCTCTTTCCACTCAAATTCACGCGCCAAGGGGTTTAGAGTTTTCATATAGCGGTATAACTTATTATCAGTTACCCTGTAATTTAGATAAGACATAGGGGAAGTCTGGCAACCATCTAAAATATTTAAGTACCAAGGGTCAGATGTTACTAGAGGAGTCTGGGTGGTACTAGAAATTGCTGCTACAGGCACAGCTCTCGAAAGGGCATCTGGAACATCATTATCCTTGCCACGCCTATATTTTATGTCGAAGTTAAATGCGGATAGACGCACCCCCCACCTAGCCAATCGACCAGTAGGGTTGTTGAGGTTTAAGAACCATTTGAGAGAGGCGTGGTCGGTATAGACCAGAAATTTGAGACCGTTATCTAGATAACATCTCCAGTGTTCCAGAGCTATAAGCACAGCAAGAGTTTCACGCTCAGTGGCGCTGTAGTTACGCTCTTGTGCTGATAGAGATTTGCTCATATAAGCAATGACTTTTTCATCTCCGTTGATGATTTGAGTCAGTACAGCACCAACGCCGTAGTCACTGGCGTCTGTGTGGACTTGGAAAGGTTGAGTGTAATCCGGACAAGATAGTACCGGTGAAGAGATTAAGCAGTCCTTGAGCTTTAGGAAAGCTGCATTAGCTTCTTCTGTCCAGACAAAAGGAGGAGCATTCTTACCATGAGAAGTAAGTTTATTGAGTGGTGCTGCTAAAGAGCTGAAGTTTGGTATGAACCTTCGGTACCAAGAGGCAGTACCAATAAATCTGCGTACCTCTTTCCTGTTTTTAGGGCAGGGGTAGTCTACTATGGGTGCTACCTTATCAGGATCGGCATGTAGGCCGTTAGAATCCACTACATAACCCAAATACTTTAATTTCTCTCTGAAAAATAGACTTTTAGTGAAGTTTATGGTAAGACCTGCATGTTTTAGTTTCTCATGGATTCTTTTGAGTAGGGTGATGTGTGATTCAAAGGAGGAGGTTGCTAAAATGATATCGTCAACAAAAACAAATGTTTTGTTTTCGAATTCAGGACCGCAGAACAGGGAATCTACCAGTCTCTGCTGTGTAGCAGGGGCTCCGGTCAAACCGAATGCCATAGATTTACATTGAAATGTACCGCGGCCTGGGATATAGAAAGCCGTTTTACAACGATCTTCTGGTCTTATCAAGGTCTGCCAGAAACTCTTGGAAAGGTCGATGCTGGTCAGGTACTTAGCATCCCTGAGGTTATCCAGAATCTCAGATATGTAGGGAAGGTTATAGGCATCCTTTTTGGTGACAGCGTTTAGTTTGCGACTGTCTAGGCAGAAACGAAGCTCACCATTCTTCTTAGGAACCAAAAGTACTGGAGATGACCAAGGACTCTCACAGGGTTCAACCACATCATCAGCAAGCATCTGGTCTAATTGTTCGCACAACAGTCTTTGCTTCTCTGGGGACATTCTGTAATATCTCTGACGAATTGGAGGGGTATCACCTGTGTCTATGGTGTGTGTGATGAGAGATGTTCGACCCAGACCTCGTTCTTCATAAGAGATATCTCGGAATTGAGCTATCATGTTGTCAGCGATTTCCCTTTGAGCGACAGAAAGATATTCGTAAGCATGCAGATGCTTGTCGTCAAGGGAGACGTTAGCCAGTTGGCAGTCATCAGTGTGACTAAGAATGATGTCCTCAAGATGACCCGGGAAGAGTTCGAAGGTTCTCCAAAAGTCCATGCCTAGTATAAGTTCATTTTGAACTTCAGGAACGATGTGTACGTTCATGGCATGACATTTGTTTTGGAAGGTAAAGGGTAAGGTCATATAACCTAGGGCGGTCATGTTTTGACCTCCAGCTGCAAGAAGTTGCAAAGGACTGGAAGAGTGAAGTTGATATCCCGAGTCAAGAAATTTAATATGAGAGTTATTACCAAGAATTGTAATACTGCTACCTGTGTCTAAGAGACCTACTATGGAGTGAGACAGCACATTTATATTTACATAAGGGCGTAAGCTATTAAGTTTTTCATTCCGGATTGACGAGACAGAGTAACAAGAAAAAAATTTAGAAATAGTTTTTAGCCAGTCTTTCCAGTCAGGCTGTGTAGAAGTTAAATTACTAGACTTGTCTCGGCAATCCGAATTGCCTAGTTTTTTGGTTTAGATATATTATTATTATTGCGGTTGCAAACAGTGCAGTCAGGTCGTCGTACATCCTTTTTGCCACAGCCAAAACATAGTATCGTTTTAGGTTCTTTACAATGTTTTAGCTCATGTGTATTTGACCTACATCTAGGACAAGCGAAGGCGTAATTACCTTGCACTGTGACAGCAGCTACTCTTTTAAAATTGTTGTTATTATTATTATTTTTGTTGTAGGAGTTATTATTATAATTTTTATTATAGGCAGAGTTATAATTATTATTATTACGGTACTGGGGTGTAGTGGAGCTACTGGCTTTAGAATAAGTAAATTCTGGAGCCAATGTTTGTGAAGTGCATTGAGGTGGCTCATGAAATTGTGTCAGACGCGACTGAATACTTTCAAAATTTTTGCATATAGCTTTAAGAGCATCAATAGATTGTATTTCAGGAGAAGCAGCTAAGGTACTAGCATAAGATGGCCTAATATTATGAAGGAGAATTTCAAGTTTTTCTTCTTCTGTTAAGGGTTTGTCGAGTCGAGAGAACATACCGTGCATTATTGCAACATAAATAGTTATATTTTCTCGCTCTCCCTGTGTACGAGACCTTATTTCATTCATCAGCCTGTAATCATAGTCAGTGATGCTGAAGTCTGATTTTAATAAAATAGTTAATTCACTCCATGATTTCACATTGTCTTTTACACAGCGGAACCAATGGAGAGCTTCATCCGTGAACATGTCATATGAGTGGGTTAAAATTTTTTCATAAGAAATGTTTCTAGATTGTACATATTCTTCCACCCTTTGTATGAAAGCACGGACACAATTTTTGCCATTAAATTTAAGTTTACTAATATCAGATAAAATTGAATTTCTTTCACAAGTTACAGATAGCACAGGTTGCTCTAAGGGAGTCTCAGATTGATTACTAGTTGAAGGTTGTGAAGTTGGTAAAATAGTTTTTAAGATTTGTAAGTCCTTGTTAAGAGAATTTAGTTTAGAAGACACCGACTTAAAATCTTCACTATTGGATGCACTTATCCTAATCAACCTGTGGTTCATATGGTTGATTAAAACTTCTGTTCTTAAAAAAAGATTTTTTTCAAATTTAGTTTTGAGGAGAGCAATGTTGCTTTTTGCTTTTGCCATTGACTCCTTGAGTTCACTTATATCGACCTCAGGGTCCAAGTGTGACTCCAATATATCCTCAGAAAGCATGTCTTTGGATAGTTTCACAATCTGTTTCCTTAAATCCTGAACAGATTCAGTATGTGAGCCACCGCGCAGTGCCACTTCATATGCTAATTCAGCCTTTTGCAGAGATAAAAAGTTAAGTTGTAGACTCATGTTTGTAGTTGTGAAAGTATACTTGACCTATATACACAATGACAACAGTGTCATACAAGGTCAATTTAAAAAAAATATTTAAAAGGGTATAATTTTTTCAGATGAAAATAACACGTAGGTAGAAATACAAATAAGGTGTGTGCTATTTATAAGTTGAACAGAGGTGAATATGGAATATTAGATATTTATTAAGAAAAGTTATTAATTATGCAAGCTTTAAAAAAAAACTAAAATTTAATTTTAGGTAAAAATAAAATTCGTTGAAGACGGTAATGGGTGGATTACTGACCCCCTGGGTGTTACCCGTTGTCTTTCAGTCGCTTCTTACGACATGCAGAGCTGCAGCCGGCCTATTCTCAGACCTCGGGCCCCACGTTGGGCGCCAATGTCACCTTCCTACCTACTCAGGGTAGAAGGGAGCATGAGAGAAAGAAGAGAGTTGGGAATAAAGGTATAATAAATAAAAAGGGTCGTGGATCTCAGACAGGTATGGCAATTTGGCAAGCTTCCTTGTTTAAGGACTTAGCTCCGGTCCGCTAGTATTGGCCGATGCTCAGCAGCAGGTCTGCCGTGCAGGGTCGGCTCCACACCGCCGCGCCGGTAGAAATTCCCAGCAATCGCTGTAGAGAAGGGTGGCCGCGGTCGGTGCTGGAGATCAGAGGACGGCCGGAGTTCAGACGTCGTGTACTGGAAGGATTCAGCCTCGTACTGGAACGATTCTGCCTCGTACTGGAAGGATTCAGCCTCGTACTGGAAGGATTCAGCCTCGTACTGGAAGAGTTCCGCCTCGTACTGGAAGGATTCAGCCTCGTACTGGAACCCTGAAAAGCACATGTGCTCCGGTCACAGTGGGTCCAGTAAGGTGTTGAGCTGGCGGGTCCACTGTCCCTCTGCTACTGGGCATATAGTGACTCGCAGAGGGCCTTTAGGGATGTGGCCCGCCAACAAACAAGAGATGCCATAAGGGCCAAGGAAGTTATGCTGCTGGTGAAGAATTCGCATCCGCTAAGGCTTCCGCTACCGAGCATAAAGGGACTAGCTAGGCCCTTCGCGGATGCCAACCACCAGCGGCTCAGAATGCCAGAAGGGCGTAAATAGGTGTGTTGCTGGTAAAAGTGCGCACAATCCACGAGGTCCGTTCACTACCGAGCAATTAGGGACTAGCCTAGGTACCTCGGGAATTGCGAGCTACCCAACAACACCCTTTCAAGTTTGCCAGAAGGGCGTAAAATAGAAACAAGGAGAAAGTTGAGAAGCAACAGCAAACACAGAAAAACACATAAAAATAATACAGTAAATAAGTTGAGAGTACATACCAAAGGTTACAATTGTAGGTTATAATTTATGGTGGTCAAGTACACTTTCATTTCACAACTCAAACTTACCCAATGTATGGGGGTTCTGAAGATTGATGTTCGAATTATATAAGACTCTGTAGCACTAGTCGTAGTAATTTATTAGCAGTTGCACAGTCGACAGCCGATGGCAAAGTGAGGTTGGTTGCGCTTGCAGTAAAAACAACAAGTTGGGGCGGAAGTCGGAGGCGCATTTCGCTACCTTATATGGTAATGAAAAAGGCCTCAAACCCGTCGTAGTCGTCAGTCCAATCACTACACTGCATTTTGAACTTTTTCAAAATATCAACGTCCGTTCACCGGAACTCACAACTCGTGGCATTATTTTCTCTAAACTCGATTGACATTTGTTTAACTGTCACTGTCCATATTTTTGATTGTTATATGCGACCTCTATCGGTGAATCGCCGAACTACCTCAGCGCGCAGCAAAGGTAGTTATCTCGATTTAAAGGTTGCTTTAATCTTCAAACGGAATTTAGGTAGTCGTTTGTGAGTTTGCCTACAGATGTCGCTTATTTAAACTAGTTTTTAAGAGAACCGATAATCTAGTAATCTAGATCGGTTACAAGTATGCTACACCAGTTGTTCCAGTTATAAAAGCTAATGGAAAAATCAGGTTATGTGGTGACTACAAGCTAACATTGAACCAGCAGTTAGTTGTTGATGAACATCCTCTACCTACTTCTGAGGAACTGTTTAATGGCCTAGCTGGTGGTAGTAAGTATACAAAGATTGACCTCCGAAATGCATACTTAAATTGGAAAGTTAGGGAGGAAGATCAGCACCTGTTAACTTTGAATACTCATAAAGGCTTGTACAAATGTACACGTTTAATGTTTGGATTGAACTGTGCACCTGCTAAGTGGCAGAGAAAGATAGAAAATATTCTTAAAGGGATTCCAGGGGTCCATTGCTTTATTGATGATATTCGAATTACGGCTGCTACAGATGAAGTTCATCTGGAACGGCTGGACCAGGTTTTTGCCAGGTTATCAGAGTACAATCTCAAGGCTAATTTAGAGAAGTCAGAGTTCATGAAAAACGAGATTGAATACTGTGGTTACATAATTACTAAGAAAGGTATCCATAAGATGAATTCTAAAATAAGGGCAGTCACAGAAGCTCTCAATCCAAAAAATGTTGGTGAGCTGCAAGCACTTTTAGGAATGGTGAACTATTATGGTAGGTTTTTTCCTAATCTCAGCGATACACTGGAGCCACTATACAAGTTATTGCGCCAAGGGGTCAAGTGGCAGTGGTCACCTGATTGTGAAAAGGCCCTACAAGTTATTAAAAAGCAAATGGCTTCAGATACTATACTTACTCATTACTCACCGGACTTACCTCTCGTTCTTGCAACTGATGCATCACCAACCGGGGTAGGGGCAGTCCTTTCCCACATCATGCCAGATGGTACCGAGAGACCCATACATTATGCTTCGCAGACGTTGAACAAGACTCAACGAAAATGGGCTCAAATCGACTAGGAGGCTTATGCAATTGTTTTTGGTGTCAAACGGTTTTTCCAATATCTTTATGGTCGGAAGTTCATTTTGTATACAGATCACAAGCCACTTGTTCAGATTTTTTCACCTTCAAAAGCATTGCCACACTTGTCAGCTGCACGTATGCAACATTATGCAATATTTCTGCAGGGTTTTAATTATGACATTAAATACAAAAACTCAAAGTCTATTGCCAATGCGGATGCACTGTCACGCCTTCCCATGCAAGAAGAGGAGACCTGTCCTCTGGAGGAAGCAGATGTGTTCCAGATCCAGCAGATGAGTATTCTACCAGTGACAGCTGAGCAGATAGCTGCAGCTACTCAGGAGGACGAGACCTTAAAGCACCTACTAAGAGGTTTACGTGAAGGCAAACACCTATCACATACTGAAAGACTTGGCATCGATCAGACAGAGTTTTCATTACAAGATAATTGTATAATGAGAGGTTCTAGAGTACTTATACCTACTAAATACAGAGAGTCTGTATTAAAAGACTTGCACGACGCCCATTTCGGTATTACTAGAATGTTGGCACTAGCTCGTAGTTATTGCTGGTGGCCAGGTATAGACAAGCAAATTAAGGACTTAGTTGCAAATTGTGTGCAATGTTGTCTTAATCAGAGAAACCCTCCTGCAGTTGCTCCTCAGCATATCTGGGAGTACCCATCAAAGCCTTTTGAGCGAGTTCATATAGACTTTGCTGGTAGGTTTATGGGGGTCTACTTTTTTGTATTAGTGGATGCTTTTTCAAAGTGGCCTGAGGTCTATATTGTTAATAGAATTGATACAGATTCTACTATTGAAGTATTAGAAAAAATATTTACTACTTTTGGGTACCCTAATGTACTGGTAAGTGATAATGGTCCACAATTTGTAAACCCTAAATTTCAAAATTATTTAAGACATCACAATATCAAGCATAAACGGTCTGCTCCTTACAATCCTGCAACTAATGGTCAGGCAGAAAGGTATGTGCAAACAATAAAAAATAAATTGAAATGCTTGAATGGCAATAAACAACCTTACAATAGACAAACCTTACAGGAAAATTTAAATAAAATACTATTTCAATTTAGAATCACCCCTCACACAACAACTGGGAGAGCTCCTACAGACCTAGTTTTCAACTACAGAGTAAATTCTAAATTTTCAATATTGTCTCCAAATGGTACTGTCAGGGACGGAGTGAGGATATTACAGGTGGGGGACAGGATAATTGCAAGGAACTACATGGGCCAGGAGAAGTGGAAATTTGGCAGAGTTTTAAAAGTTTTAGGTTTATTACATTATGAGTTAAAAATGGATAATGGTTTGATTTGGCGCAGGCATATTGATCAAATCAAAATTATTGGTGATAATACTGATACTCAGAGAGATTTTAATGTTAGTACTCTATATGATGTGCCCAATGTAACCAGCAGTTCACAAGAGTCACCTCCTGATGTGCCTAATGTAACTAGTTCACAGGAGTCACCTCATGATGTTCCTTACGTAAATGTATGTGTGGATAGTTCAAATCCTGGGAACCAAAGTGTTATCCATAATGAGAATTCTACAGACAGTTCAAAGTCTCACTC
This sequence comes from Selenia dentaria, assembly GCA_917880725.1. Classification (NCBI taxonomy): domain Eukaryota; kingdom Metazoa; phylum Arthropoda; class Insecta; order Lepidoptera; family Geometridae; genus Selenia; species Selenia dentaria. The sequence goes on from OU862877.1 coordinate 1,872,485, forward strand.
TGAGGCTATAGTAGTTCCCGACACGAATGTTAGTTCAGAACCAAACATTGTTTCTCGAAGAAGTACTAGAGTTAGAAAACCAGTAATTAGGTTAAATTTATAAATGTAACAAGTGTTTATTGAATATTACATGAGTATGTTTACGAAAAGAGGGAGGAAACTGTTACATCTCTAGTCTATGACATTCCATATTTAATGTGACATTGACAGATGTCAGTAACCGAATGATGTTGCCGCGGTTTTCTCTCTCGCCCCTTCCCTTGTTTCCGATTTTACCACGTGCATGTATAGTTTTGTTGGCTATGTGAAATAAATGGAAATATCAAGCTTCCGATGGTCGGCTTTGACTTCACCACCACTATAACAGAAGGGTTTTCAATTCTTGTAGTTTATAATGTTGAATGGCACTGAACTGTAATATGGGCAAGCGTGACACTTACCACCAGACGTACTCGTCTCGTCACCGATTGACATATAACAAGCATACCCTCTTATACAGTAAAGAAGATGGTCGCGGGGGTTATCGTAATATATAATTATTATATGGACTTATATTTTGTTACCCCTTGGAAATTGGCGTACAATATTTGGTGTGAGATGCTACAAGTCTTTACCTCTGATCCTATTGAGAGACAGTTAGCAGACTAGATATTTGTGTAGACGAGGACGTATTATGAATATTAAGAAAAAAAAACATTATGAGTCTACTATTTACAGAATGATTGAAACTTACTCGTGTCAGTCGTTCCACATGCAGTCATGGTCAATCGAATCTCCTTCTTATAGCAGACATAGGGGAAAACGGAGTCACATTGTACATCAGCCATGGCACCGTTGCTGTTCACCAGCATCATGAGTCAGCTCTCAGAGTTATTAATATTGTCAGGCTCGCCTGGTGCCCAGGTGATTGCTAATCGTAGCAGCGGCACTCCTGTGCAAAAGATATTTCTATAGTAGAAGATGAATTTCGTTCTGGCGTGTGGTGCTGGTTGCAAATTTTATAGAGAAGCTTCTCTTCAGCAAGTTCGTTTTTCAATAAATGCATAAATAATAAGTTGATGATACGAGTACTATGCTAATGGGAACAGTGTATCATGGAGTCGTCGAACAATAAATGTATTTTTTCTTTGTAATTGAAATGTTCATTATCACAGATCATAGGTTATAAGGGTGTTACAAAAATATTTACATGGTTTTCTGTACAATCTACCCTACCTAGGGTGTGTAACATTGATTAAATGGTATGTTGAGCATGCATACAATGCAAATAGTTTTAGTCATTCAGTCAATATTATTACCTACCATTTACTAATAACCAAAATACAATTATAATGTATAAAACATCAAATACAAATTAGGTGACAAGAAAACGAATAATTAAAGTTACATTTTATTTAAAAAATCAAGTACGGAGTAATAGTTTTTATTATGTAACCAACATATTAAACATTCCTTTCTGAAAGGTTTAAAACTAAGCTCTTGAATGCTCTTTGGCAGAGAATTAAAAACTTTAATACTCATTGCATAGCATTGCTTTTGGTAGAGTGCAGTACTAGGAATAATATTGATCGCGCCAAAGGCGCGACATCACCTGAAGGAATGCCCCGCGCCCGCGCGTACCGCCGCCGCTGTCCTGCAGCTGTCAAACGACAAGCAGGCGGCTGAAGAGCAGCGCAACCAGTCACCATTTTAGAGTCGAAGCTAGCGGACGTATACCGCTTCGCTTCCTCGTCGCGACCTCATGGCAACCGCCATTATCAGCCCCGAGTCACCGCGACTGACTTCGCCGCGAGTGACTGCCTAAATCAGCCCGTGTTTACGCGTAAACCAGTGCACAAACCATAAGACAATACAAACATTATAACTACAAGTGAACAATAGTTCGTCACCCCATTCAGCACGACGTCCACAGCAGGACGCCTCCACCTAGGACTCACGGTCACCAGCCCCCATCAGACCCAGAGCTTCCCGACATCCCGATCGGAAACCAGGTATCTATCCTATAACTCTTCCCTACCTATATGGTTGCAGGAAACTGCTCAACCAAATATCATGGACCAGTCTGTTCGGATTCCCTGTATTTCTGGGATAAATATCAGAAGCCATTTTGAAGAGTTCAGGGTAAGCCTTTGCAAAGCTAGCGAGTTTGAATATATACATACATTGAAGTGATAGTATATTTTTTTTTTAAATAAAGACTTACACGATTCAAAGGGAGGTACACCACTTATTGTACTAATGCATTTTATGGGCTATGAACACTTTGTTAATCGCAGTTGAATTGCCCCACACCAACAAACCGTATTTAAGGACTGAGGATACATAGCCATGATAAGCTGTTAACACTGTACTAGGGGCTGAGATTTGTCTTAATCTGGTAACTACATGTACATACCGATTCAATTTACCACACAGGTATTTTACATGAGATTTCCAATTGAAATTTCTATCTTGGTATATACCAAAAAATTTAGTCTCATATACTTCTTTAATATTTATATTATTGTGATTAATATTTAGAGTAAGTTGCTTATTTCCGTAATTTTGAAATTGCATATAATTAGTTTTGGTCAAATTCACATTTAAATTATTAGCATTTAACCAATTTGTCACATTATTAATTGTATTATTAATTTAATTTTCATAGTTAGTAACACCATCATTACATGAAATAATTATTGAAATCTTATCGGCAAGTAACGTACATTTATATTTTAATATATCCGGAAGATCATTTATATATAGCATAAAAGTAATGGCCCGAAAATACTACCCTGGGGAACTCCAGATGCGTTTACTCTATAGTCAGATTTGTATTTTGTTACAACAGCTTTTTGGTTTAAGCCATTTATTTCAACGTATGCCAATTTAGTGCTTGTCCTCGAATCCCAAGATTATGAATTTTATCTAGCATCATATTGTATGATGCAAAGTCAAAAGCACGCGTCATATCAAAAAAAGATAACGGTGCACCTTACCTTCCTGTCAATATTTTTGATTACATCGTACATTAAATTATAAATCGCAAGAACTGTTGATTTTTTCCTTTGAAACCCAAATTGTTCCTTTTTAATTATTACGTATGTTTCGGGAAAGGAAATTAATCTTCTATAAAATATCTTCTCAAATATTTTTGAAAAAATTGAACGCAGCACTATAGGACAATAATTGCTAGTATCTAGCCTTTCTCCTATCTTATACAACGGTTTTACAACTGATAATTTAAGACTACCAGGAAATGATCCCGTTTCAAATGATAAATTAATTAAAAACGCGAGAACGGGTGACAAAATTAATCTACAATATCTAATTATTTTGGTAGAGATCTCATCAAACCCCTCTGAACTTGTGTAAGTATGCGACTGAATTACGTTAATATTTCTTAAGGTGCACCCCTTGGGGTCAAAAACATACTGCAGGGGTTGTGTTTTTTAATTGTATTCTTTAGGTCATTGGTAATTTTAGAATTAGTCCAGTCAATCAAATTATTGTTAAATTCGATGGCGATGTCGACAGGATTCGTAATTATTGTGTCATTTATTTTATTTTCCGTAATATATTCGTGGTTAGTCAAATGTCATTTATTTTCTTTCTGAATAAGTTTCAAAGATGCACGACATATGTTTATCGAATTGCGTTAATACTTGTCATTAAGTAACTTTTGTGCATGACATAATTTACTTTATTCTGTTTAGATCTGTGTCTATAAAATATACATCTTAGCGGTATTTTTATGTAACAGCATTTTTTAATCCATTTAATATCCATTTTGGCCTTTGATATTCATTTGATGATTTAATCTGCATAGTAGGAAAGCATAACTTATAAAATACCGAATCAGTTTCATTGTAAACTTCCAAAAACGTTAACTGATTCAGGCAATCATGGAATTTAATTATATTATCGTTGTTTGTTTCTTTTCTTTTCTTAAATAAACCCATTTTTTAGCAATAAAATGCTATTGGTATTATATATAAATTAAATAAAAATAACCTCAGCTCTCGAAGTCAATTTTAAGTCAATGTCAAAATGGCAGAAATAAACCACCGATTAAACTAGCACAATGCCTGGTTTGGCGATGTTTCTATCGAAAATCTGGTTTAAGGTATAACCTGTGACGCTAATAACGTTTTCGGGTTTATAGTCGAGTTTAACGCTAAAGTTACTTTAAACCTTCAACCATAATAATAATGCGGGTATAGTTTATTAACGATCATCTAGTTTATCATTAGATACCAATATCTCCAGCAAGTTTTCGTGAGATAGTAACATTGGAGTGTAATTTGGCTTTTAACCAAAATTATGACATTTTTTGTACTGTAGCACCTGGTGTAAAAGTAATCCCATAGTAACTAGTGCAAAACAGTAGCGCGTTGAAATTTAAAGGTATAAACTACGGGTGAACTTTATACTGATCGTGTTATTAGAATTTGTTTGTTTGTTATTAAGAAAGCTTAGGCACGCGTCAGGTCAACAGCTACAACTCTAATAGTATCTTCACTACTACTGTTATTTATATAATTAATGTTAATGGTTATGAAAGTTGACAAATCTTAATCACCTTCTATAGAAGTATACACCCCTTTGGAGAAGGTAGCGTGGACTCCAGAGTATATACCCAAATTCACAGTATTCTTCTGTTTCTTCACGAACGACAAGATAGCAGCCTTCAGTTGGTCATTCAATGGTGACGCAAGAACGGCACCTGTTGAAACGTCAACATGGAACATCAATTTTTTCAATCTCATATCACAGTTTTCTCGCAATGATAGCTTAGAGGCAGTCATTGTCAGCTACCAATCTTGCGGTCAAGGAAGAGTTTAACCTCAAGTTAGAGTATTCGGTAAAGTTAACCTATTGTTACTTTCTAGTGCCTGGTAGCCTGCCTTCTTGCAGGGTTGAAAAAGTATCTAAGTTCGACGAAATTAAGCAAGATGCAGCAGCAAGTAATAATATAAAAATATATCTGCAATCATTATTAGTATTAATCCAATTTCTGTTCCGTCGTCTACCGTAGACAAACTTCATCCTTCTCCTCTTTACTCCTTCTGAGCCGCTGGTCCTGGGTTCGATCCCCGGACAGGTCAAACATTTGTGTGAATGAACATGTTTTTTGACCTTCGTCTGGGTGTGTATATGTATATAAGTATGTATATCAGTCATCAGGTTACTCAGTGTACTCAGTGTCAGGTGTTAGGTCAGTACAGGCTTTGCCTAAATTTGGGGTTTGAAGACATTTGTGAGGATGTTGTCCCATTTATTTATTATTATTTTTTTATTAATGGGGCTCTGGCTTGAATCTTACAGCTTAAACGGAAATCTAGCTTGATAAATAGTGATCACCACACTTTTAATACTAGAAATACAAATAGGATAGCTGTACCTAGTTTTAGACTTGCGAAGACTAATAAGTAATTCCTAGGAAATTGAGTGCGTTTTTACAATAAAATCCCATAACACATAACTGAGCTCACAGAGGGCAAATTCAAGTTAACTGTAAAAAACGTTTTAATAAAAAAAGCTTACTATAAAGTTCGACATTATATAGAAGATAAAGATGCTTGGAATACTCCACTTCTGGCAAGCTGTCTCTCTGCCACCCATAAAATGTAATATTTGTAGTACCTAAGTAGAAACATTGTAAACATCCATATAAAAAGAATGGCCCCGAGTTTCTTGCCGCTTTTTCTCGGTCGGCTCTATATATTTTGGAACGCGGCGGTAGAGTCTTTAAAGTACATTATAATGAAAAGTTGACATTCATAAGTGCGTCTTTGAGGTCTAAATTGAATAAATGATTTTGACTTTGACTTTGATTTTGATGCAACTATAAATATTTACATAAATAATTTGAGAAATGACAAATGTACAGAAATACGGGACCTAATTCAAAGGAAAAAAATGTACTCGTATGTCTCTGTCTTTCTCTGGAGACTCAGATCAGAGGATTGGGTGGAGTTGAGCTACTACAAAAGAGTTTCGATACTTCGTAGATCTTCCTCATTTGTTTAAGGACTATTTATCTGTATCAAAATAACATTACAAAGGCGAAAATTTGTAACTGTGTTTGTGTGTTTGTTACCACTGAGTGTGTTTGTGTGTATGTTACCGCTGAGTGTGTTTATTGTTTGTTACCACTTCAAGCTCAAGCGGCTGGACCAATTTTGACTAAATTTAGTATGGCGTTAGATGAGGTGCTTAACACAGACATCATCCATCACCATGGGGTGTAACTGCGGGGTGCAGCTAAGATGTAAAACTAAGTTGGGTTAGTTACACCATTTATAACTCAAGCAAGGCTGAAATGATTTGGGTGACATTTTGTAGGCAAACTAATGAGGGACTGGATTAGTACGTAAGTTACTTTTCATTATTATTATCAATCATCACCACGCGGGTGAAACCGCAGGGCTCAAATAATTTATTTTCTTTTATATATATGTTCAAAGATAAATTAACAGTACACGATATAAACTTAGTTACAATAGGCTTATTAACACAAAAGTAAGTAATTAAAGTGACACCTACCCTGTTGACCATATATTACTATTTTGCTTTTTGTAACTGACAATAACGCCAATGTATAAACATTATTACAATTTGAGTAAGCATGTACAGTGAATACACATAAATTTGTAATAAAAAACACTCACACAGTAAACCTAATTGCAATTTAAAAAACTGCAAATCACACAATATAAAAAAAAAAAGACGTGTGGCACTCGGAGACTGCCGCGGTAAAGCTATTGCATAGCTGTTTTTATCAACTTATGCATTTATAATTATTTAACTAATGTCATCTAGAGGCGAGTTGCTGAACTAAAGAGACAAGCGTGATATTTTAAAAAGTCATTAAAAGTTCTGCTATTCATCGATAGATGGAGTCAGAGTGGGAGGTGTTAGGTTATTTTTGTTGGTCGGAATTTCTGGATTCGGTCTCCACGCTCAAGGCCCTCGATAGAAGCTATGCGATAGCTTAAAAATGATGTGAGTGAGTGCTAAAAATATATACTTAAAATAAAGAAGTAGAGGCCAAAAAGTGTACTTGGAAGGAAAATAAAAAAATGGGTCAGATGACGTAAAACTACCGAACAAGAATATGTCGTTTTTGAAAAAAAAATCTGACTGTATGCTCACGCATTACTTAAAACTACTTTACTTATCTTTTTATCTTGATCCGGCATATAAATCTAAGATGGCAGCTTGATCTCTCTATGCTACATGGGCTTATATAAAACTGGGGTCTCAATTGACTGGTCATTGCGCATATGAACTTCTATAGTCCTCCAAAAACCGTTAAAATTAAGAATGTAACACGTCTTTAAATTTTTTCGCAAATATACCCACATAGGGTGTGCAGTTAAGCTCAGAAATATTATAAGGATAAAATATTTCTGGTGCAATTAACTCAAACTTGGTAATAATAAAAAAAGATAAACTAACTTTATCGAAAATAATGCAAAACATGTAATTATTAAACACAACTTAATAAATCGTCACACTTATATATCCTCGAAGGGGTAAGCATCGGTGTTTTAAACACCTTCGTTTTGGGGGATGTATGTTTGGTCCCATGTAATAGGGGGAAATTCTTTGTCAGAAAATCCCATTAACTGCCCATGCTGGGGATTAAACCCAGGATCCCGATATTTCAAAATGGCGCTTTCACCGTTACACCTAAACCAAGCGAGCGAAGCCGCTGGTGGGTCAGCTAATATAAGTATAAGAAGATTTTTAACGTCCAATCGGTTCGTATAGTGCTATCTCTTCCGTAGTGCTTACCTTCAGCATTACATTGCAGCCTGGCTTCATCCCAAGTTGAAGGAATCACATGGTACTTCAGCCAGCCTCCCGCTTGCTCACTGAATTCGTAATCAAATCGAAACTTCCTTGCTGTGCACAAAGTATAAACAAATTATAAATAGATAACATTTAAAGCTATTTAAATCAGGCCTTTGTTAATTAGTGCACAATATTGAAATTTGAAAATTGAATTGAGAAAGAAAACATGCAATGAACGAAGCTAGCCACTATAGTACAAAGATGTGTCGCAGGTAGCAACGCCCTCCTCCATTAGACCTAATAGAGATAATGTAATGATCTAATTTTACATACTATAAAGTTAAAAATAGGTTTCCACAAAGTTTATCTATAACAAAAGCTTACGCTGATACTATTCACTACGGTCTCTAAAAATAGTATTCTTTCTAACCAGAGGTTGTCTGGAAGAAATCGCCTTTTGTACTAAGTACTATATTTTTGTTATCTTAAGTGGTTTTTTTATATTTCATGTTTTTCCATAGTGTACAAATCACTATCACTACTCACTACATAGTATAAAACAAAGTCGCTGTCGCTGTCTGTCCGTCCCTATGTATGCTTAAATCTTCAATACAACGCAACGGATTTTGAAGCGCTTTTTTTAATAGATAGAGTGGAGGAAGGTTTACATGTATGATACATGCATAATATTGTAGAGAAACACTGATGAATTTACAGGTTTCTAATGTGATGTCGTAAATAAACACATTATTTTGCGCTTACATTGCAAACGCTGACTGAACCCCACGAGATAAATTAAAATAATGTACTACGGTATTGTACACCTTAAAAAGTTCAACAAAAAATTCCGCGATGGTATATGTCTATCTCTTAAGGATAACCCACAATAACCATTTTTTATCCTTAACATTTTACGTTAAAAAATGGCTTATTTAGGAAGTTATTTTAAGCAATACAGAATTAATCCTTATCCAATTAAATTCCTTAAATACACTGTCAATTCAATATAGATCAATATGACCCTTTACATTTCATTCTGTAGTAGGTGGGTATATTATTTAGTATCAGCATTGCACCCGTGCGAAGCCGGGTCGTGTCGCTAGTGTCTATATAAAAGTATAATTATTATTAGGTTAAAATGTATAATTTTGTATGAATAATAATAAGACATATTTTAAATACTTCAGAATGTTGTGCGGTAAGTACTTAATATGAAATTAGTTCAACATTTGACACGTGTAGAGTGAGAGCCAGTTTAGGGTTTAATATTAAGTCTGTGTAGGGGAGTGGGTAGATATTTAAAATTTTATGTAGTTTACTGTAAAGATTTGCGCCAATGTAATGTCTATCAAACTACAACTGTGTACTAATGTTATATCAAACGAAACACTGATTCAATTGATGCCTCCGTTTATAAAGTAAAAGTTATAGAAACAGGAAGTGCAATCCCAAAGGTGAACAAAAATACTGTTACAATAATTAATTAGATTTCATTCATTAAATTTAAGTTAAAATGGAAGAATTGTAATATACAAAAACCGCATTCATTTGGTTAATTCGTCTTTGTTTTGTTTGCACAATGTACAAAACATTCGAAGACGATGACCAATGCGGTTCTTATTTGAAACGCGTTATATTGTTATCAGAGGCCAAGCAGTAAAACAAGGTATATTGTAGCTAGCACCAAATACTAATCGTTTACACAAAGAAAAATATATATACTATAGATAGATACTTACTTTTTAAGCGAATGTATTCAAATTATATAAAATTTTAGTGTTTACCTTGACATAACATGCATAAAATACCAATCAATATAATTCTTCTACACATTTTACGAAATAATATTTATATATATATTATATTGTTTTTGTTAAAAGTTAGTCCTTATGACGACCACCTCGTAAAACTAATGTATTGAATCAACCCGAGTAACACCGTTGTTTGTCAGCTTATACTAGTGTGTGTAAATCAAAACGATGTACCAATATATATCGATTTGTTTAAATCGAATGTACTCGTACTAAACCGATTTTTCTGGTATCGTAGAAATGACTCAATATCTTATTAAACATTAAATTCATCCGAAACCAAACCTTTTACACGTTTGTTAAAGCCTCGTTGAAATGAGTTCAACATTTCGAAATGTTCTGCTTCTTATGTGATTTTTTTAAATATTTTAGGAATCTTACTAAAATTCGCTCCCAGTAGCGAAGATTTCTCGTCATATAGCAGCTTGTAATAGTTTAGCTTCTGCAGGTATAATGCTAATGGGCATAGTCTTGACAGTTTTCTTATTCACCTTCCCTGTTTTAAAATAAAATTCCATACTGCAAAATGGCCATAAGTGTACTCGTGTCTCGTACGTTTTAATATTATACTGACGGTTTAACTTACGCGGTAGGTATAGTCGAGTATCTCGACCGGTTTCGTGACTTCTTCATGGAGTACTTGCGCACTCGGCTGCGTTCGCGCTAGTACTAGCGTGGTCGAGATACTTGACTATACCTACCGCGTTAGTTAAACGGTCAAACTAATATTAGGTCCTTACATATGAAATTGGCGTTTTGTATGGGAGGAACAAAAAGTCGAATATTTTTTAATATAATATATTTAATTAATCAAAGTATGAACCATTATTTTCTATGCACTTTTGCCATCACATAGGTAGTTCATTGATCCCTTTACTAAAAAAACCAGTCGGACGGGAATCAATAAAATCTTTGAAGGCGATTTGGACTGCCCCATCGGAGTTGAATTTTTTCCCTTGCAAGAAGTTATCCAAATTTCGAAAAAAATGGTAATCTGTTGAGAGAGGTCTTAGACTTTCCAATTGAAGCTCTTCTAATTTAGTAGCCGTCTGTTGCGCAGTGTGTGGTCTAGCGTTGTCGTGAAGCAGCAGTGGCGTGGAGCGATTGACCAACCTAGGTTGTTTAGCCGCTAGCTTTTCCATCATGGTTTGCAATTGCTGACAATAGACATCAGCCGTAATAGTCTGGCCAGATTTGAGAAAACTGTAATGACAATACCGGCACTAGTCCACCAAACGCTTACAAGTAACTTTTTTGGGGTTAATTTTCGCATGGGGCAGGATTTGGCTGGCTGGCCAGGATCCAACCATTGCGCTGAGCGCTTCCGATTATCGTAAAGAACCCATTTTTCATCACAGGTAATGATTCGGTTTAAAATACCTTCATTATTGTGCCGGTTTAGTAATGTAATGCAGCAGTCGACGCGCGTTTGCCGATTTGCTTCAGTCAATTCGTGAGGTACCCACCTTTCAAGCTTTTTAATCTTCCCAATTTGCTTCAAGTGAATTAAAACAGTTTTATCACTAACATCGAAGCCTGCAGCTAACTCGGACGTGGTTTGCGATGGATCCGCTTCCACAATAGCCCTCAACTCTTCATTATCAACTTAAGTCTCAGGCCGTCCACGGGGCTTGTTCTGCAGGTCGAAATTTCCAGAACGAAAACGTTGGAACCAAAAACGAACTGTTTTTTCTTTTGCAACACGACCGCCATACACATCATTCACCCTTCGAGTTGTTTCCGCAGCACTAGTGTCACGGCGGAACTCGTACTCGTAAATAATGCGATATTTTAAGTTTTCCATTTTGTAAAATGAGTGACGCAAACAGAAAAAACAGAAGAAAAAAACAAATGAATGACGATCATCGAAGCACAAATACATGAGTCTATAGCTGTACAAATTTGAATTTGGAATTCCTTACCAAAGAGGAGAAATTCGTGATTAAAGTGGCCAGTACGAAAAACGCCAATTTCATATGTAAGGACCTTATATTAAAATGTGTAAAGTTATGGACTCATACGTTTGTACATTTGCTTTTTTATCAATAGGTGATATCATTTCTTTATATTTTCGAGGGCTTTAGGAAATTTGTACTGCTTAAATAGGCTGTTGTAAAGTTAACTAGCTGCGTCCCGAGGTTTCACCCGCGTGGTGATGCATCCATCATGATAAATAATTAGAAGAAATTAGTGTTTTATGGTAAGTGGCTTACGCACACGTTAAGTACCTATAAGACGGGATTCGAACCCGCGACTTGTGACAATCCTTCAACAATGTCAGATGCCATGCCATGACAAACTAGGCCACCGAGGCTCGACTACCGGATTGTCGGAAGATGGCTCGAATCCCGTCCGTTTATGTGATTTTTTTTTCTCTAAAATTGCAATACCTATAAGACTTTATAGGCACTATACGTGTACCTAGTGACGAGCTAAATAGTAGTGTCGAGCACGAAACGAGCGTAGGTGCGGCAGGTGCATAGATTTTCAGTACTATGGTGGTTAATGTCTAACTGTTTGCGATATACGACCTGTGGTGAATACGAATACCCGACACTTCTCAAGGTTTACATCTTAAATGATAACAATCAGAAACATCTAGTTTTCAGGTTGGGTTTAATGTAAATGTACTCGGTAAGAATAATCGACTAAACTTGAAATCGATTGTACACTCAACACTAGTAAAGCTAATTCGTGTATTTTTTTGCTTGCGAACCTGTTTGAACTGAAGGTTGAAAGTCTACGAGATTAAATCCTGTCGTGCGAGGTATACAGAACGAGAATATAGAGAATAGATTACGTAGTAATCGTATGTATGCTTTAATTGGTTTAGGTGTCCGTGGATTTAAACTTTTAGGATTTAAGACTCCAGACAACGGGATCTAAGAAGGTAAGGCGGATAGTTTCTTGCAAGAAATAATTTGTTTGGTTTTGCCGCGAAAACATGAAAAATTCGTCGTAAAGATTATAAAATTACAAATTGTCAGACTTTTATGATCTAAAAACGACTAAATGAAGAAAATCTCGTTTTTCTCAATCATTGCCTTCAACATTTCTGGTCGCATAAAAACAGTTTAAAGTTCAAAAGTGTTTTCGAACCGTGTGTCTCTTATCAAGAAACTTAAATCACAAATCGGTGTTGATGCCGCCGAAGCCTTTGCAAATAATCTTCCTAGCATCTTGCTAGACCGTCCCCCTTTATTCAACCCTATACAGAATATATCGCCCCTGTCCCCCTGTGATGATATAGAATGCGACTTTGACAAATTTAATCCTAGCAGCTCTTCAGGACCCGATAACCTTCCTAACTTCGTTATTTAATGCACATGATTTCTCGTTTGTATCATATTTTTTACCTCTAAATCAGATAATGGTATTTGCCCCTCTCAGAAGAAATTATCCAGAGTGACACGTATACCTAAAATAAGCAATAAAATAGATGTAAATGAGAACCATCTTATAGCCATTTTTTATTCACCCGCTAAGGTGTTTCGATACATACTGCACAAGGATAGGCATAGACAAATGAGATAATGTTTATATGATGAGCAGCATGGTCTAAGACCGGAACGGTGTGAACTTGGCAGCCAAAATGTATCTGCCTATAACCCGACCAAATTAGGGACTCGTCATAAATCCAAGATTTTTGTTACTAACTATAACACTCATCTGAACCCTGAAATACTTGAAAAAAGATTCATGGAACTTTTTTCCATGGTCTTTTAAAGAGAAAGTTAAATCTTTCAAATATTTAATTCAATTATATCCCCTGAAATATAAATATTTTGAAAGTTATTAAATTTAAACAATTAATATTCTATTAAAAAAAAGCAGCAAAATTACGGCAAAGACTCTTCGTCACCATATTTTTATAATTTAATTTATCAGTGCCGCCGGAACAAAAATCAAATTTTGGCTGCTACTATTCACCGTTGCATCCCCTGGGGAATGCATCTTGCATTCCCCGTATTTTGTACAGAACGATGTATGACTATAATAAAACAATAACTAAACAACCCGAAAATTATAAAAAGAAAGTTGGTTATAGTCTTTTTAACCCTCATATAGTATACCAAAACGATAGTTGGTCTATTTCACCTATAGTCAAGCTGACAATATAATTCAGAGCTGTAATTAATTAATAATGCATTGATATGACTTATAAATACAACAAACCTTTAAAACCTTGTAACATATACGTTTTCAGTATGATAAGTCATAAATTTAACCCTAAAACAGCTTTATATAAAACGTCAAAATTATTCAAACGATTTTCTAAAACACGATATCCCCTAACAACATAAAGCAAATCACGTTTAATAAAATAAATTTAAAATCAGAGTGTCAGAGAATCTCTAAATGTACGCTGTATTTAGTTTTAATCTAATTTAAATCGAAAAAATTCAATGACATTTTTTCACAGAAAAAAAAATGAATGATATCCTCTGAAATCTAGCATTTTTTTGTATGGACAACAAAAAGCAGTTCACGTTTAATAAAATAAAACTAAATCTAGAGCGGCTAAAACTCTTTATGTTTACTTAATTAATTTTAATCCAATTTAAATTGAAAAAATCTATGAAGTTTTACAAAGAAAGAGAAAATTTTGCATGATATCCCCTGAAATCCGTAATTTTTTTGTATGGAGAACATAAATCAAATCACTTGCAATATAATAAAACTAAATCTAGAGCGGCTAAAACTCTTCATGTATACTAAATTATATTTAATCTAATTAAAACCGAAAAAATCTATGACGTTTTTCACAGAAAAAGAAAATTTTGCATGATATCCCCTGAAATCTGTAATTGTTTTGTACGCACAACATAAACCAGTTCACGTGCAATGAAATAAAACTAAATCTAGAGCGGCTAATACTCTTCATGTATACTAAATTAATTTTAATCTAATTCAAACCGAAAAAATCTATGAAGTTTTACACAGAAAAAGAAAACTTTGCATGATATCCCCTGAAATCAGTAATTTTTTTGTATGGAGAAAATAAATCAGTTCATTTGCAATATAACATAACTAAATCTAAAGCGGCTAAATCTCTTCATGTATATTAAATTAATTTTAATCTAATTAAAACCGGAAAAAATCTATGAAGTTTTACACAGAAAGAGAAAATTTTGCATGATATCCTCTGAAATCTGTAATTTTTTTATATAAAGAACATAAATCAGTTCACTTGTAATATAATAAAACTAAATCTAGAGCGGCTTAAACTCTTCATGTATACTAAATTAATTTTAATCTAATTCAAACCAAAAAAATCTATAACGTTAAAACAGAAAAAGAACATTTTGAATGATATTCCCTGAAATCTGTATTTTTTTTGTACGCACAACATAAACTAATTCACTTGCAATGAAATAAAACTAAATCTAGAGCGGCTAAAACACTTTATGTATACTAAATTAATTTTAATCTATTTAAAACCGAAAAAAATCTATGAAGTTTTACACAGAAAGAGAAAATTTTGCATGATATCCCCTGAAATCTGTAATTTTTTTGTATGGAGAACATAAATCAGTTTACTTGCAATATAATAAATTTAAATCTAGAGCGGCTAAAACTCTTCATGTATACTACATTAATTTTAATGTAATTGAAGCCGAAAAACTCTACGACATTTATTTCACAGAAAAAAAAATGCAAGTTATCCCCTGAAATCTGGCATTTTTTTGTATAAACAACATAAAGCAGTTCACTTGCAATATAATAAAACTAAATCTCGAGCGGTATAAACTCTTCATGTATACTAAATTAATTTTACTCTAATTAAAACCAAAAAAATCTATAACGTTTTTCACAGAAAAAGAAAATTTTGCAAGATATCCCCTGAAATCTGTAATTTTTTTGTATGCACAACATAAATCAATTCACTTGCAATGAAATAAAACTAAATCTAGAGCGGCTAAAACTTTTTATCTAAACACAATTAATTTCAATCTAATTAAAACCGAAAAAAATCTATGAAGTTTTACACAGAAAGAGAAAATTTTGCATTATATCTCCTGAAGTCTGTAATTTTTTTGTAAGGAAAACATAAACCAGTTCACTTGCAATATAATAAAATTAAATCTAGAGTGGCTAAAACTCTTCATGTATACTAAATTAATTTTTATCTAATTAAAACAAAAAAATTTATAACGTTTTTCACAGAAAAAGAAAATTTTGCATGATTTCCCCTCAAATCTGTAAATTTTTTGTATGAAGAACATTAATCAGTTCACTTGCAATATAATTAAACTAAATCTAGAAAGGCTCAAACTCTTAATGCATACTAAATTAATTTTAATCTAATTAAAACTGAAAAAAATCTATGAAGATTTACACAGAAACGGAAAATTTTGCATGATTTCCCCTGAAATCTGTAATTTTTTTGTATGGAGAACATAAATCAGTTCACTTGCAATATAATAAAACTAAATTTAGAGCGGCTAAAACTCTTCATGTTTACTACATTAAATTTAATGTAATTGAAGCCGAAAAACTCTACGACATTTATTTCTCAGAAAAAAATGCAAGTTATCCCCTGAAATCTGGCATTTTTTTGTATGAACAACATAAAACAGTTCACTTGCAATACAATAAAAATAAATCTAGAGCGGCTCAAACTCTTCATGTATACTAAATTAATTTTACTCTAATTAAAACCAAAAAAATCTATAACGTTTTTCACAGAAAAAGAAAATTTTGCATGATATCCCCTAAAATCTGTAATTTTTTTGTACGCACAACATAAATCAATTCACTTGCAATGAAATAAAACTAAATCTAGAGCGGCTTAAACTCTTTATCTATACAAAATTAATTTTAATCTAATTAAAACCGAAAAAAATCTATGAAGTTTTACACAGAAAGAGAAAATTTTGCATGATATCCCCTGAAATCTGTAATTTTTTTGTATGAAGAACATAAATCAGTTCACTTGCAATATAATAAAACTAAATCTAGAGCGGCTAAAACTCTACATGTATACTACATTAATTTTAATGTAATTGAAGCCGAAAAACTCTACGACATTTATTTCACAGAAAAAAAAATGCAAGTTATCCCCTGAAATCTGGCATTTTTTTGTATGGACAACAATAAGCAGTTCACGTTAAATGAAATAAAACTAAATCTAGAGCGGCTAAAACTCTTTATGTTTACTTAATTAATTTTAATCTTATTTAAATTGAAAAATCTATGAAGTTTTACACAGAAAGAGAAAATTTTGCATGATATCCCCTGAAATCTGTAATTTTTTTGTATGGAGAACATAAATCAGTTCACTTGCAATATAATAAAACTAAATCTAGAGCGGCTAAAACTCTTCATGTATACTACATTAATTTTAATGTAATTGAAGCCGAAAAACTCTATGACATTTATTTCACAGAAAAAAAAATGCAAGTTATCCTCTGAAATCTGGCATTTTTTTGTATGGACAACAATAAGCAGTTCACTTGCAATATAATAAAACTAAATCTCGAGCGGTATAAACTCTTCATGTATACTAAATTAATTTTTATCTAATTAAAACAAAAAAATCTATAACGTTTTTCACAGAAAAAGAAAATTTTGCATGATATCCCCTGAAATCTGTAATTTTTTTGTACGCGCAACATAAATAAATTCACTTGCAATGAAATAAATTTAAATCTAGAGCGGCTAAAACTCTTCATGTATACTAAATTAATTTTAATCTAATTAAAACCGAAAAAAAATCTATTAAGTTTTACACAGAAAGAGAAAATTTTGCATGATATCCCTTGAAATCTGTATTTTTTTGTATGGAGAACATAAATCAGTTCATTTGCAATATAATAAAACTAAATCTAGAGCGGCTAAAACTCTTCATGTATACTACACTACCCCCTCCTTTTCAGATTATTTCATTTTTAATTCAGAAGTAATTTTCCTCATTTAAATGATAAAAAAAACAATGTAAGTGTAATTAGCACGGGGCCTTTTGAAGGCCAAGAGGGGCGACTTTCTTCATCATAAAAATATAGGGGACTGATTCAGAAAGTTTTCTGTATTTATTATTAGATTGCAACGTCTCCGAAGCTGCGGGAAGAGCAGGCTCTATGACCTTGCGTTACAAACCACAGGCATCGGACAAGCCGGAGCAGCTGAGGCTGGTCGCCGAGGTCGACCCACAACCCGAAGCTGCGGAGAAGATGATTACAGTAGGCGCAAGTTGCTCTCCCTACGCACCACTCAACACTCTAGGGGTAGGACATACTAGTACCAGGTGGAGTCGGGGTCAATCAATTGGGCTCTGTGATATACGAGTAAGTTGAACCTTGTAACCTTGAACCAAGTAGAAAATAGCCTTCTTAATATTTTTTTTAAGAGATTAACAAAAATGGTTTCATGTAAAGTAAAAAAAACACAAGTCAAGGGCAAGTCGGACTCGTGCACGAAGGGTTCCATAACATAACATTATATATAATTATTGTAGGTAGAGCTCTGCTAATTATAAATTTAATGGATATTTTATACTGCCCTTCATAAACAGTTACCTTTTTTTTTCAGGTAGAAATGAGATTACTAAACATGAAATGAAATTGAAGTACCTACATCAATCATCAGATCATCAAATAACATTCATTTTTTTTTGTAAAAAAATGGCATTGAATTTTTCTACTTAAATTAAATTAAAATTAATTTTGTATATATCAAGAGTTTTAGCCGCTCTAGATTTAGTTTTATTTTATTAAACGTAAACTGCTTTATGTTGTACATACAAAAAAATTACAGATTTCAGGGGATATAATGCAAAATTTTTTTTTTCTGTGTAAAAGTTATAGATTTTTTTGGTTTTAATTAGATTAAAATTAATTTAGTATACATAAAGAGTTTTAGTCGCTCTAGATTTAGTTTTATTATATTGCAAGTGAACTGATTTATGTTTTCCATACAAAAAATATACAGATTTCAGGGGATATCATGCAATATTTTCTCTTTCTGTGTAAAACTTCGTAGATTTTTTTCGGTTTTAATTAGATTAAAACTAAATACAGCATACATTTAGAGATTCTCTGACACTCTGATTTTAAATTTATTTCATTAAACGTGATTTGCTTTATGTTGTTAGGGGATATCGTGTTTTAGAAAATCGTTTGAATAATTTTGACGTTTTATATAAAGCTGTTTTAGGGTTAAATTTATGACTTATCATACTGAAAACGTATATGTTACAAGGTTTTAAAGGTTTTTTGTATTTATAAGTCATATCAAACCATTATTAATTAATTACAGCTCTGAATTATATTATCAGCTCGACTATAGGTGAAATAGACCAACTATCGTTTTGGTATACTATAAGAGGGTTAAAAAGATTATAACCCACTTTCTTTTTATAATTTTCGGGTTGTTTAGTTATTGTTTTATTGTAGTCATACATCGTTCTGTAAAAAATACGGGGAATGCAAGATGCATTCCCCAGGGGATGCAACGGTGAATAGTAGCAGCTACAGTTTGATTTTTGTTCCGGCGGCACTGATAAATTAAATTATAAAAATATGGTGACGAAGAGTCTTAGCCGTAATTTTGCTGCTTTTGTTTAATAGAGTATTAATTGTTTAATGTTAATAACTTTCAAAATATTTAAATTTCAGGGGATATAATTAAATTAAATATTTGAAAGATTTAACTTTCTCTTTAAAAGACCATGGAAAAAAGTTCCATGAATCTTTTATCAAGTATTTCAAGGTTCAGATGAGTGTTATAGTTAGTAACAAAAATCTTGGATTTATGACGAGTCCCTAATTTGGTCGGGTTATAGGCAGATACATTTTGGCTGCTAAGTTCACACCGGTGGTCTGCTCTGAGTTTATAATGGATTCCTTATTTAGTACAGACGGGGACATTAGTACTATTATGATTATAATTTTATTTTTGTTTGACTTAAAGACATAAGGAAACTTAATTACATTAAGACATAGATGACTAGTTACCCACATCCCATTTCAGCAAGCCCTCCATCACCTTACTATTCCTATCTCGGATGGCCATCTTCAAATTATATTCACGTAAGGTATCTGCTAAAAGCTTAGAATCAAAACAAACTATTCAATCTTAATAAACATTTATTTTGTCAAGTGGACCTACGTGTACTTCGCTAGATTTTGACACTTATCTAAACTATTAATAATAACATAGTACAATTATTATTATGTCATGATCGTGAGCTATCGTATAATAATTATCTAGTACTTACCCTGTAAATTTTCACGAATTTCACGATTTAATCTTAAATAATCTGAAGAAAACTGGAAATATCACATGTAGGTAACATTTTCTTTAAAAAAACTGATTTGTAACATATGATCCTTCCGGTGTTTCGTCAGAAACTTTAAATAAAAGTACAAAACGACTAAAAACAACTTAATTATTACTTTATAAATTAAATAGGAACATTTTAATAACGTAGGTGATTATTCAACTTTTAATAAGGCAAATTAGAAATTTGTTTTCATGAACAGGTAATTATGAACCTTCAAAAGATGATTACACCTAATAAGTACATTTAAGATGAAACAAGATTTATGATAATGAAATGCATAATACTTGTACAAAATGAAATGTAAAGAATTATGAAAGGCGGAATTCGTGAAGTTAACAGTAGGGAAAATATCCAGTTAAATTTGTACACTACTGGATATTTCAGATTCTATCTATTTTTTTAAATTGTAAATTAATCAAAACATGTACAAAAGACAACATTTCAGACTAATTTTGCCCATAATTCAAACGGACTTCATTATTTTTGATGATGTTCAATCTTTAGAGTCTTTATTAGAGTCAATACTGACAGAGTCAGTAAGTGAAGTTGGGAAAAGATAATCAGGCTCAGGAGTGACTGTCAAGTCGTACCATAACTAGTGACTGTCAAGTCTAAATGCCTGGCTTGCACAATGTGCTTCAATGCTGCAAGCGACGATATCTAAACTACACTGGTTTTACCTACACTGGAACTGACAGATGATAAACGCGATTTTCACTCCTTCCTAATCAAAAACCGCAATAGGTATGAGTAAAGGTGCATGTTGGAGGCGGGCTTCATGAAGCCGCGGCAAGCGACGTGTCGCAGCGACACTACTCAACTGGTTTCTATGTATTTCTATGTACCTACACCATTCGTAGTTAGCGACACGCTGCTAGTGTCACGTCGTCGAGCGGCAGACGACACTGTCGCCCGACCGCAGATCAATAGTGCCGCTCAGCGAGTACCAATCTAGGTAGTAAAACAACTGAAAAGCTTTTAAACAAAAGCTTTCGTATCGCTTTTCAAATGGTTGATGCCATCTGCAGTCGGGTTCGAAATCATCAATCATCAATCAACTGCGGCTGCGACGTGTAGCCGGCTACGAACTTGCACCTTTACGTTTTTTTTGTTTTAGAGTGGCAAATCCTATTCAACCATACGTTTACAATATATATACATATTTGTGCCTGAATTCATAACTCACGGACCCCATACTGTACCTCTCGGCTGTCGTTGAACATGATTATAATAGTTTATCTATCGTTCAGCGACAGCAGAAGGATTAAGGGCTAATTAGTTAGGTAGTTATCAGTTAAGAATAATTTTAGTGAGTTTTGTATTATGTATTACTTCGTTCTATGGAACTATTAGGATGGTGTTCGCGGCTGCGGAGGTTACGTGAACGCGGTCGCAGCCGTAGAAGACTGGAAGACCGAGCAGCACGCTAGTCCTCATTATTAGTCTCCTCTGTCTCATCAGATGCTTGTGGCGGTCGGCAGCACAGCACGTAGGCGTAGGACTGCTTATCATCCTCGGCCACCTGGCAAACTGTTCCCACGGCGCATTTGCAACTGTAACACACAAATCATTATCAAATTCATTTCAGGGCTGACTTCAACTACCCAAAAGTAAAAAAAAACACATATGTTATATTCTTAACAAGATACCTCAGAGTCTCTTCAAGCTACTGTGATGACGGAAATGAGACTAGCTAAGAGGTAGAATTATCACATCACACTAATATTATAAAGGCTAAAGTTTGTGAGTTTGTTATGTTTGTTATTTCTTCACGCTCAAACGGCCGGACAAATTTTTGATGGCATGGAGAAGGCGCTGAATAATTTTCATCGCCGTTATCTGCGCTACGCCTGTGTAACAGCGAGGCGGAGCTAGTAGAAACTATAGTCAAAGTCAAATTCAAAGTCAAAACCATTTATTCAATTTAGGCATCAAAGACGCACTTATGAACGTCAATTTTTCATTATAATGTACTTTAAAGCCTACCGCCGCGTTCCCAAATACATAGAGCCAACCGAGAAGAAGCGGCAAGAAACTCGGGGCCATTCTTTTTATATAGATGTTTTGAATTTTTTTTTACTTAGGTACTACAAATATTAGCTCCAGTGTGTTGCCTTACAAAAGAGAACATAATAATGGTATCAGTAGGGCAAGACACGCTACACTTTGACATCTTAGTACACGAGTAGATAGATCCTGGAGTGATCAGTCCCAGGCTGTTTTATCCTCCAAGTAATCCGAAATTTTGTAATAACCTTTTTGACAGAGTTTAGTTTTATTAGTAATTTTAAACTTATTAATAGGCAAATCTCGGATAACATTGGGAACTTTATTATAGAATCGTATACATTGTCCCATAAAAGAATGACTTATTCTGTGGAGACGCGTTACATGTACGGATAGCTTGTGCTTATTTCGCGTGTTGATGGAATCAGCATCACTCCTTTTATCAAAACTGTTAATGTTTTTCTTTACATACATTAGATTTTTATAGATAAACTGAGAGACAACAGTTAGAATGTTTATGTCTTTAAATTTCTGTCTAAGGGAAACTCTGGGAGCCAAACTGTAGATCGCTCGTATAGCCCTTTTTTGCAGTATAAAAATAGAATTAATATCTGCAGAACATCCCCAGAGCAGTATGCCATAAGTCATAACGCTATGGAAATAACTAAAATAAACTATTCTAGCTGTGTCTACATCAGTTAATAGTCTAATTTTTTTAACAGCATAAGCTGCTGAACTGAGCCTACTAGACAATTTTTAATTTGGGGTAGGGACCCCATACCCCATATAAAAAAAAGAATCCCTAAATCGAATGACCAGTTAAAGCGTGGTCATCGCAACACTGCTCCTTTTAGGGTTCCGTACTCAAAGGGTAAAACGGGACCCTATTACTAAGACTCCGCTGTCCGTACGTCTGTCTGTGTGTCTGTCCGTCTGTCACCAGACTGTATCTCATGAACAATGATAGTTAAACAGTTGAAATTTTTACAGATGATGTATTTCTGATGCCGCTATTACTGCAAATACTAAATAACTTAATAAAATAAATGTTTAAGAGGACTCCCATACAACGAACGTGATTTTTTTACCGATTTCCAACAAGGAGAACTTTTTTTTTATGTCTGTTACTTAACTTTTGATAGGGTGAACCGATCCTCAAAATACTATATAATTTTTTGTTTGAAAGCTGGTACTTCCCGCGTGGTCCCATTTAAATTTCATTAAATTCGGTCCATTAGTTTTTGAGTTACACTCCAATAACTGAATAGAATGGAAGTCGGTATTACATTTTTCCAATTGTACTTGTTTCCAATTTTTTCTCGGTCTTAATAACGATAAAAGGTAGAAAATCGAACTATTTATTATAGTTAATGGTACGTTACCCTTCGTGCGCGAGTCAATGGCAAAAATATTTTTAAAAATAATTATATAAAATATATCAATTTTTTTTTGCGGAATTCTGAATAAGTAAAGTTAGATTTATAAGAAATACTTACTTTAATACACATACGTGGTAGTGTACGTTGAGATATTATGTAAATTATGAGGTAGGTGGGTTAAAGTTATGCGTGAGGATACAGACACACAGACAGTTTTTTTTTTCAAAAACGACATATCCTTGTTCAGTAGGTAATTTTACTTCTTCTGACCCACATTATTTTTATTATTCTTTCAAGTGCAGACTTTTGGCCTTTACTCCTCTATTATACGTGTAAGTATAGAAGATAACGTAACGCGAACTTAAAAGTCGGATGTACTTACTAAGGGCTCGTAATATGGCATAAGGGGGCGGGTTTGTATATGATCCACCCGCAGGGTGTCGTTGGGGCGCATATCCTGGTAGAGGGTTGTGTAGAGCTCGGTGCATTTTCTACGTCTTCAGTATTCACTGCACGCTGGAACCAAGAGTTTAATATAACGTTATCTGTGCGACCATAGATTATTGCACAAATAAACAGCCAAATTTGACACAAGTCACAAAGGCTACATTCTGGTAAGCACCGAAATCACTCGCGGCGTTCGCACACTCATTCCCTAACAAGCCCACGATCATTGTCAGCGAGCTTAATACGTCATCGATGACGTCACCGAAAACGCTCACAACGCTCGCAGATCGTAGATGGGTTTTCGCGGTCGTTGCCAGCTGTCACTGTCAAACATCAAATGTATAGGATTCCATCGATTATTGACAGAAAAATCGGCTCGCTGTTTGCGACCGCGTAACCGTTCCGTTTGGGTTGAACATTGCAAGCATTGATTCATAATGGAACGCTGATCCTGGGCGCGACAGTTGTGAGCGTTGACGGCGCTTTCCGGAACGTACCCAAAGACGGCAAAGCGAGCGTGTCTAAAATTGACACGATCGAGTTTGGGATCATGTTCGAGATTGACCTGCATCGCGACAGTCGAACCAAAAAGAAGAACAATAAAACTGAGATCCCTCTCTTTTTTGAAAGTTTGCTCAAAAGAACTATTTGACGTAACAATATCATTGACCGAGCGAGCGAAACGTCTCTCCTTTATTTAACTGGCCAAATTGACTTTCATCTGTCCGTATATGAGTGTTAGATTGGATGTTTGTCTTCCTGTGCAGGTCGCACTTTTCAACCAATCGTGACAAAACTTTATGCATGTTCTGTTCTACTATTTAATATTTAATTTATACTAGTAGATACCTAATACCTCAGAATTCGCCCTATGAGACTATATAATCTATGCCTAATACATTCTCACAATCTAGGTATGTATACCCTACCTACCTATATTAGGTATATTTCTGCGTGAACGAATGTAACTGCGGAGTATTGTCGTATATAGAGTAGCTACTTACTTCCCTTATCATCTGCTCCTGTCCTTAGGGTTATTAAGAAAATTTATAGCCTAAGTAGTGATTGCAAGTATTTGTATCAGTTTAAGTTATTGATAACATTGTCTAAAGGGCAATTAAGTTATCGTACACACAAGTGCGTCAATGCATTGTAATACAATTTATTATGTACCGAACGGCGATTGTAACGTTGCCTAAGAAGTAATTAATAATAGTTAACTAATTAACTTCGTAGAAGTAAAGAATAACTAATAAGTACCTAAACATTGAAGTGGAAAGGGATGGTCAACATCGATAGAACACAATGACAAGATGCTTTACTTTCAGATATTTTATGCAGCCTTTAAGTTTATCCCTGGATCAAAATATATTTTTCGAATACCTATCTAAAGACCTATAACATGTGTGTATGAAAAGGTATAATAAGTTATATTTTGTATTGCTTAAACTTAGGTAGTTATGGTAAACTAGTTGATAAATATACATAACAAGGTAGCATAGATAGTAAGCAGGTATACCTGCTTACTTTTAATGCTCTCCGTACAAAGACATACCGTTACCTGCCTGCCTACAATAAAATAAAATCATGTGCCACAATATACCATATATGAGATTTAATCGAGTCACGGGTTAATGACGCCTCTCACAAATCAGAGTAAAACTTTATAAAGATAAGGATAGCAAGGATAACTTGATAAAGAGAGCAAGGCCAGTAGAAAATGTATGATCACACATTATCAGGGTGTGCGGTTCAATTACAGGGGCGTCCCACAAAACTCTTTCGTTATCACGAGCTGTAGCTTGAGTAGCACGAACATCGTACGATGTACAATCGCCCTAGATAGTATCCGTCCGAAATACGAGTTGCAGTCGCAAACCATGAATTATTATTTATATTAATTAATGACGATAACACACATATCATTGCCGCAGATGTTACAGTTGCTAGTACATGAATAAATCATAATCAGCCCATTTGTTCGCTCGAGCTTTCCTCTCAGAGAGAGGAGTTGGGCCATAATCCACCACGCGGGCCCAGTGCGGATTGGTGAATAGGTTAGCGGCCAACCCATGTCGAAGTTTTCAGGCCGCCCGAAGGCCTTCGACATAGCCTAAAGACTGTTGTCCTAAGACAAACAACCGAGACCTACAGCCTTGCCTTCCGAAGCACAGAAGCGCTCAGTTGAATAATGCCACCCATGCAAGTCCTGACCGCAGCAAGACGCGGTCCAACCCCAATTTTAAAATAATTTACGATGCTTTACGTAAGGTTGAAAATTGCTTGTTATAGTGGACGATGTAATGCGAAAATGCGTTGACTTTGTACGTTTTCTTTGTATCTTTCGATATATACTAACACAATTGAAAAAACTGCTGGTTACTACTTTAGTACTATATGTTGGCTATGTATTACCTAAAAAATAATATAGTGTTATCGCTGAAAATTCTGAGAGTTTGGACGTGAAAGTTTATTTTTATGTACCTATTTAGGATTTTTTTCTGCAGAGAGCGAGTAATATTTATAAATTCTGTTCGGTTATTACTCTTTGCCCGTTCCTTTTCTAACCTAAGTTTTTTTTTCAAAGATTATTATCGAACTGTTTCGTTACACTCGATGTTTAAAGATTCTGCTTTTTACTATTATCAGGGTACGACCGCGCCACTTGTTGATCGGTTAAGATCGCTAAGTCGAGCTCCGCTAAGAGCGCTTCATATCAATACATATTGACATTAGGTATATTAATTAATAGATATTACTTGACAGTAGTGCGCAACAGGAAGTAGGTAGGTAGATGTGTAGCATGGGGCCATATATATAGGTAGGCCGTTGACCACCTGCACCTACCTAGCCATTCAGTTTTGTTTATCGTATTGCGCCGAAATAATTGCGCCTTATCTTTAACAGACAGCTACATTTTCCAGTCGTAGTCGTAGTTTATTATGTACCAGTGGTTTCTGTCAGCATCGTAAACAACAACATTATCTTGTCATATGATATGAGTATGTAAGTAGGGAACAAATCAAATTGTTTCCATTGTCTTTAATATGTTGCTGAATATTATATGATTCCATGAAAAAAAAAACATTGAAATCGGACAATGTTAAGAGGTAGAAAAGAGTTTTTTCTTTTAGTACGGAAAGTACTAACTATGCAATCCACTTAATCAAGCACGGGCACCACGACCGGAAATGAAAAATAGGGCGAATTTTCTCAATCATTTAGAATTATTCGTATGATCTATTCACCAGCATATGAAGAGTTTATATATTAAGTAGTAGTTGTCCGACCGAAACTTTGAAAGGAAGGTTTGTACCAATTAGGGCCCTAATTGGTACAAACTTACTTCTAGCTGATTCGAGTGTAAGTAAAATGGGCTCCAGTCCAGCTGTAATCTTCAGAGTAGGTACTAAACTCAAAGAATATTAGATATTTATAAATAATATTAAGAGTAAGTCGGCAGCAATGTATTCATCAGAGATATAAAAGTGATTATTATAAATAATATTGAGTTCTACATAAGATAGATAGTTATCGCAATAATAGGCATAAACTTATTTCTTAATAATTATAGGTATAAAGAAAATGTCTAGAAATACGTTTCGGGGGCAAAGCTAGGTTTTATTTTTAGAAAACGTCGCTTCATCTGTGTTTTCAGGCAATGTAAAACAACAGTTTGTTCGTTGAGTTAAAACTAGATAGCGTAACAGTCGCATTGCAAAATCCTGAATCGTAGTGACTAAATTCTCACGGGACGACGACCATACGTTGTTCTATGAGTTCAAACTAGATGGCGTAACAGTCGCATTGCAAAATTCTGAATCGCGGTGACATGATTCTCACGGAACATGGGATCTAGCACGAATAACTGCGTAAGTGTAACGTAACGTGTAGCTCACATGAAACAATACAAACTGTCATGTATCTAGGGCAACTGTGACGCGGATAACTCATAGTTTGTACGCCGAAGCGTGACGCGTGGATGGACGTTTACGATACGAATATTTTTTCGCATATTGTTTGTGCTACGACCTCTGGTGTTGCTAATTTGTATTTATATCTAAATCGAGCAAAGCTCGGGCACCCAGGTAGATACTTATTTATAAAGTCATAATACATCACATCCTTAAATTTACTTCTCCCTAGATTTTGATTGATCAATGTATGGAATAGAAGTGTAAACAGTGCAGAAGTTGTATAATTAATTTGTAAAATGCACATATAAATGAACTTTATTTTATTCACTGTAATAGTTCTCATGCAATCAGGTTTAAAAGTTTACATAAAGTATTTTTTTAATTACACCTATAGTCAAATCTAGGCAGGCAGGTTACCATTTTTCGAATATGGTGAAATGATAATATTTTTATTTATATATGATTCTAACGAAATATATGGTTTACTCTTGCTATTTGCCATATTATGTAAGTAGTTGTACTTATAACAACCAAATATTCACAAAGCAAGAAAACAAAAATCACACGTTTATTGTTGACAAAACCATCGAACCGTTCGTTCGTCACTGTGGCACAATCGCGACTGCTTGCACGCCTAGTGCACACCGAAATCGAAGTGCGTAGGTATCACTCGCGTTTCGGCAGTTTCTATGAAGACATAATACTGGATAGAAATTATTAACGCGGTTATAGGCTTCGATATAGATATAACGGTGGCAGCGCACTGATTTTTATAAAAATTAAAAAAAAGTTTTAAAAACAAATATCTCTATAGTAAATGATTTCATGAAAAAAAAGTTTTCATCATCTGCCTATATGCCTATCAATTAATACCATCCAAAGATCCCAGACCGAAATTTCTGCTGTAAATTGGTGAGGAGTTAGGCATCCTGCATATTCCAGGTGAGGCTGCAGCATCAGGTCAAGGTTACCACATTCTTACAATATTATTCAAGTAACAGAACACTGAATTTCGAATCGATCAGACTTATTAGAACAAATTCACATGTTGTTATCATGTGGAAATTAGGTGATGATCTTATGTATAACACCTAGAACAGATTCAACAAAAAATAACACAGAGAGATACACAGATACAGACGCTAAACATATAACACCTCTCTATTTGCGTGGGGAGCTCAGGAACTAATAAAAAGGTAGTAACAAAACAAGGAAGGAAACCTGAGAAAACTTCAAAAATTCTGACTATAATGAAACAGTGACAGATAAAGAGACCGAAAATTTGCTGCAATTATTTAACTATTCTTAATTTACCTTTCAAGACTGTTATATATACGATTTACTTTACAGTCTTATTTGAATTGACTCTCTTTTGCATTGTAATATTTTTAAATCATTCAAATTAGTGCATTTAAGATGGTACACATATCGTAATCAATGTTTCTATTTTCTTTATATTCCATATCGCGCTGTTGCTGTAATGCTTTCTTTATCTTTAATCCTAATTTCTCTTGTTTTTGTTCCGTTTAGCAGCTTGTATTTTTCCTATCTTAGGCTGAGTGCACATTGGAGTCACGATAGTTTTAAGACAGACTTTCCTCACATAGACATGTCTGTCTTAAAACTAAAACCAAATTGTTTTGCCTATGACGCGTCGCACATCTTAAACGAAATTTGACTACTACGACGACGCGCACCGTCTGCGTCAATTCTTTTTTACTATCAAAATGGACTTCATCGATACTGTTGTTTTGCAATTACGAGTATACTTACATAATTTGTCTTTTCTTCAGCCGACATTTCTCCCCACCTCACAATCACGACTAGTTGCATTGTAACCTCGTCCCATTTGATTTTTTTTAAATTGACATCAGAATATTCCTTACACATTTTATTATACCCAGCAGCTCCGCTAGTTTTGGCTACGGTAGCGGCCATGGTAACGGTAGGGCAAGGAGTGCTAAAAAACCCCGGCAGACGCCTGGCTACCGCCCCCAACGATGACGACTGGCCCTGGTAACACACAACAGACGCGCGATGAGGACAGACGAGAAGATAGAAGAATATCTGATTACGTTACACTGGGACATTGTAGGGTTATCTGAAGCCCGTAGAGCGCTACGAGCTTCAGATAACCCTACAATGTCCCAGTGTGTCCCAGTCTCAGGACACGATAAACCTTAAATTAGGTAACTTACTCTACCACCGGGATTGGGACTAACAGTCCCAAGGTGGTATCGGGTTTCTCGTCCACAAGTCCCTCATTAACAACGTAGAGTTACAATAAATAGCGTTTTCAATAGGGTCATATTTTATACCTAATACTCAGAGTACCCAGAAGATATTCGCTGAAGGTCATTCAGGTATACGCACTGACAAAGTCGCGCCCAGATGATGAGGTGGACGATATGTATGAGGACATTAGTCGGGCCATACATACCTCTGAAACGCACTTTCTAGTTGTTATGGGGGATTTCAATGCGATGTTGGGTAGAAAAGCGAGTTGAAAGTGGAGCAATTTGTTTACCAGCCACGAAACCGTAGAGGACAGAGGTTGGCCGACTTCCTGGAGAAAGAGGGACTCTTTCACCTCACAGGAAATGAATCTGGATGAGTCACTCACAAACTTTCGCATTTACAATATTAGTGTGAATAGTAATTACGATTAGGCACCTAGTAGGTAATTGTTTAAGACGTAGCTCGGTGATTCTATTGTAAATGTATACATGACCGGTTAACTGTTCTTTATAACGAAATTAACCGTAAAATTCAATTATTTCAATAAAATAAATTCAAACTATCTGCTGACTGCCGGGAGGTCGCAAAATGACAAGTAATTTACTCGCTGTGATTGGTGGTCGGCCGTCATATTTTCATGCAGCTTTAAAACGGCCGTAACTTGACGACGTGGGCTTCGATTGCGACCCTATATCATTTTTCAACAAATTTGAAAGGTATTGATGGCCGTAAATTAAAAATATTTTTTACCAAATAGACAATGTGCGCTTGGTACAGACTTCGACAAATTATTTGACACTTTTTGGCGTTTAATTTAGTTCAATTTTTTGGTAAGAATAATTTTTTTACCATTTTTAGTGACCCTTGCTACATACAGCATCGATTGCCATGCCATTCCGTCATTGATGATTTTGAGTTTTTGGAGTGTAACTATCGACTAATACCGAATTTGATGAAATTTAAATAAACACACCTCGGCATTATACTGTACCAAACAAAAAAACAAATTTTTAGAATCGGTCCGCAAATGGGGGAGAAATCGGATAACATACACTAAACAATACATACCTACAATCGAAGATATAACCTCCTCCTTTTTTGAAGACGGTGAAAAACATCTAATTGATACATAATGTTACAAAGCCTACTATAGCTAAACCTATCGTAAAAAAGAACGAAGGAAAACAAATTACTTACGAATAGTCAGTAAACCGGCCACCCAGCCGCAAATGAAAACAATCAAATTTCCCTATTTCATTAGACGACCACCCAATATTACAAATATATGCTTAGTGTAGACATAATTCAAATAGAAAATGGCAACAAAGAATTAATAAACTATTAGTTAAAATACTTAAAAACACTAGAAACAATCAGGGCCGCGATCCTGCGTAGTGACCTAGTATTGTGATAAAATACGCACTTCATTGATGAATGAGATTATGTTTTTTATTTAATTAGTATTAGTATTAAGTAAACATAAGTGAATCACTACAACACGTTGTTATTCACATTTATTTCTTAAATAGTTTCACAGAATTAAACTTTCGCTTACAGGAGAACTTATGTCTAGGTACTTACACTAATCCTGGAGACCATGGCAGACGCCATAACGCACACAGCAAAGAGAACTATGAACACTGGCTTCATCGTTGTACGCGGTACTGAAAGTATTTTTGATAAGAAAGGCGTTCGAGTATGCATTCACTGACAGATCTAGTCGGAGTGCATGCCCGGCCGCATCGCGGGGTTATATATACACTCGAGAGCAATGAATCCGGTTCACTTAAAGAATGTTAAAAATCTCGGAAACTAAAAATGATAGGTTAATGCAATAAATTGTATTTAATAGACAATGTAATACTCCTTAAATAAAAGTAAAAAAAATATGAGTCACCATACATTTTATTAACACAAAATTACATAAAGAAAAAAACTGCTGATCTCTCCTTAAAACAAAAATAGGAAACATGAAATTTTTGAACTTTATTACGATTTTCTTGAATTTTAATACTTCGTATTGCCTCCTCGTGCTTCCATTACTGCGTTTACGCGGTTTGGCATGCTGTACACCAAGTTCCTTATACGATTTTGGGGAATATTCTCCCATTCCTCTGTGAGAGCAATTTTGAGCTTACGAAGCGGGATTGGGGGAGGGTTTCGTTGTTTTACGCATCTGCCTAGCTCGTCCCAAGCATGCTCGATCGGGTTGATATCCGGGCTGCGCGCTGGCCACTCCATACGAGTAATGTTCATCTCTTGAAGGTAGTCATTCACAATCCTACCTGTATGAGGTCGGGCATTGTCATGCATAAATATAGCATCCTCACCTAAATTGACCATAATTGGACCAACGTGATCATTGAGGATTTCTTCCACATATCTTTCGCTAGTTAAAGAGCCGTTTTCTATGATCACCAGCTCTGTGCGACTTTCAGAAGAAATTCCGGCCCACACAAGTACAGACCCACCACCGTAGGCTACTTTTTCTTCGATGCATGCTTGCTTGAATCTTTCCCCTGGTCTTCGATACACTCTGTGTCTTCCATCGTGCTTGTAGAGCATAAATTTTGATTCGTCGGAGAACATAACTTTTGACCAATCTTCAATACTCTAATTTACGTAGCTCTGGGCATATCTTAGTCTTGAAATACGATGCCCACGCTCCAGTTTAGGGCCGTTTGCAGGTCTAAGGGGTTTTAAGTTAGATTCAGCAAGCCGACGTCTTACTGTCCATGCACTTGGGTTACTTCCTCCGAGGCGTCGAAACTGATTTGTGTGTTCAGTTCCTGTGAGAAAGCGATTTCGAAGTATGGTGTTCACCAAGTATCGGTCTTCTCGTGCTGTGGTACACCTGGTTCTGCCCGTTCCTGGTCTGCGTAGGTTAGAACCAGTTTCTTCGTAACGTCGGAGAACTCTTTGTACTGTTGACAGCGACACACCGACAGTCCTGGCTGTATCGCGCTGACTCCGGCCGGTTTCCAGCATTGTAAGTATTCTGGTGCATTCTTCAGGCGTAAGCGACATAATTTCAGCTTGAATAATGAATATAGAGCACTATCAACATGGTTTATGTACCCACATAAATGACAGATTACAAACAAAAGCAAAACCAAATGCTGTAATTTCGTAGTTCCATCTTCGAAAGTGGCCCTTTTTCAAATTTGATTTTTTTATGATATAACTTTACAATAACTAAGAAGTTTTAATACCTTCATTTAAGGAGTATAACATTACATTATTAAATACAATTTATTGCATTAACCTAGCATTTTTAGTTTCCGAGATTTTTAGGATTCTTTAAGTGACCCGGATTCATTGCTCTCGAGTGTATATAGGTAATATGTAGGCTGAACTGCCTGTCGCGTTGCAAGATTTTCCTAAATTATTACACTCATTACTGTCGTACTTCGCGATATTGTAAGGCAATTTATCGTTAATTGATACTACAGTGTTGCAGTTCAGATGATAATGGCATGTCTTGGTTCAATCTTATCAACCGATGACGCAAGGAGATGCGCTCTGCTCTACGTCGTAAATATTCCTTGTTGTAGGTACCACAAATTGTAATCTACAACTATAAGATACTTACTTATCATTGTTATTTTACGACGTGTATAGCTTATTTATGTATGAAAGTTCTGGAAAGTTTGGAACATTATTACTTACTTATATGTACTGACTACGCTCACGTAAACAGCACGACGCGATTAATGCACGGTACACTCTCAGGGAATTGAGTTTCTTGGTCTAACCTCATACCAAACACTCATTGGCTTACGGCCGTTTTCAATAATCTATCTATCGCCGGTCTACCTAACTAGAGATAGATATTTGACACTATTTGTATGGACGTTATGCCTAATTTCTATCGGCAGCAAGGAAAACTATGGATAGTGTAACTAAACCACTTCTCACAAAAGAATGAACTACTATCGTAATGTTTTGGCCAAATGAACGTCAACCCATACGCTATGAAAATATAAGTAACCTTGGTTCTTTTAGAGTTGTAGAGACTTTCAAGGTAATTAATGTGTGCATATATAAGTAATAAAGTTTTTGTTTGTTATATAAGATTGAAGGCCCCATCCATCGCCCACAACTATGAGTGCCATCCAATGTCTGCACCCCCTTGGAGGGGAAGGATAGGTATAGGAATGGTTAACTTAGTGTAAACAATAACCATTCAACCCTGATTGATGGAACTTCAATTCTGTTGCACTAGCCTTGACTAGTATTGTAGTAAAAGGACTAATTGTCCTAAGTTTGTAAATTGGCACACAACAGTGGCCTAGCAATCAATACTCAATACGATTATAAATCTATAAATCGGTGTTCTGTTGCACTAGCCTTGACTAGTGTTATAGTAGAGGGACTAATTGTCCTAGGTTTGTAAATTGGCACACAACTGTGGCCTATAGTTTTATACCTGTGTTATAAATACAGTCAGATATATCTCCTTGCCTCACAAGATGAGATAAAAGATGATTATTTTGGGGATCAACCCAATCTGGTTATACCAGTTTTCCATAGTTATTCAATCGATTCAATGATTACACGCATTCACCAAAGAATAAGATCCCAATTAATCCCCGCAACCAAGCAGAGCCAGAATTTACACGGAAGGGTCCCAAGTGCACACCTACACCGAAGTATCAACAGTGAACACTCAATATTCTACCAGTGCCGGGTACCTGACTACGGAAGACATCAAGATACATACTCAAATGATTCATGATAGTAATCAAGGAACCATATCATACTGAGATTTATTACAACCAAACTGTTTACCAGTAAATGAAAGTTAATTTCATCATGAAATAATAATTAGTTCTAGATGTTTCATATAAATTATTTTCTCAAATAGAACTTAGTATGTGTATAATTTAAGAATAATTCATTCTATATTCACAAGCAAAATCATGCTAGCGCTGAATAGTTTTAATCAGTTACTTGTAATAATAATATCAATTATCCTTTCTAATATGTAGGAACAGAAGGGTAGGAAGTGATTGAATGGATTAGGGTTGGAATTCAACCTCCCGCGATCAACTAATACTAACCCAACCATAATTCGACAATGTTCGAGTATAATGTTTGAAAGTGGATCAATAAATAAATAACTCTTTGGCCGAAGAGCATCCTTTATCGAACCGGTGTTCAGTGTGCGTAAATTTCTCAGTTGCATGTATAGTACATAATTATGCTTGATGTCGAAGCTTTCTAAATTAAGCAATCATGTGAGGGAGTTTATTAATCCCGGGGGTTGTGAGGCCCCTAAATCGCAACTAGCTCAACATTTATCACATAATTATAAAAGCACTCCAGTCTGATGAATTTATCAAACTATTTTCAGGTTAAATATATCACAAGTTAAATACTTGAACGAATTAACGAAAGAAGGACTTAGGGTTTCATAATTCAATTAACAAGAATCTAGTTTAATCAAGTCAAAGGCAACCAGTATTACCACAACCAAATTGATTATGATATATGATTTCCGAGTTTTGGCACTCAATAAATAGTAATTGAACAGATACGCCTTAACTGCATTAACTTAATTATCAATAGTAGTAGGGGAGAATTGGGGCTTCTGCCTCACACTCTCGCTTCGCTCGAGTGCGATGCAGAAGCCTCAATTCTCCAGCACGACATCGGCCGACCTACCGCATCGTATCATGTCATGGCAAGCCGATGCGCGATGCTAACGTGCTTAATTATTATCGGCGCGCGATAGCGCATCGAGTGTCTCGAGTAAGACACCGCGCGTGCCAAGGCGATACGCGATACAATGTTTTCATTTGCGTGAAAGCTATTTTGTTACACGACTGGTTGATGTAACTAAGAGATCTTTCCTGTGTAAAGGAGACTAATCAATAATATGCTCGCCTCTATTCGGTTTGCAATGCGTTTTGATACTGCTGCGGTTTGTATAGAGACTGCATAACATTTAGTTGTAAAACATTTGACTTATGTAGTAGCCTTACATGTCTATCTAGGTCACAGTTAGCTTGTTTTGTAATCGTCCATGTATTAAATACTAGAAAGATTGATTCATATAAAAAATCTCTCCAGGGGTTGCTTTACGGAACTCTAGTCTCGGAAAATAACATTAAATATTTATCCATCGTATCCACGTAAAATATAAATCCAGCCTTCGTCATTTCACTTGACTTCCAATGTTTTTATTTTTTAGGTCAGAGTGACATCGTTAGATTATGAGATAGTAAGATTTTATATTATTGACGTTCACCTGATGGCCATTAAACACATCTGCTCATAACAGTAACAGATCCACATAAAACTTTGCTCGACAAGATTTTGTACCGCCCTGCGCTGCGCTCCACACCCTCGTAGGCAAAAGATGTTATGCCTCACAATGCCCAATAATTTCACTGTCTACCATGCACTTCAAACCAAACACAGCGATGCTGGCACATAGCTGCTTGGTGGCGGAATAACTCGCAAAGCGGTGGTGTCTACTCAGACGAGTTTTAGCATACGAAAAAATCACCTAGTAAATGCTAAGAACTTTTATAGTAGGTAGGTAAAACTAAACTTTAGATCTTTATAGTATGTGAACTAACAGTTATAACTGTAATACTTAGACGTTTGTGCGATGTTAGCAGCCAAGATTGATAAGGTTATTTTCAATTAAACAACGTAATAACTACAATAATTACCTTGAAGCGATGATAACTCAATGGTTGGCGTGGTCGGCTAACGTCCCGAAAGGCGCGGGTTCGAACCCCAACAATGAGCATGAGCTTTGGAGACAACATCGTGAGGAAACCATAGCATGGTGGTAGGACATTTTCTAGCTCGTGATCGCCTGGCTAGCTACCACCCTCTTGTAGAAAATCTGTTGACAAACACCTGATGGTGTGTTCCGGCAGCCTCACTCGAGAGCCAGTGTGCCATTACAGCTGGTAGCATTTGCCACCATCTTCGGCTACAGCGTCACATAACATCAAGTGACCTGCTAGCCAAATACCTAGACTGTGAACTGTAAAAAAAAACAAAACAAAAAGTGAATAGAATATTACTAGTTCTTGAAGTGTAGAAGTTGCTTTTTAAGGGGTATAATTTATTATGTGTCGCATAGATGTAATTAATCAAAATATAGTTTTAAATTCCCAACAGAGCCAAACAGTATATAGGGGCTTGTTTTTGGAACATTTTAAATTATCACTTTATGTATCTTATCTGTGAACAATAAGTAAAGCATAGACCGAGGTTTAAGGATAATTAAAAATTAGTTTAAGAATATTTAGCACAAAATTGTGATTTCATTATGTTTGTGACTGAAAATAAGGAAGGGCTATGCATCAAAATACCAAATAATTAGTAATTATTAGGATTTATTTCAAGATATGGGTGGTTTTAGACCAGATAAGTACATGCGACTTCCTTATAAAAATTTCGTCTCAGGTATCCGCGACGGCGAGGCGCCGCTAACATAAATGGAATTGTGAATAAAGCCTCGACCACGGTGAGCGTTCAATGCTTAAATAAATTTAATCTGTATTCGCATGCGGCATACAGTTCATTACGATCAGTATCATATAAATAACATGTCAGCACTTCAATATAAAAATTATGAAATGGTGTGTGTGTGTACGCGGTTTAATAAAGTGATGTTATAAATAGATGTGCATCGAATAATTTGCTCATATATTTTATTGTTCTGCGATCTGTGAAGTGACATTTGGATCGGAAAGTATGTAAGTGTTTTTTTTTAATTGCCCCTCAAATATGTTAACATTTCTATCCTGAATAATTTTAGTTTAACTTCAAATTAATAGTAATCATCATGAACTATTCCTTAGACAATATTGTTTTAAAATATTTGGCTATAAATTATTAATTTTTGATTTTTTTTATCACTTAAAAATCAGCCTAAATTCTTAACTTAGTAATTAATTTAGGTACTTATTTTGACATCATTTTTGATGGTATTTTTATTTGTTGTTTTTTTATACATTGAGCTTTCTTAACGATTGATAATTTCGATTTCGCAGGCCGGGTTGGTCGCAAAACCCTTTCTGGGCTGATGAAACGGACGCTGAGTCCGATGTAGAAGCGGGTGGTAGTCTACCGCTAACACAAGCAGCTCCACCTCCATCGGAAAAGAAAAAAGAAGGCGGTGCGAGCACTGCGAACAAGAAACGAGCCAACAGCACTTCGTCAGCGCCGAAGAAAAAGAACAAGACGGTTGAAAAAAACTCTGAAACTGAAGATTTGTCCCTAGGACAAAATTTATTTCTTGAGGTAAGATACATTTTGTTATCTATTTACATTATTTCATAGTGAGTAATATTATAATATATTATTTTTGTACTCAATTGCACTTATCACATATAAACTGAATTGAATATGGTGTCATTAAACGCTTGTGCATAGAGTGGTCTAAAATTAAAATATTTTGATACTTCTGTACTACGAGTGTGTGCGATATTTAATTGAAATCCTTACAATAACTTTATTTCGTATATTTTAGGAGGCGGTTGAAAGCAGCTTGAAGCAGTTGAAGCCGGTTCGAGCGGCATCACTGCAAAGCTTCTTGTCTCAGCGCGGGGCGAGCGGCTACACAACTCAGCGAGATCTCGTAAGAGCTGGTGAATACTACATCGAATTGAGGGTTTACAACTGTCGTGAAGCGGAGACCGAGCCAGCCGACGAGCGTTGGAAGAGAGCGCTCGTCACCCTCAAGCTGTGCACTGATGCAGACACAGCTGTCTGGTGCGCTGTGTCCAGCCTTGTGCAGGCTGGTAAACAAGAATTTAAATCTATTCAGCCTATTATGTATCTGAAACCGCGCTGATGATATTTTTACATTTTTATAAATAAATACCATATATCTTTCGATTTTATAAGCCTAATTTACTTACTTTTGTTTCCTTTACAGCATACATATATGAAATACTGAAATGTCAAATGCAAATACTGAAATACAAATATTGAAATTCAAATACTGAAATTATAAACTCAAAATTTGAAATGACAAAACTGATTTAAAACTTAATTCATATATTATTATTTTTTATCAATTAAACATTATTAAGCAGATTTTGTAATTGAATGTTTCAGTTCCTAGTTGATTTCATGGCTTGGCTGTAAAAAAAATAATTAGTTAATCATAGTTGTTACGTACTTACCTTGGTTTATTTACAGCTCACAAATATCAAATACTGAAATGTCAAATGCAAATACTGAAATACAAATATTGAAATTCGAATACTGAAATTATAAACTCAAAACTAGAAATGACAAAACTGATTTAAAACTGAATTCATTTTTTAATTCATAATTGAATGTAACAACATTGACATTTCAGTAGCTAGTTGATTTTTGTGGTTTGGTTGTAAAAATATTATAATTAGTTTAACATAGTTGAAGTTAATTTAGCACTTATTTACATATCAGAAAAACAGAAATCTATGAACATAGCCTACTTTATCTTGCTCTTCTATAATTAATATGACTATGAAATTAATTCACTATTTGAATAAAATCTAAGCGTTATAACTATATAGAGACTGAGATTTACTATTTTGAATATTGATACGCGGGTCGCATTCTGAGTAGGATCAAAATGGTATTTTGTAATGAGTGCGGGGTTTATGTTTCTCACATATCTTCACATAAAAAGTCACTTTATCATAAATCAAAGTGTCTCCTTAACTCAGAGTTTCAAAATGTGCATATAATCGCTAGCGCCTTCAAAAACAGAATAGTGAGTTACAGAATAAATCCTGATACGGAAGATATCATCACAGCGCCTGAAATTTTCTTGAATAATATTTGCGCAACGGTCAATGAACTAATAAGAAAGTCCTTGTCTAAACACAATGCTTTAAAAGTCAATATGGAACTATTTGTGTCATATTATTTACCAAAAAACAATGAAAAGTCTATAAAGTCTTTTAACGTTCAATTTACTACAGTATTTCACAATACGGATTTACCTTCATTTTACAAAGAATTTTGTGAAAAGTTGATATCTAAATGCTCAGAATTTGAACAGTCAGAATCCGGATGGGCGATAGAATCTGTCAATTATTTAGAATTGAATATTAACAAATACAACCCATTAAGAGCGGGTACTTATATTAAATTACCGAATAAAATACAAAATACTAAGTCATGTATAAACATTAATAATGTGAATGATAAAAAATGCTTTTTATGGAGCATTATTGCGCACATGTATCCTGCAAAGAGAAATCCAAACAGAGTAACATAATATCCGCACTATAAAAACATTCTGAATATTTC
This sequence comes from Selenia dentaria, assembly GCA_917880725.1. Classification (NCBI taxonomy): domain Eukaryota; kingdom Metazoa; phylum Arthropoda; class Insecta; order Lepidoptera; family Geometridae; genus Selenia; species Selenia dentaria. The sequence goes on from OU862877.1 coordinate 1,912,629, forward strand.
AGGTATGAAGTTTCCTGTGAGTTTAAGTGATATTAAACTATTTGAGGAGAACAATCCAAATATTTCTGTAAATGTGTATGGCTTAGAGAAAAACTGTGATGTGTCCGGACCTCTTTATAAAACAGCTCATCGAAAATTAACACATGTGAACTTACTTTTAGTGCAAAATCATAGTCAAAACCACTACTGCTTGATAAAAAATTTTGAAAAACTTATACATAAGCAGCTTACAAAACACAGAAGCAAAATATTTTTATGTGATGAGTGTTTTGTTTATTTCGAATCGCAAGAAAAACTTTATGGCCACATTTGTGCGCGAGTTAAAACAGTATTGCCTCCTTCAGGAAGTAAGTTATCGTTTTCACACTTTGAAAGAACTCGAAATATCCCAATTGTAATATACGGTGATTTCGAAAGTTTACTTAAAGAATATTCTGATAAAAACAAATCACAGCATGTTGAAGGAATACAAATACATGAAGCCACCTGTTTTGCTTATTACATATGCTGTAAATCTAGACCGTCTCTGAACAAGTTTGTTAGTTATCGAGGTCCTGACTGTGCAAAAGCATTTGTTGAAACTCTTTGTAATGATGTAATGGAATTACACCAAATATTATCAACAAATGTAGATATGGTGTCATTAACCGAAAATCAGAAAAAAACTCACGAAAGCGCGACTGCTTGTCATCTTTGCAAGAAAGCTTTTATAAAAGGTGATATAATTTGTGCAGACCATGACCATTTTACCGGATATTATCTAGGCGCTAGCCACAATACGTGCAACTTAAACGCGACAATATGTAAATTTATTCCAATTATATTTCACAATCTTACCGGATACGACTGTCATTTATTTATTAATGAATTGTCAGCTATTGTTGGTCGAATCAATTTAATCCCAAAAACAAAGGAAAAATACATATCATTCACTAAGTTCATACCTGTTAATGCCAAAAATGCTGCACAGCTAAAATTTATTGATTCTTTTAACTTTTTAAGTTGTGGATTGGATAATTTAGCAAAAACATTACATCCTGATGATTTTATTAACTTGAAGCACTTTTATCCTGATAAAAAATCATTTGATTTATTGCGTAGAAAAGGTATATATTGCTATGATTATGTTAATTCTTTCGAGCGATACAATGAAATGTGTTTACCGGAAAGAAATTGTTTCTTTAATAAAATGACATCTGAAGAGATTTCGGAAAAAGATTACGAACATGCTAAAACTATTTGGAAAGAGTTTCAAATACAAGATTTAGGACAGTACACTGACTTATACTTAAAATGCGATGTTTTACTGTTATGCGATGTATTTGAAAAATTTAGATCAATGAGCCTGACTCATTATAATTTAGATCCTTGTCATTATGTATCCTCCCCATCCTTAAGTTGGGACGCAATGTTACTGTACACCAAAATTGAGCTTGATATGATTTCCGATGTTGAAATCTACCAAATGATTGAAAAAGGTATAAGGGGAGGTCTTGCACAATGTAGTCTACGGCATTCGAAGGCAAATAATAAATACTTGTCTGATTATAACAAAAATGAGCTAGATTCCTACCTTGTATACCTTGATTGTGTAAATTTATATGGCTATGCAATGATGAAATGTCTACCAATCAAGAATTTCAAATTTTTGACAGATGACGAATGTATAAGATTAAAAGAGAATATTAAATTTATATCAGATAATAATAATCAAGGGTACATACTTGAAGTAGATCTCGAATACCCGACAGAAATTCATGATTTACATTCAGAATTACCATTTGCACCTGAAAAATATATTCCGCCTAATGGAAAATGCGAAAAACTAATTGCAAATTTGCATAATAAATGTCAGTATGTTATACATTACACACATTTAAAAGAGTGTTTAAAACATGGTCTAAAGCTCTTGAAAATACACAGAGTTTTAGTTTTTGATCAGAAAGAGTTTTTGAAACCTTACATAGAACTAAACACAGCACTCAGGCAAAATTCGTCATCAGACTTTGAAAGAGATTTTTTTAAGAAGCAAAACAACTGTATTTTCGGTAAAACGATAGAAAATAAAAGAAATCAAATTGATGTTAAACTTGTTAATGTTTGGAAAGATGTTTCAAATAGAACCAATAAAATATGTGGCGCTGAAAAATACATAAGTGCTCCGAACTTCAAAAATTTGTCAATTTTTTCCGAAAACTTGGTAGCTATTCAATTGCAACAAAGTAAAATAATCTTAGACCGCCCAATTTATATTGGTTTTACAGTTCTTGAGCTTGCCAAAACCCATTTATACAAGTTTCATTACTCAGTCATGAAAAAAATGTATGAAGAAAACATTCAACTTTGTTACACAGACACTGATAGTCTTTTATATTTGATAAAAACTGAAGATTTTTACAAAGATATGAAGGGCAGCCTACAATATTTTGATACCAGTAATTTCAGTGATAATAACTTGTACACCATACCTCGCGCTAATGCTAAATTGCCAGGCTATTTCAAAGATGAATTAGGCGGTAAAGTTATTTCGGAATTTACAGGATTACGTGCTAAGCTTTATTGTATTGATACTGAAACCTCATCGATCAAGAAAGCTAAAGGGGCAAAAAAGTCTGTAACCAAAAACCTTACTATGGAAAAATTTAAACGATGCCTATTTAAAAACGTAGATATTAGAGATGATATGTATGTAATAAAATCTAAGAATCATAGAGTCTTTACCCAGAGGTTAAACAAACTGGTGTTAAATAAATCTGATGACAAGAGACAGATTTTCAAGAATACTGTGAATACCTTACCTTGGGGCCATTACGCCAATATATTGTAAATTTATAAAATACTTTTTCATTTGTAATAAACTAACGTGTGATTATTACTTTTAGGTTAAAAAGTATTTTACTTATTATTTCAAATGTTATCAGTTACTGTAATAGAATTTAAATTGAAGTGTTTATCTTATTTTGTAATCTTTAATAAATAAAATTGTACTTAATTATCTAACATTGTGTTTGCATTTATTATCTATTTCCGCTGACCAACCTAAATACTTAATATTATAAGAAATTATTGAGATAAAACAACCAAAATACATGATGCCAGTTTATTTTTCAATTACAATAATTTATGCACAATTAAATTAATTTTAATGGATAAGGAGAAATATTTTTCATAAGTCACAGTCGTAAAGTTTTTTTCCTATTTGTCTTATAAGTGAATTTGCAGCATCCATTATTACATCATAGTTATGGTTTTCTTCAACAACATACTGAGCGCTTACACTCGAATTCTCACTATCACTATAGTAACTGCTATCATCTTCTGGATTCTTGACATCATATATACAGATCTTGATTAACTTTTGACCCGTCTTCAAATGAGTGCGACGCACAATATTTGTTGTTACTGAAAATGGAGGAGATGCAAAAGATTTTCTCTTTCGAAAAGGCTTTCTTGGTTTTACGAGCGATTCTTCCTTATCAGTATTTTGAGAATTTTTAGTTTCATGAGTTGCAATTTTTGTGAAGTATCTTGAAGTATCATCCGTATCTTGTGCATAGTAAAATGGGTTGATGATAAGATCTTCGCACTCTTGAGACATATTCACCTAAAAAGAGAGAAAATTGATTAAAGTAATTAATATTAATTCATGTTAAAGTAGTTATTATTACAAGCTTAATTATTATTTTTTAATCAATTCAAATATATTTTTTAAAACTTACTTAATTTTAATGTGTTTGCTGAACAAATGTGAAGACGAGTGTCAGCTGCAAATGTGAGCAGTGAAATAATGAAATGTTTTTAACAGGATAATACTTGAACTTTCGCGGAACTACATAAATGGCATGCGCATATTAAATATTATTTATTACTGTGATGTGATCAAATAACCCCGATAAAATGGATCAAATGAATCATTACCTGGAAATGTAGAAACAAAATGATGGTGTAATTGGAACATATGTACATAATAGCATTACATTGCATTCGAGTAACAAATACGATGCTATTTAATAAGAATACGCTGTACACCAGTATCAGACATCATTATGAAGTTGGTCAAACAGCCCACTACCTTAGAAATTAATGATATAGAAGTGAGATCACAACCCAATACTGTCAGACACAGCGTTTTACTCCCTAACACCATTCGCTGTATAATTTGTGGGCCATCGAATTGTGGAAAAACCAACGTTATGATTAACATGTTATTGCATAAAAATGGACTTAAATTTCAGAATGTTTATCTGTACTCAAAAACAACGTATCAACCAAAGTACTGTTTTTTGAGTGAAGTGTTCAACTTGATTCCTAATTTAAATTATTTTATGTTTAAAGAAAGCAAAGATGTCGCTGATCCTGAAAGTGCTCTACCAAATTCTGTTTTTATTTTTGATGATGTCGCATGTGAGAATCAAGTAAATATTCGCAATTATTTTTCTATGGGGCGACATAAAAAAATTGATTGTTTCTATTTATCCCAGACTTATTCTAAAGTTCCGAAGCAGTTAATACGAGATAACGTAAATTTGTTAATTGTTTTCAAGCAGGATGATATTAACTTGAAACATATTTACAATGAGCATGTCAATACTGATATAGACTGGTTACAATTTAAAAAAATGTGCTCTGAAACATGGAAAGGACGACACTCGTTCTTAATAATAAATAAAGATAGCGAGTTAAATAACGGTAGATATAGACATGGGTTCGATACGTTTATTAAATTTCAGTGACTTTATATAGAAAATACATGCGTTTTATATATTCAGTACAACAGCTTCAATCCAAATTACTGGTTGTGAATATACTAAACTTCTAACATGGAAAAAAATATGAAAAAGCGAATACTTACGTCAGTCAAAACAATTAAACAAAAAATAAAAGCTATGAAAAATAATGAAGATACTATCAACTATAATTTAGATAAAGTATTTAAACCTCTTATTGACCCTTTGAATAAAATTGCTGATTGTAAGGAAATTAAGTCACCAATCAGTGATAAATCTACTCTTTACACAGATGTGGCAAAAAATTCCTCAATGCTCTCTAATGATTCTAGCGATATAAGTGAAGATAACTTTAACGATGATGCTAGTTCGTATAAAAGTGTCAATACAAACTTATCGTATGATGGCAACAAGAGAGAATATTTGACGCCGGTTAAAGATGAAAAAATTGTGACCATGCTAAATACCCCTTTAATGTCTATGTTAAACAAAGATAACTTACTTGAGGAAAATAATAGTTTAAATGTGCCGTTTGGTATACGAAGTGAAAATAATAAATTGTGGATGGGTAGCGTACCAATTTCTTTTAAATTGATTGGCACTCACTCTAGTGGAATGCAAATATCTTTGATTTCGATAGGCGATAAAAGTTATGAAATAACAAACGGCATTAAAGAGCTATTGTTTAAAAAGAAACCAGACTTAAATTTAGTTTCAGAACAAGACCGGATTACTTACAAAGACATATTAGAAAACACTCATGCTCATAAACGAGATTTTAAAAGTACTAGTCAAATAAAAGGTGATAAAGGAATGAAATACAATCAAATAATTAAACCATTATTTTACGAATATGATCAACTCTTAGAAAATAAAGTTATTAAACGTGGTGGTAGTTTACCTTGTTTGAAAAAATCGTATAAAAAGAATACTGATTTTATTTATTGGGATGATCCTAATGAACTGATCGAAAGACTTAAACTATTAGTAGCATCCAGTGATGCTGGTAATACTAATCATGACAATGAAATTATATCATTAATAGAAGAATTGAAAGAAGCGGGTATAATTAAAGAATAAAATGACAACATTCAATGGAACTTGCTTAGTTTCAACATTCTGCTCAAACATGAATGTCGATAAATTCGGTCTCCACATATACAAAAAACGTAAAAATAACTACGGTTTTAATATAGCTCCAGAATGTGTGATAAAGCAAATTGATGCAAAAAACTTAGATGCTCAAAGTAAAAGACTTAAAAATCTTGGACACCCTCAGGATTCATGTGATGCTGTAACCAAAGATTATGTTGACAAATGCATAACTGACCTCTGGAACAAAGTTTCGACGAACATTAAATTAATTACAGAAATAAGTAACACATTAACTAAATTAGAAGACCATTTTCAAAACAGTAATAAAAATGAGCAAAAGAAGCGTAGTAAATGAAATTCATAAATATGCAAGGATAAATTTTCCCAGAAGGCATGTTGTGATGAGAGATATTGATGATCTTTGGCAAGCTGATTTGATAGATATGCAATCTGTTTCAAAAATAAATGGTGGCTACAATTATATTTTAGCAGTTATTGATACATTTTCAAAATACGCCTGGACGATTCCACTGAAAAATAAAAATAAAGATTCAGTTTCCGAAGCATTTCAGTCTTTATTACAAAAAGGTCGTATCCCTAAAAATTTGCAAACTGATCAGGGCACAGAATTTTACAATAATAAATTTAAAATAATACTTAATTTGCATAATATAAATCATTACTCAACATACTCTACAAAAAAGGCGTCTATTGTTGAAAGGTTTATTAGAACTATAAAAAATAAGATTTACAAAGAATTCAGTTTACAAGGATCTTACAAATGGAAGGATGAACTATTGGACAAAGTAATCAAAATTTACAATAACAGCGTTCATAGAACGATCGGTATGTCGCCAGCGCAAGTTGGAGATAACAATAAAGATCTTATATTGAAAAGGTATAATGAAGTGTGTAAATGTTACAACAGAAAAGAAAGCAACATATTGAAAAATGGTGATTTTGTGCGTATTAGTAAGTACAAAGGAACATTTGAAAAAGGTTACACCCCAAATTGGTCCACTGAAATTTTCAAGATTATCAAAGTTCAAAAATCTAATCCCTATTCTTATTTAATTGAAGATATGAGACATCGCCCCATATTAGGCGCATTTTATAAGCAAGAACTTCAAAAAACTGAACACCCTGATGTATATCTTGTGGAAAAAGTATTGAAAAGAAAAGGAAATAAATTATATGTTAAATGGCTAGGCTTTCCATCTAGTGAAAATAGTTGGATTGATAAAACAAACAAATTATAAAGTAAGCGCATCATGAAAAATTAGTCAGTTTCTATTTGGTTATGAAAGAGAATAGTCATCTTAATAGTTTGATTAACAAACTGCCCTTCGAACTTCACCTGCCTGGGTATAATTATTGCGGACCAGGAACTCGATTGGCAGAAAGACTTGCTCGAGGAGATAAAGGAATAAATCAGTTGGACGAATATTGCAAACAGCACGATATAGCTTATAACAAATCATCTAATTTGGTTGACCGACATAAAGCGGATATAATTTTACTTAAAATGGCTAAAAAGAGAGCAACATCTTCGAATACTAGCTCTGGAGAAAAAATTGCTGCTAATTTAGTTAATACAGCTATGCTAGCAAAAGTTAGTGCTGGAGCAGGACTAAAAAAGAAATTTAAAGCTATTGTATCGCACACAAAAAAACATATTCGTAAAATGAAACCTAAGTGTCAAAAAATGGCAATCGAATTGGCTTTTGCTGCTGCCAAAGAATTGTCCAAAGATTTGCCTATTCAACTACCGCGTGTTATACCTGTGCCCAAAACAGGAGGCTTTCTTCCTTTAATACCAATTTTTGCAGGATTATCTGCTGCTGGAAGCCTCGCTGGTGGTGTTTCGGGAATTGTAAAAACTTACAATGAATACAAAGCTGCGAAGAAACGTCTTTTAGAATTAAAGAGACATCATGATAAAATGGAGGGGTTAACCATAGGTAAAGGTTTGTGTATAAAACCTTACAAAGAAGGGTTAGGAATATACATAGCAAAAAAAAAAAAATAGTCCATATATTACCTAAGCGAGCTCTTACTAATATAGACCTAATGAAATATTCTAAAAATATTCCATACTTTAGAGGTGTTTTTATGAGAGATGGATTACCTCAAATTCCATTTCCTATTGAATGCGGTATAATTAATTTGGACAGCTCACAAAATTCTGGTACACATTGGGTGGCGTACACTAAAATTAATGATTGCGTTGAATATTTTGATAGTTATGGAAACTTGAGGCCGCCAAAGGAATTTATTAGGTATATGAAAAAGTGTAAAGTTATCTATAATTACGATAATTTTCAAAAAAATAATTCGTATAACTGCGGTCATCTATGTCTAGGGTTTTTAAACAAATTCTGGCGCAAACTCAGCATTTTGAAATAACGAATAAATAGCATGTTATAACTATCTTTTTTCAGTCTTTGTAATATCTCTGTTCAGCTCAGGACAATGTCATTCACTTTATCATTTTCCGGAAGTCAATCTGTGTTAGAAACAACGTTTCATCCCCCCTTAGTTTTAGAAGAAAGTTATGAGTGTGGTTTATTATATTTTTCTGTATTTAATGGTATACCTAACGTAACTAGCAATAACAATGTGTTTATTTATGGTGAAAATAATAGTCAAATTCAAATACCAAATGGTTCGTACGATTTACAAGATATTTATGAATATATAAATAATAATATTGACTGTGAACTCAAGATTGAATCGAATTGCAATACTTCAACAATATCTATATTCTGCGCAAAGAGTATCGATTTCCGAGCACCGAAGAGTATTGGGAGAATCTTAGGATTTCGAAAAGAAATACTAGAAGCAAATAAATGGCATGTCTCTGTAAACCCAGTCAACATTCTTCCAGTGACCGTGATAAGAATCGAATGTGATTTGGTGCAAGGATCTTACAATGATGGCATATCATCTCATATAATTTATGAATTTATACCAAACGTTTCACCAGGCTATCGATTTATTGAAAAAGCAATAAATGCCATATATTTTCCAATTAAAAATAAGAACATTGCATCCGTTACGGTAAAAATTATTGATCAAAACGGAAATAACATTAATTTTGGTGGAGAGAATATTCAAATGTGTCTTCATTTACGAAAATCAATATGATTGTATTTAATGATCAAAACTCTAATATAACATCAAAAACAAAGTTAAAAAGAGCTATTCTAACAGAAACACTCAAGAAACAAAGACGTACCAAGATATCGAAGATTACAAAAGAAAACAAAGATTTCTTACGAGCTCTTGGTTTCAAAATATGAGTATCTTAAATATTGACGATTCACCCCATTTCGATAACTCTATCGAGGGTTACGAAATTCATACCTACAACCCATATAGTAATAGCTTCAAAGAAAATGATGAAATCCGTATATCGATTCATCAGCAGGATATATACGTATTACCATCTTCAAGTTTTATATATATTGAAGGACGCGTCAACGTTTCTATGAAGGATGCCTCAGGCAAAGTTGCAAAAAAGAGTTTGAAATTCACAAATAATCCAATAGCATTCCTGTTTCAAGATATTCGTTATGAGATTAATGGTATAGAGATCGATCGTATTAGAAATGTAGGAATTACTTCTACAATGAAATCATACGTCTCTTTGAACAATGGAGACAGTAAAGTAGCAGCCGTATGGGGATGGGATATGAATGGGTTTAAAGTTAAAGATGACTCCTTTAGTGTTCTGATACCACTTAGTAAACTGATAGGGTTTGCGGAAGATTATAATAAAATCATTTTAAATTGCAAACATGAACTCATTATGAGTAGAAATAATACTAACAGAAACAGTGTTATCTCTGATCAAAATGATACTATTCAAATTGATATACTAAGGGTTCAGTGGAAAGTGCCACATATTAAAGTATCTGATCGTGAGAGGCTTTCTTTATTAAAATATTTAGAAAAAGACAAACCCATACATATAGCTTTTAGGAATTGGGACTTGTATGAGTATCCTCTATTACCCAAAACTACAAAGCACTCATGGTCTGTAAAAACAGCTACTCAATTAGAAAAACCAAGATATATTATTTTTGGCTTACAAACTGATAGAAAAAATAATATAGCCAAAGATAGTTCTTTATTCGACCATTGTCACCTAACAAACGTGACATTGTTTTTAAATTCACAATATTACCCTTATGATTCGTTAAATATAAACTTTGGTGAAAATAGATACAGTATATTATATGAACTGTATACCAAATTCCGTCAGTCGTACTATAATCTCCCAACCGATCCGTTGTTAGACATAAGAGAATTTAAAGAAAAAGCACCTCTGTTTATAATAGACTGCTCAAGGCAAAATGAAAATCTGAAATCTGGCCCTGTAGATGTTCGTTTGGAAATAGAAAGTTCCCAAGATATTCCCGATAACACAGCTGCTTATTGTCTTATCATCAACGACCGAGTTGTTGAGTACAAGCCTTTGAGTAATATTGTGCGTAAAATATCATGAGTGTGTTTGTGGACGTGCAAGGATTCAAAACGGACTACAATGAATTCATAATAAAAGAAATAGCGATAAAATCTGGTCAACAGTTTATTACACTCCAGTTTAAGCCACCATTTTCCTACAACGAATTAACAAATACAGAAAAAAAGAATGTTTGTTGGATAGAACGAAACAGACAGATATTTTGGGATGAAGGATTTATACCATATTCATATCATACAATTTATATTAGAGGACTCATAAAAAATAAAACTATTTACGTTAAGGGCTTAGAGAAAGTGACATGGTTGAAGAAAATTTTAGGATATAATATGGATCAAAATTCATGTATTTTTAATCTAGAAGATAAAGGTTGCCCTAACCTGCTTAGTTTATATAAAGACTACAAGTCATGCTTAGATGTATATCGATGTATAAATCACTCCTCGCATTGTGCTTTACAAAATGTTACTTGTATGCAAAAATGGTGCTTAGAAAATAAATGTTTTTGAAGAAACCAATTTTATTTTTAATTATTAATTCCTCATATACCCTACCCTACTAGAATAACTCGCTCTCGCTTCTAAGATGCAGCAGGTTGGTTGTAGAGAATAAATTATTTTTTAAGAGAAGTATCTTTCAACTGATTGAATCAGATCATTGATTGAACAGAACCAGTTCAGATCAGATAGATAAAGTACAAGCTGTTCATGAAATAACAGACTCAGTTTTAAATGGTTGTGACCCGATCAGATATGGTTGACCGATGTCACGCTGGATAATTAGGACTATCTGCTTCACTTGCTTCTACGATGAAGCAGGGCGGCCGATGTCGTGCTGGAGAATTGTGGATTCTGCATCACACTCGAGCGAAGCGAGAGTGTGAGGCAGAAGCCCCAATTCTCCCCTACTATCAATCTTAAGAGACAGAATGATAACAAAGCTGGGCTGCAACACGTTACTTTAAAAGCAGATTACATCCGGTCCCTGTTCATTTCTAACTCGTAAGTGAATCTATTTACGCTTAATTGCTTATCGATTAAAGATCAATATATTAAGCCAAGGCTATTCCATATATTCCCCATACATTCCTGTAAGAGTAATAAATTCCACAGATAGAACACATTGACCCCTAAGAGTCGCCTTATTTGCTCTAACTTTAAAAATATCTTCTGAATATTCCACCACCCGCTATAAAACTTAGGTAAGGCAGGATAATATTAACTATTCCGTAAAATGATTAAGTCACCTTCGAAATACCTATAACTAATAGTGAATACGCCAAACATACACATATTTATAATTGTTGTGCATATTTTTTAGTTCCGATCGAAGTGGCATTGCGGGTACCACTTGTTTTGTGTTGCATTCAATTATTGTTTATATACGTCAACACGACGGTAGGCTAGTTTAGTTGCAATAAACCGGCATAGAGTAAACACGTACACAGCTGTTTTCTTTATCTACAAACCAAACAGAAACTTATCCCCAGTCAATACATGGTCAAATTCGAGCGGATTGTTAAGGAGCTATCGGAGTGATCGCTGCGAGTCAGCCGGCCGGCGAGAATATTAGAAGCCCGCATTCCTAGGCGATAAGGATCTATTTTTAGCGCGATGACTACAGTTACGGAATTACTCAACTTACTGGAAAACACAGCGTGTTTAATACAAAAAACGCAAGTTAATGTGAAGAAATGTTCGAAGGCAAGATTGACACAAAGTTATGTGCAAATTCGTATAAAAACGGTCGAAGAATATTGGGAATTTTTCAAAAATGCGCATCAAAATCTAGTTAAAATAACACCTCAAGAAAAACGAACTTTGATGTCGTATTTTAATAATGATGAATATGATAGCTATGAAGAAGCACATATATGTGTACTTGCTGACCTCAGGGACTTATTAGCAAGTCTGACGCCCTCATCATTATCATCATCGGGACCCACCGCCGAGTCAACAAATCAACTCGCGCGCCTTCCGAGAATTGAGTTAACAAAATTTAGCGGGAATTATGAAGATTGGCCTACATTTCAAGATCTGTTTATTTCGCTAGTGCACGATAACAAAACAATAAGTGATGTGCAAAAGTTACATTATTTAAAGACTAGTGTGACAGGTGAAGCTCAGACGTTATTGAAGCACGTTCAAGTAACTCATCAAAATTACGAAATAGCGTGGGATATTCTAAAAACAAGGTATGGTAATAAAAGACTAATTTTGAATACATTATATGAAAAAAATATTTAATCAAAAAAAAGATGTCAAGCCAATCTGCTACACAAATCAAGTGTTTGCTCGACGTGACGTCAGACTGCCTACATAATTTACACAATCTTAATATATCAAATGAGACATGGGATCCTATCATAATTTTTCTTGTCGTACAAAAGTTAGACCCTGAGACACATAAAGATTGGGAAGAATATTCATACAAAAAAGATACAGATTCGTTACCTACCTGGGATGAGTTAAAGAATTATTTGCAATCAAAATATAGAACACTGGAAATTGTCACATCATCGGGCCCCCGTGATAAACCTATGAAGGAACGTTCTTTCCACGTCGCCACTACTACTACTTCACCTACTTTATCCACAGCAACTTCGCCGTCACTATCTGCAAAGAAGACATGTGTATTATGCAAAGATAACCACACTTTATGCCATTGTAAGGAATTCACTACGCTGCAACCTATGGAACGAACAGAATATGTTAAGAAAAATAACCTATGCTTTAACTGCTTAGCACCAGGGCATTCTGCTCACCAATGTAGACTGCAAATGTCCTGTCGTTAATGCAAACGGCGCCATCATACTCTCCTACACCAAAACAAGAATCCAGATACTTCGGAAACTGTAAGCACCACTCAACCGAAGGCATCACACCACAGTGCAGAAGAGTTAGTAGAACAAGTTAACACAATGATTGCGTCACACAAAAATGTTAAACAAGGCGCATCCACGGCGCTACTAGCGACGGCAATGGTGACTGTTACAAATGAACATAACCACACCATTGTTCTCCGTGCGCTCGTCGATCAAGGGTCACAAGCAGCGTTTTTGAGCGAAAAGGAAGCTCAAATGCTCAATCTTACCAAACTGTCAGCTAGAGGAAGCATAATTGGAGTAGGATCTTCAAGAATGAACGTTGATCACGTGGTAAGACTTCAAGTTGGTTCCCGATGGGATGCAAACTTTAAGATAGATCTAACTGCTTATGTGATGAGCAAACCACGAACCTGCCCTCTAAAGCTGTAATTGTCGACAGAAATCTATGGACACACCTAGAAGGTCTCAATCTGGCAGATCCAAACTATCATACCCCAGGGCCAATCGATTTGCTTCTAGGCGTCAGAGAATACGCACAAATAGTGCAACAATCACTTATTAAAGGTCCTCCGGGTTCCCCATGCGGACAAAAAACACACCTTGGATGGATTTTGTTCGGAGAAATCAATTCGCCGAGCTTGAAAGAGAAATCATTTCTGGTCCTTCATCATCAAGTAGACATGGATGATATGCTGAAATCACTGTGGGAAATAGACACAATTATAATAAAAAGCTAACTAAAAATGAAAAATTATGCAAAAAAATCTACGAAGAAACACATATGAGAACTGGAGAAGGAAGATACGTGGTAAAATTACCTTTTAAAATAGAAACCCCAAAATCACCGGAAGGAAATACCAAGGATATAGCACGAAAAAGACTACTGCAGCTAGAAAGAAGATTTAAAAAAACACCTAAATTAAAAGAAGATTACACAAGGGTTATGCAGGAATATATAACGCTGGAACATATGGAAGAAATACCAGAAAGTGAAGCAAATAAGGAAAAGGCAGTATACTTACCTCACCACGCTGTCATTCGTGAGGATAAGGTAACGTCCAAGACGCGTGTCGTATTTGATGCTTCTGCAAAGGGCTCGAATCAAATATCACTTAATGACGAATTGCTGGTTGGTCCTCAGCTTCAAGACGACCTAAGAAACTTGATTATGAGATGGCAGTTAAAGCGCATCTGCTATGCCAGTGACATTAAGATGATGTACAGACAGATTCTGGTTCACAAAGAAGATGCTGATACTTACCAACGTATTTTATGGCGTGAGAACGATTCTGAAAGTATAAAAGAATACCGTATGCTACGCGTCACCTTTGGCACGGCACCAGCACCATATCTTGCAGTAAAAACTCTTCACCAAGTTGCCGAAGACGAAGGTCAAAATCACACAACTGCTGCGAAGATAATAAAAGAAGATTTTTATATTGATGATACGATGTCAGGTAATGACACTACCAAAGAAGCCATAGATACAGCACAGGCAGTTTCAAGCATATTGAAAAAGGGTGGCTTCACGCTGTCGTATTGGTCATCCAACTGCCCTGAGTTTATGAGATCTATTGAAACCAGCGAAAGAAGTACTAATGCACAGTTAGATCTCAAGTTGGATGGAACTGTAAAAGCATTGGGATTGATTTGGAATTTGGAAACCGATCAATTTCAATACAAATTGAATCTACCCACAGTCTCAACCAATGTATCAAAAAGAACAATCTTGTCAGATGTTCAGAAGCTTTTTGATCCTCTTGGATGGATTTCACCAAGTCTGACAATGGCAAAGATCTTACTGCAAAAGATTTGGTTAGCTAAGATCGGCTGGGATGACCCAATAAGTCAAGAGCTAGAAGACGAATGGCAGATTATTCAGTCAGATTTCAAGAACGTAGCTGATATTCGCCTCGATCGTTGGCTTGGGACCATAAGCACAGCTATGGAAAGGGTGCAAGTTCATGGATTCAGTGACGCATCGATGCTGGCTTTCTCTGCCATGGCCTATTTAAGGGTGGAGAACCAAGATGGTACAGTCATTACCAGAATCATAGCTTCAAGAACTAGGGTGGCACCTCTTCGCACCATCTCCTTGCCACGCTTAGAATTGTCAGGGGCACTATTGCTCTCGAGGCTACCAAAACAAATAGAACAAGCTATAAAAATACCTGCAATGCAAATGTATGCTTGGAGTGATTCCACTATTGTGATAGCATGGTTGTCCAGCGAACCTCACAGATGGAAACCTTTCGTAGCAAACCGGGTTGTAGAAGTTAATGAAAATATACCCTACAGTCGATGGTTTCACGTTAAATCTTCAGAGAACCCAGCAGACATTCCAACAAAGTGCATGTTACTAGAAAATCTGAAGAATTCAAAGCTGTGGTGGACAGGCCCGGCATGGCTATCTGAAAGGGAAATCAAATTTACACATATAGAAGTTGAAAGTACAGATTTAGAAAGGAAGAAAGAGAAAATACACGTTAAATTTACATTACAAGGGGAAACCAGTCATCAAAGTTTAACGTCACAATTTGACCAATTCGAAAATTTAAGAGAATTGATAAAAGTCATAGCCTACAGCAAGAGATTTTTAAATTTTAAAAAGATCTTAAATATAGAAGGTAACTTTACAACAGAAGAATTAGAAAACTCGCTCATAGCATGCATTGAGTTAGTACAAGAAGAAGAATATATTGAAGAAATAGACAGAATCAAAAGGAACAAACCTATGAAAGGAGATAACAAGTTAAAATCATTAAATCCTTACCTTAACGAAGCTGGTGTCCTCAAGGTGGGCGGTCGCTTACGGCATGCAAATCTCGACGAGAATACCAAACATCCTATAATTCTGGGAAACAAAAACAATTTAGTACCTCTGATTGTCGCTGATGCTCACGTTCAAACACTGCATGGTGGAGTTCAGTTGATGTTGTGTTATTTACGTACTAAATATTGGATCATAAGAGCAAAGGGAATGGTAAAAGCTTGCATTCACAAATGCCTCATATGTGCAAAACATAGAGCTACAGCCAGAACACAGATCATGGAAGACCTGCCTAAACAGAGAGTAACTCCAACACGATCCTTCTTACATAGTGGAGTGGACTTCGCAGGGCCTTTCCAGATAAGCATAGCAAGAGGCCGAGGTATAAATATAAGAACTCAGAAGGCATATGTTTCGTTATTTGTCTGTATGGCAACCAAGGCCATCCATTTGGAACTAGTTGGCAATTTAACATCGGAAGCTTTCATTGGAGCGTTTAAACGATTTGTTTCTCGAAGAGGAAGATGTAGCGATTTATAGAGTGATCAAGGGAGAAATTTTGTTGGTGCTGACAAACAGTTGAGAGATGCATGGAAAGAGGCAAAATTGGAGTTTGATGGACGAATATCCAATACTTTGGCATTAGACGGCACCCAATGTCATTTTATCCCGGCATATTCACCAAATTTCGGAACTCTATGGGAAATAGGAGTAAAATCCCTAAAACACCATTTGAGGCGCATTCTGACCACAAATCTTAATTTTGAAGAGATGACAACAGTGTTGTGTCAGATCGAAGCTTGTCTAAATTCCAGGCCTTTATGTCCCATTGATGACACTGATCCAGACTCAATGGAACCCCTAACACCAGGACACTTCTTGATAGAAGAAACCCCGATAGTGGTCCCATCGCCAAATTTTCAAGAAGTGAACATAAGCAGACTATCCCGTTGGCAATACACACAAAAACTTGTTGGCGACTTCTGGCGTCGTTGGCAACAAGAATATCTGACAAGGCTACAACAACGTCCAATCTGGTTAAAAAAGAAAGAAGAATTCAAAATTGGTGATATCGTGTTAATAAAAACCGATGGCTTGCCTCCTGGAAAGTGGTCTTTGGGCCGAATTGTGGATAAACATCCTGGAGATGCTTCTCATATTCTCTTTTTACGGCACTCTTGAGTTTATAGTGTAAAAAGTGGTAACAGTGTAGTGAAAAGGTCAATTTCCAAACTATGTCCCCTCCCTATTGACACTAATTAAAACATATACTTAAGTATTGTTATTAGTTGTTGTTTTAGCATTATGTGTTTATTAATTACTTGGCCACTTTGTGTAATCAATATTTCGATTCTGCCAGTACTTGTAAGTTGAGTTCAATTTTGTTATTTATAGAATGATTTTAAAAGGACCTTATAGTACTTTTGGTGGGCGGCATGTTGTGCATATTTTTTAGTTCCGATCGAAGTGGCATTGCGGGTACCACTTGTTTTGTGTTGCATTCAATTATTGTTTATATACGTCAACACGACGGTAGGCTAGTTTAGTTGCAATAAACCGGCATAGAGTAAACACGTACACAGCTGTTTTCTTTATCTACAAACCAAACAGAAACTTATCCCCAGTCAATACAATAATATTGTGCTAGATTAGGCAGTTTAAATTAATCGATGTGACCATCTCTGAAAATTGGTTAGATAAAGTTCAATCTCGTAATATTCCCTTAAATAATGATCTGCTCTTGACATACCTATATGAAGTTGTGTAACCATAAAACATATAATATAAAGTAATATCAAATAAACAATGACCATCTCTGAAAGAAATTGGTTAAACATAAACACATAAATTCCCTTGATATACAATATACAATAGTATTCCGCCTGATATACCTAGAAAGTAGTGATCACGTCAACATATACACAACTATAATATACAGCAAGATAATATAAAACATAAATGTAAACATCTCAGGAAAAAAATGGATAGACAAGTTCATCGTATTCCCTTGTTATACAATAAGTGACTTTGTAATTATTTACTGTTAACAAATTAAATGTAGCCAAACTAATTCGTCACCTATTGTAGTAACTAGGATTTCCCATATATTTTTTTTTGTCCCGGGGAAATGCTTTATGGATACCACCTACCACGGGGAGGTAGGTGGTTATGTGGGAGTCCGTATACCCACCAAAACCCCGGGGTGTTCCGTCACTGCCGCCCTCGGCGGGAACGCGGGACAGATTTTCCACACGACCGCGAACCCGCCGTGGCTGTCCGTTGACGGACCCTTCTCTTCGCGGCACGCCAGAACACATGGCACGCCGCAACTACCTCGGAGACCAAACCCGCCAACAATGAGCGCTAGACTTCCCCGTGTCTGGACGCCCGTGGTCTCCCTGCGGTGGGTCGGATACGTAGCCCCACCGCCTGCTACGTCAGCCACAGGGGATAATCCCCAGCGACCCCACCTCCTCGAGTCTGCGCCGAGCGCCCGGACCCCACCTCCTCAAGCCTGCACCAAAGTGCCCGGGCCCCCCTCCTCGAGCCTGCGCCAAAGCGCTCGGGCCCCACCTCCTCGAGCCTGCACCAAAGTGCCCGGGCCCACCTCCACGAGCCTGCGCCAAAGCGCCCGGGCCCCACCTCCTCGAGTCTGCGCCAAAGCGCCCGGACCCCGCCACTCCTATGTGGACTTGGCGGCCAAAGCCCATAGGAGCGGCCCCGCCTGAGCCGGCCAGCGCACCCCAACGCCGGCGCGGCCCCTGGGTACCTCTTGGCTTCACCGTGGTGATCCAAGCCACGGCTACTGAGCCCCCCCGCCACGTCAATGCGGGAACCCTTCGGGGGGGAGGATTTCCCATATCGGTTAAGCATACACAACGTTTCATCTTGAGAATATGACAGTTATATTAGAAATAATATAATTTAAAATATATATATATTTTTTTAAGTAAGACAATTATTTTAATTCAAATATAATTTTATTTTGATAGTACAACAGTTGGTTGTAAACAAAACCGATATGGTCAGTTAGAAAAAACATGCCACAAACCTTCGAAGATTTCTTTTAGACTGTGAGTCACCATGTAATTCAACCTGGAAATTAACCTAATAGTACCAATCTATTATTCAATCCTCACTACGCTTGAATTTACGTTGAATATTATTTTGTCGACTTCAGAAGAATGATTTGTATTTTGGAATAAAATAATTCAAATTGAACATCCAGTAAATAGTTACTTGCTTTAAAAGATTCAGACTACGTCGATACGTCCTAGTAAGTCTCGATTTTATTCAAATAGAAAATTTACACATCTGTACCTACTCTAGCACACTACTAATTTAATACGTATTTTCAATATTGATGCTATTAAAATAATTCAATTCTTTACGATAAACTCTAACTGGCGTACATGACGACCCACAGTTCGGCATACAGCTCTCGAACTTCCTGTGTTCTGGAAGAAACAGAATTATCACCCCCCCAAATCGAAGAAATAACGCAATTTTCACAACTATATACATAGGAAGTTACCGCGGAGGAGAAAGAAGCGGATCCGATTGCCCATCACTAATGGTTTCATGTTACTAACTACTACTTAGATCTAATTAAATCTACACGTGGACGCTGAAAGAAAAATATATTAACTTAAATCTACATGAAACCTCCGGCGCACGTCATCGGGTAGCCACGAGTTTGATTATTTTTTGTCACTTTCTCCTCTTTCAATACCTTAAGAGTATCAAATCCATTTTCGGATATTTTTGATATTTCCAAAAGTAATGTTATATATATTTAACTTCGACAAGATTTTATTATTTAATAATTTTAAGATTATACTCGCGTCTGTGTTCATATTTAATTACCAAATGATTAAAAGTTATCTAGTGCTTTCACACATAAAAAACCTAATTAAAGATTATGGCTTCTTACTTGCAAGGAAAATAACTTCATTCGAAAAGCAGTCGTCCTTGTTGGCACTTTGCTCTTAATAACGAGCATACAAACTAAGTTTCTTGTTATGTAACACAGTTCCTAATAAATGCCCTAATTTCCCACTTAAACTAGCTGAAAACTGGTGAACCACTCATATGTATTTATTTAAATACACAGAAGGTGTATTTTACTAAACTCATTATTACAGAGATTTAATCTCAAGCCTTGGTTTAAGTACTTCCCTATACTTATAACTAAACTCGAAAGACTTCTACAAATAAGTCTTATTTCTACCGACTTAAACCAATAGCTTTAAAATTGTTGTTAAGTAGTGTTGTGTAGGTACCTGTGTGTTCTTATTTATAAACAAATTTGCATTTTGACACAAGGGTTGTCGATAGGATAATCAACAAATTGAATTATTTATGATGCTGAGACACCTTTTTGTCTTGGTAATTGAATTATGGTGTGTAATTAATGATGTAAAAATGTGAAGGTAATTACTTATATTCTAGATGTTCACTTAATCTAAGCTGTGCCTATTTATTTTTTAATAATATAAGAAATAATAGAAGGTTTAAGGGAAATAATAGAAGGTTTAACGAATTAAATTCTATTATTAAGAATATAAGGTCATATTTTACTCATCAAAGCATAAAGTAAAATGGTCAGGTGGCCAGCAAAAACAGGTTAAATCGTTATTAAGAGCAAAGTGCCAACAAGGACGACTGCTTTTCGAATTTTCAGGGGGGGTTTAGTTCTCCCTCCATTTTCAACCTGTATATTAATGGTTAAATTGAGGCACTCAGTGAGCAGCATATTGGTTGTTATATAGATGGTGTTTGTTTCAATAACATAAGCTACGCGGACGATATGGTGCTGCTGAGTGCTTCGCCCTGTGGACTTAGGAAGCTGCTGGGTATTTGTGAAGACTATGCAGTGGCTCATGGGCTGCTTTATAATGTCAAAAAGAGTCAGTGTATGGTTTTTCAGGGCGGGCCAAAAAAAGTAACAGAAATGCCACCGATTAGACTTAATGAATTTCCTTTAGAAAAGGTAGAAATGGTGAAATACCTAGGCCATATAGTTACAGCTACCCTGAAAGATGACGCTGACATTGAGCGGGAGAGGAGGGCGCTCTCGGTCAGAGCTAACATGGTGATCCGCAGGTTTGCACGGTGCTCAACCGACGTCAAAATAACTCTCTTTAGAGCTTACTGTACTTCATTTTACACGTGCAGCCTGTGGAATTACTATACTCGAAAATCTTACGGGGCCCTCCGTATCAAGTTCAACAACGCTTTTAAGATGTTGGTGGGGCTCCCTCGCTTTTGCAGCGCATCAACAATGTTCGCAGAAGCGCGCGTAAATTGTTTTTAGACCACAATGCGCACGAGAGGTATGTCGCTGGTGCGGCGAGTGCGGGGGAGTGCTAACAGCATGCTAGCAGTACTCGCAGAAAGGCTCGACTGTAGCTACATGAACCATTGATGTAGGCTGCATCTTATATATAATTCATGACGATTGATAGCTCATGATTTTGTAATAATTATATGTAATGAAATTGTTGACTTTTAATTGAATGAATGTACCTATGTAAGTAATTATTTAAATTGTATATAAGAAATGTGGCTAAGGATAATTAGTATACTAGAATGAGTCTGTGTTGCTTTTAAATAAATGATTTGAATTTGAATTTGAATTTGAATGAAGTTATTTTCCTTGCAAGTAAGAAGTCCATAATCTTTAATTAGGTTTTTTATGTGTGAAAGCACTAGATAACTTTTAATCATTTGGTAATTAAATATGAACACAGACACGAGTATAATCTTAAAATTATTATATAATAAAATCTTGTCGAAGTTAAATATATATAACATTACTTTTGGAAATATCAAAAATATACAAAAATGGATTTGATACTCTTAAGGTAATGAAAGAGGAGAAAGTGACAAAAAATAATCAAACTCGTGGCTACCCGATGACGTGCGCCGGAGGTTTCATGTAGATTTAAGTTAATATCTTTTTCTTTCAGCGTCCACGTGTAGATTTAATTAGATCTAAGTAGTAGTTAGTAACATGAAACCATTAGTGATGGGCAATCGGATCCGCTTCTTTCTCCTCCGCGGTAACTTCCTATGTATATAGTTGTGAAAATTGCGTTATTTCTTCGATTTGGGGGGGTGATAATTCTGTTTCTTCCAGAACACAGGAAGTTCGAGAGCTGTATGCCGAACTGTGGGTCGTCATGTACGCCAGTTAGAGTTTATCGTAAAGAATTGAATTATTTTAATAGCGTCAATATTGAAAATACGTATTAAATTAGTAGTGTGCTAGAGTAGGTACAGATGTGTAAATTTTCTATTTGAATAAAATCGAGACTTACTAGGACATATCGACGTAGTCTGAATCTTTTAAAGCAAGTAACTATTTACTGGATGTTCAATTTGAATTATTTTATTCCAAAATACAAATCATTCTTCTGAAGTCGACAAAATAATATTCAACGTTAATTCAAGCGTAGTGAGGATTGAATAATAGATTGGTACTATTAGGTAAATTTCCAGGTTGAATTACATGGCGACTCACAGTCTAAAAGAAATCTTCGAAGGTTTGTGGCATGTTTTTTCTAACTGACCATATCGGTTTTGTTTACAACCAACTGTTGTACTATCAAAATAAAATTATATTTGAATTAAAATAATTGTCTTACTTAAAAAAAAAAAAATATTTTAAATTATATTATTTAAGTTACAGGTACCTCAGTAGTTTTATTTTAAAAAAACTACTGAGGTACCTGTAACTTCGTCATTATGTCACCAGAATACAGTCATCTGCAATTAAATTATCCATGCAAAATGTGTGATCGTATGACAAGAATAATGTTTTTTATTTATTAATATTTTAATATTATATTCATACATTCGATATTGTAGGAATGAACCTAACGATGTTACGTAAATTCAAAGAATTCAATTTTATTAATAAAAACAGTCTCAAAATTGTGTTTCCTACTTCCTTATAATATTCTTCTTCCTAAATCATAATAAATACGAAAACAGGCCCATTTGTATCTGTAGTGTTTAAGAAAGCAGGTACATAATTATTTATAGAAGAGGGTAGATGTAAAACAAGTCAGTCTGTCGTTGGCCAGTAAATGGATAAAGCAAGCGTAATCTTTTAATTCAAAAAGTCCTAAAACATAGCATTTTGGCGACGTGTTAGCAATTCGCGTGTGTAACAAGGATTATTAGAGTGCGTTCCAACATAATTGTGTTGTAATAACGAAATGGCGAGCACCGTGAGTGCAATGTTCGGCGGCAGTCTCACATTTGACCACCGCACGCAGGAATGGAGTATATTTAGAAGTCGTTTTAATCAGTATTGTACGGCGAACAACGTCACCGCCGAGGCAGATAAGGCTGGTATAAAGCGAAAGGCTTTGTTATTGACTGCGTTGGTGGAAGATACCTACCGCGTCGCAAGAGATTTGTGTTACCCGTTGGAATTGGAGGACGTGGAGTATGAGTCATTGTTGCTCAAACTTAACAATCATTTCATATCAAAAAAGTGTAGTTTCTCAGAAAGATACAAATTTTACAAAGCGGAGCAGCGACCGGGGGAAGATTTAGCGGAGTGGGCGGCCCGAGTACGTAATCTATCTCAATACTGTGGTTTTAAAACGGAACTCGAAATAGCGCTGAGAGACCGTTTCGTGCTCGGATTGGAAAACGTAAAGGAGAAGGAGAAGTTGTTTGCGGAGAGTGTTGACAAGTTGACATTTTCTACGGCATTGGAATTAACGCAAAGTGTACGTTGTGCAAGGCAAGCAGTGATGAATATGCGAGGTGATTCCGAGCAAAGCGGCGAACCCGCCTCCGCCGCCGTGTTCGCGCTGCGAGCCAGTGGCCGCGCCGGCGGAGGCAGCAGCGACGGCGGTACAGGGCGCGCGGGAACACCACTCGCCATGAGCTCCACCGGTGGTGTCGGCGGCGTAGGGAAGGCAGCACGTGACCAAAAATGTGATGTGTGTGGATATAAAAATCATTCCAGTGACCAGTGTCGGTTCGTTAATTATTCCTGCCGTAAATGTGGCGGCAAGGGACATTTGAAACGGATGTGTAAATCTAGTATGAAAAGCAACCATTTTATAGCGACTGAGAATGACGACACCGTAAACGGTAAATATTATGATATTTGTGATTTATATAGCATTCGATGTAAGGAAGGCGAACCGATGCGCCGCACGGTTGCAATAAGCGACGTGTCTATAGCGTGTGAGATAGATAGTGGAAGTGCTGTTTCCGCGTTACCGGCGTATTTGTATAGATCACATTTTAAACATTGTTATCCATTGAGTAATAATAGTGTCGTGTTAAACTGTTACAATGGCAGTAAAATTTTTCCAATAGGATGTGTGCTTTTATCGGTGACCTTTGAAAATTGCACGAAGTCGATTAAGTTCTTTGTTATCGAAACGCGCGATGAACAAACTGCATTGCTGGGTCGAGATTTCATTAGTTCGTTTAATTTACAATTGTGCAGTGCAAAGTGCAATAACATATCGAGAAACCAAGATTGGAGTGAGGTATTGAAAACTAAATACTCAGCATTATTTTCGAATGAGTTAGGTACTTTCAATAAATTTAAAATTACTTTAAAAATAAAACCGGATGCTCAGTTACGATTTTTCAAACCTCGCCCTGTGCCTTTGGTTTTGAGACCTAAAGTAGAGTGCGAATTAAAAAGATTAGTCGAGCTAGGTATTTTAGAACGGGTCGAGCACAGTGAAATCGCGACGCCGATCGAACCGGTGCTATGCGCCGACGGCGAGGTTCGTATATGCGGAGATTTCTCAGTGACATTAAATAAGATACTTTGTATGGAAAATTACCCGATACCGCGCATTGAAGACTTATTCGCAAAATTGCATGGGGGAGTGGAATACTCTAAACTTGATTTGTCCCGAGCCTATAATCAGTTAGTTTTAGACGAATCTAAAGATTTGACGTGTATTAATACTCATAAAGGTTTATTCCGCTATAATCGCCTCGTTTTCGGTTTGGCTAGCGGTCCGTTTATTTTTCAGCGCACTATGGAGCAGCTATTAACAGATATTGATGGCACGTGCATATTTATAGATGATATATTAATCACCGGGCCAACCCGCGAGTCCCATTTACTTAGGTTAGAACAGGTACTGAGCAGGCTCCAAGAAGCAGAATTACGTTTGAAACAAAACAAGTGTGAGCTATTTAAACAATCTATCGAGTATTTAGGTTTCGTGATCGATAGGAATGGACTTCATAAATCGAAAGAGAAAGTACAAGCTATATTGAAATTGCACCTGTCCTAAGAATGTAAGTGAATTAAAATCATTTTTGGGGATGGTTAATTATTACAGATGTTTTGTACCAAATAAGTCGATAAATACGTCGAGTTTATTGGATTCTTTATACGTACTATTAAAGAAAGGACAAAAATGGCAGTGGGGTCCAGAACAAAACCTCGCATTTTTGAAAATAAAACAGGAGATGTCGTCAGAGCGAATTCTTGCTCATTACAATCCTGAGTACCCTACCATAGTAACCGCAGATACTGGGCCGGTGGGGCTGGGTGCAGTGCTGGCGCAGCGACAGCCCGACGGCACCGAGCGCGTGGTAGCGTACGCGTCCCGCAGCCTCTCGCCGGCCGAGCGGAGTTATGCGCAAATTCAGAAAGAGGCTAAATCGATTGTATTTGCGATAAAAAAATTCCACCACTATTTGTATGGACGGATGACACCTTTCACATTACGGAAGGACCACAAACCCCTTCTGACCATTTTTGGGGGTAAAAAGGGAATACCTGAGCTTGCCGCTATTCGTCTACAGCGGTACGCTTTGTTTTTATCGGCTTACAATTTTAAAATAGATTATGTAAAGAGTGATAAGAATGTAGCGGATTTTCTTTCTCGTTCAATACAAGCTATGCAAAATTTCAATCATGCAGTAAAGGAGGATTGGGACCGCGCATTGTATATAAATTTTATTGCAGAAACATCTTTAAATCCGATCACATATAGGGAGATAAGTGCAGAAATTTTGCGGGACACGGTGCTACAAGAAGTAGTAAAATATATATTACATGGTTGGCCTCCTAAAACAGCTGATCCGCGGTTGAAACCGTATTTTATGTGTCGGGCAGAATTGTCGTATGAACGTGGGTGTATTTTGAGAGGACACAAAATAATAATACCTGAGAAATTCCGAGAACAATTATTAAATGAACTACACGAGTCGCATTTCGGGGTAGTAAAAACGAAAACGGAAGCTAGGGCACGTATGTGGTGGCCAAATATTGATAAACATATCGAGCAAAAGGTAGGGTCATGTTTAGTGTGTAATGCGATGCGCAGCGCTCCTCCACGCTCACCGCTTACTCCGTGGCCGTACCCGAAACATCCGTGGGAACGGCTGCACTTGGACATGTTCTCGCTAGAAGGAAAACAATTCTTGATCGCCGTGGATGCGCATTCCAAATGGATGGAATGTTTCCCAATGGCGGGCACCCACAGTGAAGCGATTTTAGGGAAGTTAGGGGATCTGTTCAGTAGATTTGGTTTAGTACGTACCGTGGTCACCGATAATGCAACTAATTTTTGTTCAAACCAATTCGAAGATTTTTGTAAGATGAACGGAATACAGCACATCACAATCGCACCTTACGGCATCAAATGGGCAGGCAGAAAACAGCGTAAAAACTATTAAAAATTCCATTAAGATTATACTAAAAAATAAACTCACCCAAAAAGAGTTTACGGATAAACTGAATAGACTGTTGTTTGATTATAGAATTTCTACCCACTCGGCACTCGGGCCGCAAATACAAAATAGAACTAAAAGTGAAAAAACAACAAAACGGTGCTACTTCTTGCTGGCTGAAGGGGCTCGTCGACTTTTCGATGGCGGTGCCGTGTCCCTGGCTCTGGTGGTGACAGCAGCTGTACCTGCAGTCCTAGGCGCACTCGACGCGGCAATCTTATCGAGCTCTTTGAGATTGCTAATCCGATGCCGCACACCATCGGTGCCAAGTACAAAAACGAAGCCATCCCTTGTCCAACACTTTTGAATGCCAAATTTCTGGCGGGCAGCCATGAAAGTGTCGTGACGCGGTTTTGTCAAGAACTCTGACAGCGTGATATTGGACCCTTTCAGACCGGTCTTACCGCTCCAAATCCTATTTTTGGCATCAAGATCACGTATTTTGAATAGAATAGGTCTGGGTTTGTCAGGTGCTGAAGCATGGCCCATCCGATGTGAGCGACTGATGTCTTTGCTGGAAAAATCAGGAATTTTCATCTGACTAGTTACCAACTTCACCACTACAGAGGTAGTATCTTCATCTCTGGTTTCTGGGACACCGTGAAGGAGAAGAATCTTTCGTCGCCCTCGCATCTCCATAGCATCCTGTTGCTGCATAACCAGGCCTACTTGATCTTGCAGGCAGCGAAGTGCAGTCATTATAAATGTACGGAATGCAGTAAAGTCCGCTGACAAGACTGCTACAGTTGGTGAAGAAGATGCTGCTTGAAGCTCACCTTGATAGGAGTCCATTCTCTGAAGGAATAGACTTTGTAGTTCAGCCACACTTTGCTGTAGGGTGTCCATTTTGTTGGAGTTGTGAACTCAGTATATTGCAATAGTGACAAAAGTGTTTTGTGATAGTGCCACAGTATGGATAACAGACCCCGGCAGGTATTGCAGATTATATTTTAGTTATACATATGTTTTAAGCTATTCAAATGTTATTTACTATATTATTTCAATTAATTAAAATGAGAGATCTTTTTGTAAGTATTTTACTATTGCCTACCCGCCAAAGAAAAAACCTCTATACCACTGGCCATACACTATACCTCTATACCAACCACTATATACCACTGGCCTCGGAGGTAGCACGGTGGTCATGTGGGAGTCTCTGCTAGAAGGGCAGCAAACCCACCAAACCTCTGCAATGTTCCGTCACTGCCGCTTTTGGTGATACGCGAAAAAGCTTTCGCACACGACCGCGAACCCACCGCAGCTGCCCATCGCCGGGCCCCTCTCCCTTCCTCGCAGCACACCAGAACACATGGCGCCCCGCAACCGCCTCAATATATAAGGATAATTACCCAACAGCCACGCTAATATTTCTTGAAAAAAAAATGTAAAGTAACGTCACATCATCTTAAAAGCTACTAAAACTACTTTAGCAAGGTAAGTATACAATCGTGCCCCTGGTTCAATAAGAAACAATATTGTTTCTAGCTTATTTGGACTGTTATCCATAAATTTTATGTCAACACATAAGATGGTAGGTACTTCATCTCAAGCGATGATAGCTGTGGTTCTGAGAGCCGGCAGCCAATTTGACGATCACTGGATCGATTCATACCTCGGGCAAAGTAAGTATATTAGTTTTTTTTCTGCTTTTATTTAGAAGCTTTTAGTCGTCCAACGACTATGTCAGTCCCATATGTTCTGCTCTTAGATCTACACTTGGCAACTTTATACGTAATAATTGCCGGCAAGCGTTCTCCACCCCCACCCACCGCCTCTTCCCTCTTTTATCGCCGATTTATCGCGATGCTGTTCTACTTACTCGGGGTCGCGCGGTCTAAGTACTTTGCTTCCAGCTTGAGTTTTCGGTGTAAGTATAAATTTGATGAAGTCCACAGCACGGTGATAGGACACGGCACCTTCTGGTGCCCGCTTAGCTAGTTACCACCCTCAAGATTAAACACATGTCGTTAAAGGTCTGAATGTGTTCTAGCAGCTGTCCTTGAGAACCAGTTGCCAATACAAATTTAGCAGAATGTTTTCAAACTTTCTTCGAAATAATTTTTACCACTACTAACGAAACGCATAACGCACGCCTACATATACTCGAAGGGGTAGGCTGCGGCGTTTCAAACATCCACGATGGTTTTGACGTTTGGGGACCACTTCTTAATTTGTCTTATTTTCGATTTGTTGTTCGTTGTTCATATCTGTTTGTGGTCCCATTTGATAGGGGGTAGGCCTATGGCCATCTACGGGAAATTGTTCCAGACCTCGCACTGCTATTGAGAATTTTTCGTCAGAAAACCCCAACAGCAGTCCGGACCGAGGATCAAACCCAGACCCTCGAGATTCCAAAGCAGCGCTTCCACTTCTAGAAACGAGGCAGTAAATCTATGAAAGGTAATTTTTAACAAATTATTTATGTGGCTTTGTACCCCGCAGGCTACGCGAGCAAAGTCTCTGGCGGGCCAGATCGGGTTAAATAATTAATGCATACGAAATACAACTACAACCTACATAAAATAAATGATTACCTAAATTTATTGGAGTGTATCTCAAAAACTACAAAACCGAATTTTATGAAATTTAAATGACAATACACGAAAAGCACCAGCTTTCAAAAATAAACAAGAATTTTGAGAATCGAATTACCCAGTCCAAAGTTATGAGGTAACAAACATAAAAAAAAACAGAGCCGAATTGAGTACCTAATAAGTAAAGTAGAAAATATTGTTTTTTTGTAAATGTTTTCATTCTAAAGCAAGAAATCTGTTATATTTTGTTATATAAAGGTATGCTTTGTTTATTTATACAAATTGATATAAATTTACACTATTGCTTTCATATGAGTAAAGTTAAATAAACTACATAGTCAAATATTGAAGATATAATAACAAGACAAGTTGAAAAATTTAATACCGACTTCCATTCTATTCAGTTATGGGAGTGTAACTCAAAAACTACAGACCGAATTTGATGAAATTTAAATGGGACCACACCAGCTTTCAAACAAAAAAAGAATTTTGAGAATCGGTTCAGCCTCTATCTAATATATCGAAAGTTATGTGGTAACAAACATATAAAAAAACAGTCGAATTGAACCTCCTCCTTTTTGGAAGTCGGTAGATCTAATATATTATTTCGGTTTTGGATACGAGCGATCTCACATATTATGTCGCTACAAATTGAACTAAATCATAAAAATATTATTGACTTCAAGAACTCAAACTAATGTTCAGTTATTTTGAAGAAGACTGTTTGGTTTCTTCTCGCAAAGAAAAGGCACTGCTAAGCCACACGCGATGTCGTCCAGGAGACCATCCCTTCCAACGGCTCCGCAAAACTCTCCTTCGTCTAATGTGCGCCTGTTTGTTGTGTTGCTAGGCTGCTTTTCAGCCCAATTTATGACCGGGTTCGGGACTGGCTTCCCTGAAATGAAGCATAATAAAAATCATTGACGCAAGTTAACATCATCCCAATAATATTATAAACTAGCTGCTCCACGCAGTTTCACCCGCGACGTGATGGATGATGATGATGTTGATGAAAAAGTATCCTATATGTTATTTCAGCGTCCCATCTATTTACATACCAAATTTCACTAAAATCCATTCAGTAGTTTTTGCGTGAATGAGTAACAAACATACTATATAATTTATTCATCCATCCATCCATCTAAACTTTCACATTTACGAGTATAATATTAGTAGGATGTGAAAGTTTGGATGGATGAATGGATCTGGTTGAAATTCGGCACAGAGATAGATTATAGTCTGAAGTAGCACAATAGCTACCTTTTATCATCACCCTCATAATCTATCACCACGCGGGTGAAAAAGATTAATATTCTTGGGCACAGCAATAAATGATTTCTGATTTCTGATTTCTGACAGCATAGGGAAAATAACAAGATATCCGCCTACCTCTAAATCGTAATGATAACTTGTTTTGTGTCAATAGAGTACTGTTAAAGATATGTCAGTTTCTGATAGCTTAGTACTACTAACACTGCGCGTTTTTGACAGCTCGATACACTAGCCGTGCTCGGCGATAGAGTCGACTTTATTTATTTAAAGCCCTATCTGTACTATTTTTGATTCTGTGTCGTACGCACAGTAACAAATACCTACACCACAGAGGTGAAACCGCAGGGCGGTAACATCAGTTTAGCGGTCTTGTGTGAGTTGATACTTTTGCCTATATATCTTCGAAGGGGCAAGCAGCAGTGTTTTCAACACCTACGTTTCGCCTTATGGTTTTGGTAATGTGATTATGTAACAGGAGCGAGCCTATTGCCATTTTCGGGGCACTGTTCTAGTCTGCGGACTGTTATTGAGAATATCTTTCTTTCTCAGAAAAACCCAATAACTGTCCAACCCGGGGATCGAACCCATAACCTCGAGGTGCCAAAACGGCACTTCCACCACTACATCAAGACCTAGCGAGCGAAGCCGCTGGCGGGTCGGCTAGTGATATGTACATTGGTTAATTTCTAGAGGTATCGTTTATATTTTTCGCGTGGTAAACTTCCATTCATAGTAATTTTTTTTTAACGGACTAATGCTGTTTGCCTCTACCGGCATTTACAGCGTCACCGGACGGGTGGCGGGCGCAGATGGCACTCAGCCAGATGCGGGCGCAGAGGGCGCTCCGCCTAAGGCGAGCGTTGAAGACGCTTCGCCGCAAGGAGAGGAGTAGGCGACTTGCTCAAGGGCACGACTAAGGTACGGACCTTGGCTTGGGCCGTCGCAGAGAGGGGAGTCGGAGAGATTCATAGTCAAGATCAAGGCTCCCCTTTAATACGATACAGGCACTAGGCTGTGTTCCACGTACAGCCTCTTGGTATGTAATTGTAAGTGCCCCCGTAGGCCTATACAGAATAAATGATTTCATTGCATTTATGCATGTTGCAAGCAAATACAACCTCTAGCCTTATAGTTATTATGGTTGGACAGAATTCTACATTGATTAATTTAGATTCAAAATTAAATGATGATTATTGGAGGGGTTTCTCCCTTCTACTATATATTCCAGTATCCAGTGTTAATCACGAGTCAGAAGGCAGCGTCATTTTTGTATGGATACATTTTCAGAGGAAACACTATTTATAATTAAACCATCGCGTGTCACGCGTACACCATGTGTGCGTTTAAAAAAGTGCTAAGCCATGTCGCGCGTATAAAAAGTGAATACAAATTTTTAGACCTCGAGTTTGTAACTCATTTTATCAGATCCAATACACTCCACCGGTATAAACTTGCGGTCAAACTATTCAAGAGAAGTATATTTTTATTTGAACTTTTATGCGTAGTTCTGAAATAAACCGAAAAAAAACTAGACATTGGACGGGTTAAATATAAATGTATTTTTAAAATTAATATAAATCATTTTTTGTATGCTGTAATTTTCAGTTCACGTTGAATGTGAAATTATTGGCGTTACATACGTCAATAATGAAATACGTCCTTAGTAGGACGTATTGTTGACGTTGTTGTTTTAGGCAAGTGGCAATGGCAGTAGTTTGTATGATATATTAGAAGCAAGGCAAGAGTCTTCGACCAATGTGTGCTACCAGTGATGACTTATGGCACTGAAACGGGATCACTTACTATGGGCTTCATAGATAAGCTCAAAGTCGCACAACGAGCTTTGGAGAGGACTATGCTCGGGGTTTCTCTACGTGATCAGAATCAGAAATGTAGAAATTTTAATTTAAAAAAAACAGAAATTTTCTAGAGTGGAGACCATGGACCGGCAAGCGCAGCGTAGGTCGACCACCATCAAGGGGGATTGACGACCTGGTAAAGGTAGCAGGACGACGTTGGATGCAGGCCGCTAGGTCTATGTTCAGCATGTTCAGCAGTGGATGTACTACGGCTGATATGATGATGATGAATTTTTGAGTTACACTCTAATAACTGCAGGCCTAGACAAAAGATGTTTCTGTTAACGTTAACGCCAAACGACATTTCCAAAAATGTATGGCGTTGACATTACCTGTGGAAAAGTCACGTGACGTCACGCTAAGTTCGTAGACGGGACCCTGGAACGTTCTGTCTGTAGCGTGTGCGGAAAAACGCCTGCTTGCATTTTGTCTAGGCCTGCTGATCTGTTACACCTATCTTGATGATATAATCATTCACGGTGATTTAAAAATGGTAAAAAAACATTTTGTTGTTTCTTACCGCGAATCGTCCTAAAAGATACTCGTTCGCCCCAGTCGTGGACGCCAATCGCCATCGTGAGTTTATGAGTAGTGAAGATGTTTTTGTCTGGATGTTTTGCGAAGATCTCTCTGACCACATTCATTTCTTGCTCGGAGTCGACGATAACCAGATGACCTCCTTCAGCAATACACGTCATGTAAGCTTGATACCACACCAGGCCTATACCGTGGAATTTGTAGCAGCTACCTGTTCTTGGTTCCAGAATGTAGGCTGTAAAATAACGTGTATTTTGACCTTTTACCTTGGGTTAAAAAATATATGTAAACTCAATTTTCTACCGACTTCTAAAAAGTAGAAGGTACTAAATTCGACTGCATTTTTTAAGCTATTGCATAGTTTCTATCGCGGGCCTTGAGCGTGGAGACCGAATCCAGAAATTCCGTAACGAAAATGACCTAACACCCCCCACTCCGACTCCATCTATCGATGAATAGCAGAACTTTTAATGACTTTTTGAAATATCACGCTTGTCTCTTTAGTTCAGCAACTCGCCTCTAGATGGCATTGGTTAAATAATTATATTTGCATAAGTTGATTTGGCATCTATCGATGAACACAACTTTTAATGACTTTTTGAAATATCACGCTTGTCTCTTTAGTTCAGCAACGCGCCTCTAGATGGCATTGGTTAAATAATTATAATTGCATAAGTTGATAAAATATAAAATATAAAAAATAGCTTTACCGCGGCAGTCTCCGAGTGCCACACGTCTTTTTTATGTATGTTACCTTATAACTTTCGATAGGGTAAACCGATACTTAAAATACTTTGAAATTTAATAAAATTAAAAAAAAATGTTTTAAAGCTAGTGCTTCCCGTGTAGTCCCATTTAAATTTCATCAAATTTGGCCTCGTAGTTTTTGAGTAATATTCCAATAACTGAATAGAATTGAAGTCAGCATTAAATTTTTCAAATTTTTTGTCAATGTATGCCTATAATAAATGCGTTACGGGTCGAATACCCTACATTGAAAATGTATTTTTGGAAGGCATTCTATAATTGACACTGAAGACAGCACTGTGGGTACGTGGTACGAAAAAGGATATTTTTAATCCCACAATCCAGCACGGTTCCCTTGGGGAAAAGGATTAAAGCCAAAATACGAACTTAATTGTAATTCAGCAACGCTTACGCTTTTCTACACTTTATAATATTATAAAGAGGAAAGATTTGTTTGTTTGTTTGAATATAATATTCTCCGAAACTACTAGACCGATCAGAAAAACTCTTCACCATTAGAGTCCAAAATTATACCTGATAAACATAGGCTATACAATATTTTCCAAAAGGTAAGGGATCCGTATGAAAACTTCGATAATGTAACCCGGGTTTGAATTAAATGCAAAAAAAAGTTCTTATATCGCGTGCGGAAATTATTTACAACAGAGCAAAGTAATGTACCACAGTTTTATAGAATACGTTAATATCTACAAAGAAGTCTACATTACCATATTATTTCTAATTTTTACAGTTGTGTGTATACAATAAATACTTTTTCATTTTGAAATAGGTACGCAATGGTAACGCCGGTACAAACCAGGCCACATTATTCGTACCTAATAATAAAGAGGTAAAATATTATATGATTGTTTGTTTGTTTGTAACACGACTTAACCGATTTAAACAATACTTTCACCAGAATATGCTACATTATGCCTGAGTAACATACGCTTTATTTGATTCATCATCATCATCATCCATCACCACACGGGGGTAACCGCGGAGCGCAGCTAGTTGAAGAATACAGTCGAACTTAATTAACTGTTTATAATAATAGATGTCATCACTGCAAGAGCACTTTTAGCATCACCACTGAACAGCCGTCTGAAAGCAGACAGCTGTAACTTACTAGTTACAGCTTCTCAGCTACAGACATCTTATGTAAAAGAGGCAGAGAAAAAACCAAATGAAGATACCATCAGTAGCATCCCATTACTTTTAATTTACTTGTTTTACAATAAATAATATTTTACAAATTGCTTCGGTGAGTACCACGCTGTAACCCCACAGCCGAATGGGCCGGCACGACCGGAGAAGTACCACACTCCCACATAACACCGACATGTAGTAACATAGCTTGCTATTGCGTTTCGTTGGTTTGTGGAAGGTTCCGGAATCCTGATTCCCCTTTCCCAATTCTCCCTCTCCTTCCCCCTCCCCCTCCAACCTTTACCCCTTCTATCTCTTCCTTCCGATCATCCTAACTCAAAGGTCGGCAACGCATCCTCAAGACCTCTGGTATTTCGGATGTACGTGGGCAACGGTATCACTTACCATCAGATGAGCCGCTTGCTCGTTTGCCAACCTATCCCATAAAAAAAATGTTATGTGTCATGTTACTTCTTGAAAATAAACCCATGTATTTTTTGTTTATTAAATAAAAATAACACAAACTCTAAGCCCTTGACCACACACTGCAATTCCTGGACGTTGGACACCCTACGGCAATGACCGTTGCGCATTACACATAAAGAAGTATACCTGAGTCAGTAGTCCCACATTCAGTCATGGTCAAATGCGTGTCTTCTTTGTAACAGACGTATGGATACACATCCTCGCAACGCACGTCCGAGATGCTCCCTCGACTGTCCGTGACCATTGCAAGGCAGCTCTCAGCGTTGTTGTAGTTGTCGGGCTCTCCTGGCGCCCAGTTAATGGATAATCGCAGTAGGGGAACTCCTGCGCAGTGAATTAGATTGAACACAACTACAAATAATAACAAGGTTCATAAAATCTTAAACATATACAAAATCTTACAACGCCTACGTGTCCAATACAACAACGGCTTGAGGATGCTGCTGGGGCTGCCGCGTTTCTGTAGCGCATCTGGCCCGTTATTCTAATTCACTAGGAAACGATTCGGAGACTGAAATGGCATATCCGTCTCTGTCATCCTGAATGTAGATGACAGAGACGGATAGGCCGCTTCTGTCTGCGAATCGTTTCCGTGTGAATTAGAATAACCCAGCAGGAATGTTTGCAGATGCGTGCACTGACGACTTATATGCAATCATGCGAAAAGAGTTGCATCCCTGATGCGTTCCATGCGCTCTATCTCTTGCGGTCTTCTGGCCGTCATGGCTGAGGATATGTACTCATCTTAGATGAGACACTGGCTGTCGGTGATTAAGCCTTTTTTTTTTACGCATAGTAATCCTTTATGGATACCACCGGCCCCGGGGGGAGGTCGGTGCTTAAGCCTATCACATGCTTCCTGGTTAAATAGTAGGTTTATTTAATTAATTGAAATAATAATAAATAATATAATTGATACTAAATTTAATAGGTAACATTTGTAATATTTTATATTATTTAGTTCAGTAGTACTAACATAGTTTTAAGTGCTCTGTTTTGGCATATTCCTTCTGGGAGAATCTCATTCCAGATTATGCAAATATGATGCAAAAAAGAGGTCATGTATCGCATCAAGCTGTATATAATGTAGGTTGGAGCCGAAAATGTATGTTAGCGTTCTGCCAATGGCGAGAGATAGGAAGGCAGAATTAAAGTTAGGGTACGTTTAAAAGATTTAACATAGCACTCGCCATTTTACAAGCGATGAAAAACACAGAGTGATCCCAGTGTCTACGAAGATAAGGTTATTCAAAAATTCCAAGTTATTCGAATATATGGAATTCTGACGACTTCACATTAATTTGAATGCGGCAAGGATTTAGGGGCGTTGTTCGAG
The DNA here is from genome assembly GCA_917880725.1 of Selenia dentaria. Classification (NCBI taxonomy): domain Eukaryota; kingdom Metazoa; phylum Arthropoda; class Insecta; order Lepidoptera; family Geometridae; genus Selenia; species Selenia dentaria. The sequence goes on from OU862877.1 coordinate 1,949,197, forward strand.
AGTTACGAGCAGTTCCCCAAATAAAATCATAATGAAAAACTACGTTGTTTCATATGCTACTACTAGTTTGTAGAAATAACGCCGCACTGTTGTAATGTAATACCTTATACAAGCAGTTCTTATATATACATAATATAAGATATTTGTTAATTAGTGCACAATATTGAACAGGGTGGTTTGGAATCTATAACTGATCAAGAAAGTAAAAAAAAACACAGATAATTTTTATTATTATTAAGTTTATGAACCTACATTCGCCGCTCCACTAAGAGCCATAGTGCGACTGAACGCACGAACCGAAGCGACGCACCGCTACATCGCAGAACAGATAGCACTACATATGCGAGTCATACCTACCCGCTCAGATTAGGTACAACGTGCGGACGATGACCCGCACGGACCAGCCGCCGTTTAGGTATAGACATCAGCTGCGTAAACATTCGTGAGTAGGTAGGATCGTACGTCGTTGTACCTATTCTAGTGGGTAGGTATGTGTCGCGCAGTCACTGTTGTCTATTCTGTGATTTAGCGTCGTGCGTTCAGACGCGCAATGGTTATTAGCTGCGGAACAATGAATATGGGTTCATAATAATACAAAAAAAACATATTTTTTTCCTTCACTATTATGACCAGTTATCGATTCCAAACCAACCTCATTCGATATTATGCACTAATTAACAATGACCTTAGATATCTAATCTGGATCTCGGAAACGACTCCAGCGATTTTCATTAAATTTAGTATGCAGGGGGCGATAAATTGGTCGTGCTACGTTTTATTTAAAAAATCTCCTTTAATAAGTGTTCTCCTTTAATAATTATTTATATCGAGTATATATATATAATTATGATTATGTCTAACAGGCATATTGTTATAATGACCAACATGCAGTCATGTGTAACGTAATGTCTTTATTCTTGATGTTTCTGGTTCCTTAAAAATAATTATTATGTTCCAACCAACCTTCAATAGATGAATAGTCCCCCTTAGAGAAACGGGCGTGGACGCCCGTGAATAACATGGTAGGACTTGCCCCCTTGTTCTTGATCACGTGAGATATCACGGCTGCTTTCAGACGGCTGTTCAGTGGTGATGCTAAAACTGCTCCTGTAATGATAACATAATATTATTAAAAGTTAAGTTTGTCTGTATTCTTCAATTATAGTTATTAGTAGAATTTACACTAGGCTGACAAGAAAGCGGGTCGGTTAAGATGTCATAGCCGTTTTGGTTAAAGTTTCGAAAAATGTGGTTTATAAACATTTTAGTATTAGCAGCCGATATTTCTTTTTATTTGGAAAATTCATCCGTAAATAGCAAAATTCGGCCTACGAGAAAAGTCTACAAACCTGAGTTTTATACGTAAACAATGTTCTTCTGTAGTGGTTACGGGCTGTTATACAGTTTCATAACTCTATCACCATCAATCAACAGTAAATCAAGGTGATAATAAAAATACCATTACGCATTAATGCATAATTCAAATCAGTTGAAGCGCTCTTAGTGGAGCTTGACTTGGCAATCTTAACCGATCAACAAGTTAAGCAAAACTTGCTGCGTTCAGGACTTGAATGGGTGACCGCTAGTGGCATTATTCAACTGAGTGCTTCCGTGCTTCGGAGGGCACGTTAAGCTGTCGGTCCCGGTTGTTTGTCTTAGGACAACAGTCGTTCGGCAATGTCGAAGGCCTTCGGGCGGCCTGGAAACTTCGACATGGGTTGGTCACTAACCTATCCACCAATCCGCACTGGGCCCTGGTGTATTCAACGTACGAATGAATAGTTATTTTAGGTGTGATCCATCCTAAGCTGCATTGACAAATGAGTTCGGTTTCAAACGCTAAGTTCGATTTAAAAATTATCTTTTTGAATTTGGTTAGATAATAAAAGTATGTCACCATCATCATCGTCATCATCATTATAATCATCTCAGGAGTAGGACATCTACTGCTGAGTTTAAGCCTTCCCCGTAGATTTGCGAAAAGGGTCGTTTGGAAGCGACCTGTATCCAAAGTCTCCCTGCGATTTCTATCAGAACATCTGTCCATGTTGTTGGTGGAAAACCTGCGCTGCGAGCCTTGACTCCAGAACCTTCCAGTCAGCGTGAAGATTGGAGTCTTCCAACCTCCCTAAGGTCAATTGGACATTTAGCATGGATTACTGACTGTATTTCAATAATTTTTATTTTTTTATTTTTTTTATTTATTTATTTACAAAATCCACTCAATTAATAATAACAACCGGGACCGATGGTTTAAAGTTCCATACTCCATACGAAGAATGGAAGCGTTCTGTTCAATTACCAGTAGTCGCCCAACCAAGTAGTGGCTTGCTTAACAAGTCTGATCACTCACGAACAACTAGACAAACTTCGCTACGGAGGCTTCCTCTAAACTACATAATCCAGTTCTAAATATTCCAGTATTTCTATTCTGCTGACCTTCCGCGTAACATCTGAGCCGCGCCTCTCGCCATGTCCCGGGAATCACGTGGAATTTTAGCCAGCCTCCTGCCTGTGTGCTGAACTCGTAGTCAAACCTGTATTCCTTTCCTCCTAGACAATTTGAAAAAAATAATTTCATTGTTTAATTTCCTCATGAGTAACATGTATATAGTGGAACTGGATGGGGGTTCCATCAGTTAAGAAATGCTGGCAACTCTCTACAAACTATGAAAATAATTGTTTATTGATGAGTGCCAAACCATTTCTAGCAGCTTATGCTCAACTACACCTAAAATCAGCTGGCAGTTTTCTGTGCAAAAATTGCATAAACCTTTTTTTTTGCTGTTAGAGTTTATACCTGTATTCCTTTCCTCCTAGACAATTAAAAAAAAAGAATTTCATAATTTCAATAAAAAAATGTAAATATTCACAGACATACGTCACGAATTTTGAAAGCATGATAACCCAAGTGTAGCTCTCCTTCAAGTCAGCTGAAAATGCAAGCGTGGAAGAAGGTTATCGCGATCCATCGGGAAGTACCCGTTGAGTCGGGATAGGAAGAAGCCTATACGTGCTGGTCCCGGCACAAACCATTTCCACTCCAAATTTCATTTAAATCCATTCAGCCATTTCGTGTGATTGAATAACAAACATACAATCCCATTTTTATACTATAGTATGATTATGGTTAGAACATAAAAAAATGCTATGGTAAACAAGTACAATTTAAAAAATGTAATACTGACTTCCATTCTATTCAGTTATTGGAGTGTATATCAAAAGCAACTGGACCGAATTTGATGAAATTTAAATGGGTCAACGCGGGAAATACCAGCTTTCAAACAAAGAAAGGATTTTGTGAATCGGTTCACCCAGATTAAAGTTATGAGGTAACAAACATAAAAAAGAAACAGTCGAATTGAGTACCTCCTCCTTTTTGGAAGTCAGTAGAAAAGTAGCTGTCTTAAATATAGTAGTGTATAGTAGTATATAGTAGTAGTAAGTATATAGTAATAATTTTACAGTCTTTGAGCAATCGAGACTTGTTTCATAGCTCCATGATATTTATAGAAGTCAGACCTTCAATATTCCACGTTTAATTTTTTTTCTGACTTGTTAAGACAAACAGGTATTTATATATATCAATGTTTACATCGTAGTTACATATAGACAACGTTTTTCCTTATAGCTTCTCAACTTACCTTGTGATAGCACTTGAACAAAAACTCCTAAAATAATTGAAGTCACCAAACTCCTGAACATATTTACTAGAATTAATGATTATCTTTTAAGATAAATAAATAGATACACATTAAAATTGTAACTTAAATAACTTTAAGAACGCGAGTGGTGAGTGTATGTCCGGTTTGTGTTTGCAAGTAAGGATGTGCCGTTTGGTTTGGATGTAAAGATCGATTCGCAGATTCAAGATTTTCCTGTTATTTTTAATCGAAACAACCAGATTCACAGACGTACGGCTTCGCACAGAATACTCAGTCAGTGGAAATAACCAAAAGGATAGGTTGCTAGTTTCAAAGGCTGAGTTGCTAGTTTCATACATTTTCTACAAATTTCCAAAAAGGAGGAGGTACTCAATTAGACAACGATCTATGAAGAGGGTTATGCTCGAGGTTTCTCTACGTGATCGAATCAGAAATGAGGAGATCCGTAGACGAACTAAAGCCACCGACATAGTCCAGAAGATAAGCCAGTTGAAGTGGCAGTGGGCAGGCCACATAGCACGCAGAACAGATGGCCGATGGGGCCGAATGGTTCTAGAGTAAATACCACGGACCGGCAAGCGTAGGTCGTCCACCGACAAGGTGGACTGACGACCTGATAAAGGTAGCTGGACGACGTTGGATGCAGACCGCTTCCAACCAGGCCTTTTGGAAATTGGTGGGGGAGGACTATGTTCAGCAGTGGACGTCTTACGGCTGAGATGATGATGATGATGACTCAATTAGAATGTATTTTTTTCCCCTTTTTTTGTTTGTTACCTCATAACTTTTGACTAGGTGAACCGATTCGAAAAATTATTTTTTTGTTTGCTGGTGCTTCTGCTTGGTGCTTGGTGATCCCATGTAAATGTTATCAAATTAGTTTCAGTAGTTTTTGAGTTAAACTCCAATAACCGATTTTTACCAAAGTAATAGAATGGAAGTCGGTATTAAATTTTTCAAATTGCACTTGTTAGACTTAAAAATCATAAAATTACTAGAGGATTTATGCTTCAGAGATTTTTGCATCATTGCTTATTAGCCATTCAGTCGGCAAATATCACTTTAGTTTAACTAAGTCTATCTCTTCGTGCGTTTCTAAATACATTTATGAAGGTTGGATAATTATTTTAGCGCCAAATAGTTGAGTAAGCTGCTACTAGATGGAGCTGTAGAAAACTCGTAAGAACTGTGTTTGTTTTGTCTTTATATTTTTTTAAATATTTTTTAGAATAAAATATAGTTTGTAATTATTTTAATGATAAAGACCATAACAATTTTGACACTCGACTAAATGATGTCAGCTAAGATGTCAAATAACTACTACTACTACTTAACGATTAAATAAACGGCCCAGTAAGGCAATTAAATTAACACCGCCTTTGTAATTCCCTTACACCATGGTTTAGACTCGGGACTTTCTTTAGTCCTTGATTTATAATAAGTCGGACAGAGTTTAACCTAAGTTTAGTTTTGAAATTTAAATGTTCACAAATAATGTTCATTGAACCAGTAGCATTAACAAATTGATAGTCTAGTGATGAGTTAAAGTTAAGTGTTATCTTACTATCAAGTAATGGTAATCAGATCTAAGCAATGGAAAAAACATTCTTATAATTTTTCTAAATGAGGCAACTTTACCTTCTAGTGTCAAACATCCAAGGTTATCCACAGAACAGATGGCCGATGGTGCTGGAAGGTTCTGGAGTGTAGACAGGGGACCGGCAAGCGCAGCGTAGGTCATCTACCGACACGGTGGACAGGCGACCTGAAAAAGGTCGCAGGACAACGTTGGATGCAGGCCGCTTCCAACCAGTCCTTTTGGAAATTTGTGGGGAGGCATATGTTCAGCAGTGGACGTCCTATGGCAGAGATGATGATAGAGCAGTGTATTACGATGAATACATGTAGTTCTATTGTACATTCCGTATCCACGTCCGATTTTTCTTCGCGTGGGCCGGCGTGCCCACCAGTGATTATAAGACATATACTTCCCAGAACATGGTGGACCACTGATATACTGCTGGATGATAGATTCTGCTAAACAAAAAGTATCTTCAACTCATCATTATTCAGTTATAGTAATAATACAAATAAAAAAGTAACCGTCATGGAAATTTCTACGCTGCTATCCATCTTTATTGCACCAATAAGTATTCTTTATGTTATGTAAAATTGTGATGTTTGCAAAACGCAGTCTTTATTAAAATGTAAGCTCTAATATTTAGTTCATAGGTTTAAAAATGGTACGGACCATAGTGTGTAGATATATTAATTAAAAAAAATAAGAATTTACATTTTATTATAAAGGTTGTTTGGTAGAGGGACCGACAAACCAAATGAGCGTGTTCGGGGGACCACTTGGAGAATACAAGTTGGCCAAAAAAAGTCCCCGACCTCCCAATATGTTTAACTTTTTTTTGGGCTTTTTCCCTTTTTCTCCGAAATTGTACCTATTTACCACCATAACATTTGTAAAATCTGTTTTAGAAATGAAATGAAATGAAATGAAATGTATTTATTTGCCTAATATATGGTGTTACAGGTGTTGTTGGTTCATTTACATATTGGTATCACATATTTTGTCAGAAACATGACTGACATGCAAAATCGTATTTTAAAATTGAAAAATTATACAATGTCAATAGGATTATAAAAAAAAATGTCCAATTAAAATAGCGCTGTCAAATTAAAATCTAAATTCATAATTATATAAAGTAAGATATTATCATGTCCATTGTTTACATAATAACTCGCATACACTGTAGAGGTTTTTATCATGAAGCCAGACCGGATGTTTTTAGTTGAATTTGGTCTCTAATACACCTTCAGGCCACGCAAAGCAAAATTGGATACAAAACAGAGCTGATTTAGTTAAAAAAAGTTGGGGTGTCGGGGAATTTTTTTGGCCAACTTGTATTCTCCAAGTGGGCCCCCGAACACGCTCATTTGGATTGTCAGTCCGTCTACTAAACACCCTGTATATATTTAGGTAATATTATTTAGTTCACTTATGGCAATACAAGCAGAGCTAGTAAATAAGATACATTCATTATTTTTAACCATTTACAAATGTCTTGACTAAGGTCGCTTGCATCAATACCGGTTTTCTTCTTAACCGCTCTTCATCTACCGGTTTTAGAGAAGACATCTACAGAAAACACATCATTTGGAATCGATATGATCAAATTGAATTACTACTACTGTTTAATCTTTTCGAGTTAGCCACTATCTAAAGATTGTGAAGATGAGTTAATTATAGATGTATTCTTAACCTGCACTTGGGTTTGAACAGCAATTGAATGCGGATCATATCGATACTTTGCTACCGGATAAAGTTAAGGTGTGAGTATAAATATGATGTTTACGAGCGAAACGATACATCTCTACATACAGAGACCGGTTTAGTAATATATATTGTACTGTACATTGAACTGAAGATATTAAAGTACGAATTTACATAAAGCCAAGCGCTTGATCGTGAAACAGTTGTGGTATTGGCTTTGTTTGTTAGCCAGTTGTTTTGTGTTTTCATACTATTCAAAATGGAGAAACATTCATTTGTTTTAGTGTTTTTATCCGTGATAATATACCAAGTGATATGTCAAGGTAAATTGTATAAACAAATATGCGATCTTTGGATCGGATGGGAGAATTTTGTTAAGTGATATATAATCTTATGTTTTGGCCAATGCTACGTTAATTATTTCTGGTGGTCATTCTTTTATTTTCGATTTACTTTTTGCATATTTGTAGGCATATGTTTAGAGAATTTCCTAGAGATAAAAATAACTTATGTATTTTTTTATTGAATATTATACTTATATAACATTTGTACCTATGTATATATATTTATATGGTGTACCTATTCTATGTGTATTCGTAGACGAATGGATCATTGTACCGCAAATTGTATTTATTCGATTTTAAAACAACATAAGCAAAGGTGAAGGCTACCGGTAAGTAACGTTTTGTTATTAAGATGGGTTCGCACTTTGCCTTATTGTATTGCGTTGATTGGTTGGACTCTAAGGAAACAGGAAAATCCAAGTCAAATCATTTGGTTTCTTGTTTGTCGGCTTTTTGAGGTGAATGAATATGAAGTAAATTTATGCAAGGAAACATAGCTCACATAATTTTAAATTACAATAGACAAGCCACGTCGCTTGTCGAATCGATAACCGGGAATAAGATTCGGTCTCTTGGCGATGACGAAACGGATGCCGTACTTATGCGTTCTGTGAGAGCCAAAGCAAAGCAAGAAAACATGTTTTGCCTTATTTCATGGTCCGTCTGTTGAAAAACTGAGAAGTAAATATGAAATAATTGTGGATATAGGTGCAGTATCTATATAACCGGTATCGCTGCGAGGTGTTGCGAGTCCGGCCCTAGATACAACTTGAAATAAAGTTGATAAATAAGCTTTGTATTATTTATTTATAGCTGTGACGTACATTCTCAACGTATAATTTATGGTAAAAAGATTTACTAGCAGACCCGCCAGCGGCTTAGGTCGCTTCACCCCAGTAAGTCCATCAGCACCTGCAGCTAGTTCTAATATAATAAACAGGGAGTCCCGAAACTCAACCATAACCTGATACCGAGCTAGAGGCCAAGGTATACCAGTTCTGAAAAAAAATAATAAAAATTCATGTCGCTTAGCCAAGCGATGATAGACATTTTTTGAAAAAGTTGAAAACTTGACAACCCTGGTCGCATTTTAAGTACTGTGATCACAATTTTCACAGTTTTACAGTGATTTTTTTAATGATCTAATCTCAAACAGCAGTGCTATTAATCGCATCCACAAATCAAAGCAATGAATATTGTTAACTAAATAAAATAAATAAGGTTTTGACGAGTTATGGCTTACAAAATTATTGTCAGTTAACTTTGACACTCCACGTTGGAAAAAAAATTACCTCACTACTCTTGCCAAATTATTTCAAAAGATTTAGTCTAGACTTTAAAATAGTACAACAAGTGCCACTTTTCTTGCCAATGAAAGTGCTACTTGTACTAGCTTCCGTCCACTAGGCTCCCGTAACATGGATGGGGGGATTCATTTGAATTTTTTGGCCACACTGAGCCCCTGGCCAAGAAGATATACCATATAATCCTCTGGAAGATTTATTTGGACTGGGACATTAATAAAAAACAAAATAAGGTCAAAATATAGAGGGCTTTCTCAAGATTCAAGGTTAAATTAAATAATGTCTGGTGCAAACTCATATTCATGCACCAGGCAGTCATAAACTAGGTAGAGGAAGATCGATAAAAGATTTAGGGTTTTGTGAGTTGTTGTGTTGTAATTTGTGTTTCAGTGTGTATATGCACTTAATATACAACTTAATATATTCAAATTACATTTACTTAGTCTTTCCAACAGTAACTGTGCAAAAATATACTGAGGGACAACAGAAATAATCAAATTTCCTACCATTTTATTTTTTATTTTTCATGAGTGTAATTTTATATAAATTGTTTTCAGCTAGTTTTACAAAGAGTTTGAATGTTATCATGTCGAGTTAAGTACCATGCCACCAAAGATTGGAAGTAGGCGTCACTTTAGTTACCGAAATGAATGTGAAATCTAAGCTAGATTAATTTTACTCCTTACATCCCCCTGATTCGGTTTTAGCATGTTTTTCATTGTACAGAAATTCAACCTCTTCAGTTTTATTATATGTAGTGATAATATAACTTCTCCCCTGGGTTGAGCACATGCGGTGATCCTCCTGGGCACGCTGAGAATCAAGTTATCCAGCATTTCTACGGGTAACCTGTCCTATTCTTGCATTATTGAGTAGCGGGTTCCCTGAGCTCTGGCACTGTCTGGGGCCGTCGCTGACGTTTCTAAACATCTTGCTTAAAAGCATCCCACGCGTGTTCTATTGGGTTTAAGTCAGGCGAGCCGGCAGGCCAGTCTAACCTTGTGTTGTATTATCGGAGAGCAGCATTGACTCGTTAAGCTCGATGGGCGGGCGCATTATCATCGACCAGTACAAGTTGGTGCTCATGGTTTACTCGGAATGGTCTGACAATTCCATCAACAGCAACTAAAAAGACGAAGAAATCATAATACGAGTATAATCTACCGTAACAATTTTTTTTTCGATTTTTCGGTGATTGCAAATTTTTTTTATGTGTGTATATGATAATGTAATTTTTTTATAAAATCAAAATCAAAATTGTGCGCCAAAAATTGTTTAAGCATAATTTTTTCAAAGATCTTACTCAAAATTGGTAGTATAGATACTGGTCTATAATTTGAGGGGTCTGTTTTCTCTCCAGCCTTAAAAATTGGAGTGATTCTACTATATTTCATTAAATTTGGAAAGGTACCTCTATCTATACAAAGATTAAATAAGCGGGCCAAAATAGGACCCATAAAACTAATAATTGGCTCTACAATTTTTACTGACATTCCCCATAAGTCTTCAGTATTCTTTATATTTAAGCTTTTAGATATTTTTATAAAAAAAAAAAAAAAAACGATATAAAAAATATTTAGTGACACTTCCGCTGAAAAGAAAACAATGATTTTGGCTTATTTGGGGGCGTGCCAAAATCATTGTTTTCTTTTCAGCGGAAGTGTCACTAAATATTTTTTATATCGTTTTTTGAAAATGTATTTCCGCAAAGTAACGCCTTAATCAATAAATAAATATTTTTATAATTTCGACAGACAAAAAAAAATCTGGGTACTTCGTTCGTGAAATCAGCTTTAAGAATAGCTTCTGCTGCATTGGGGTAAGAATTCAGTGACTTGGTGACTTCTAGCGGTAAATTAGAGAAGAAATTATCAAAAGTATTTGCTACATTTATTGGCTCTGAGACAGTCTGATTGTTAATTACAAGGACACATGCAGTGTCTTTTGGTTTATTTTTGCCGGTCTCAGTATTTATAGTCTTTCAAACTGTTTTTATTTTGTTATATGATTTCCGAATTTTATCTCTAATAAACAAAGCTTTAGCACAAACAGTCTTAAATAATTTTGAATAAGTTTTAACATAGTTATGGAAAACTTTATCAGATGTCATAGTTTTTTTATGATATAACTCATACATGGTATCTCTACTTTTTCGAATACCTCGAGTAGCCCAGTCACCAAAAACTAACTTCCCACTTGTATACATTTTAACCTTTGGACAAACTTCATTGATCTCGGTACTAACTAAAGATAATAATCTATAATAATAATCGTTAGGGTCCTCTTCCGAAAGATTCGCGATGCAAAGTTTTGCTTCAATATTTTGCTGAAGCTTTCCGAGCCTACTAGTTGTTAACGGCCTATGTTCGATTATCGACTAGTTTGCCCGCGCAACAAAACTGCAAGGATTTTTGAGGTCCAAAGTGTCGGCGCAACAATTGTTGCAAGTAAGTGTCACGCGCGTTTTTCTTTTGTTTATTTTTTAAAGTCATCCCAATGTTTAACCATAGAGTTTAATTCTTTAGCGTAATATATTTTCTTTCTATGGCAACACTACACACGGACATGTTCTATCTGTGAACTTTAAAAAAAATATATAATCAATGTTTATATTTTCATCTGTGTTTGGCGGCGAGGTTATGTTTTGTGCTATAGTTTTTAGTGAATTAATCGGGTTAAACTCATGATTTTGATACAAATTAAACATGAATATGATCGTGAATGTGTAAGGAATACTGTAAATATGTGATTTAAGTTCTGACATCAAAATTTTACGATATAAACTTGTCACGAACCGACAACACTCGGTAAGCTAATTTCTCATTGTTATGATTGGTTATAATTTGCTTTATTTTGAATAGATTATACTTTTACATTGTAAAATATCACAGAAATAATGTTGTCAAGTAATTACACTCACTCAGAATATGATAAATACGCCATATCATGTCAGGATCGATAAAAAAACGAAGTCACGTGACAGTTAAATTAGCTTGTACTAAACATTCAAAATTTGTAATTTTTTTTAAATATTTCTGATACATAATTATTCTTTGAAACCTAGTTTGGTTTGTAGGATTTCTAATAAGAATTCCAATAAAATAAAAAAACCAACAAGAAAATTTATATTTCATACAAAAAAAAATTTTTGGAAATCACCATGTCTAAGTCTAGAAAATGGGCCGCCCCCAAGTTGAAAAAAAAATCATTATTGGCCGAAATCTCAAAGTAGCTCTTATTTTTTATGTAATTATTAATAACCTAAGCATATGTTACTAGGTAAAAATAATATTTCTGTTCTAGACATTCAAAATATTTATAAATATCAAATCAAAATCCTGTCTTGGGAAGCATTATTTATTGATAAAACTTAATTTTTGTGGTCAGATTGCAAGTTTTTTTTATGATATTATTTCTTCTACGAATTCAAATATTTGAATGTAATTAGATAGATATGTGTTTTTACTATTTAATTACCGCAAAAAACCTATAGGTATTAATGTAAAAATTTTAAATTACAATTTTTTTCCACATCAATTCTGATTTTTACGGCTACGTCAAGTTTGTCCTCGTGTAACATAACATTTTACTAATACATTTGACATGAATGTTTATGTATCAGATTTCTTGGTTATTCAACTATCTCTGACAAAAATTTCGTCTCTTAACTCGCTATAGGTATGGCACAAGAGCCATTTATTCCCAACTCGGCGCAAACTTTTGACGCGGGCGCAGGTCGTAACACTCGGGAGCAATCACGAGGGCGCCACAGGGCTCCTTAGGCAAGCTAGTCGTTATCATCTTTTTCATGTTTTTATTGCCATTAAATTTTATCGCAAGGCCCTTGTGATTAGACCTAACACCGGTCATAATTGTTGTTTCCTTAGCTTGTTTACAATTTGAATAGATATTGTCTATGCAGGTAGCTGAATGGTCAGTTATTCTAGTGGGCTCAAATAATAAATAATTCAAATGGAATGATTTAAAAAGTGCAATTAAGTTTGTATTATCTGATGAATCTGTTAATAGATCGATGTTGAAGTCACCACAGATATAGATTAGTTTGTTACATTTAGAGATTTTCTTTAAAATTGATTCCATTGTATCCATAACATTTTGAAAATTTGATTTATTCTCTTTACCATATGGTGGTCGATATACACACAAAACTAGATGCTTTTCCACCTCTACACAAGCTACCTCACAGACACGTTCCATCGCACATCCGACTAAGTCATGGCACACTTTGAACTTGATATTGTTTCTAATTAATATAATACAGCCTCCTCCTTCAGCGGATGTGCGGTTGAACGAGCTAGCCACCTGGAAATTACTAATATTAAATAACATCATATCATTTTTAAGCCATGTTTCGGTAAAGCACAACACATCAAAAGGATGTTTATTTAAATGAAGTTCAATGTCAAGTATTTTGCCAAAGAAACGATTAATGTTTTGATAATACAATGTCATATCAGATTGTTTCTCTTTTGTCTTACTTAAAAGTTTAAACAATTTATATTATTAGTACTTGTACTTAGTACTGTTATGTCATTGGAACACTTCGTTATATTTCCTAGAACTGCGTTAATATTATATGCTACTAAAGTAGCAATTAAATTCCTATATCTCTTAGGTAGGTACATCCTATCCCGGGTCAGCTTAAAATAAGTAATAAAATTATTACAATCAAAAAATAAAAACTTGTTACTGTGATGACATGTCATGTATTTAATGAATGAATGTGCTCATTCTGTCTTTTTGTTAGCACATTTGAGTATGGAAAAGATATTAGCATTATTTTAAAAGCATTAAGTTTAAGAAGAGAGGTAGTTGTAGTAATAATATCTTTTCTGTCAATACCTAAACTTTGCCCTAGATAGACAACCACTATTGTGGTATTATCTATTGCAGAAGCCATGATTTTCTTTTCAAACTCAACATATAAGTTTCTAGGCATGCAGTGATTTATTACTGAACAGTGTTGCAAGTTACCTAATATTGATTCAAAATTTCTGCCAATCGCATGTGAGAACACCAGAACTCTCTTAATATGATTTCGACATATGACATTCTCAACCTCCCCTTGGTCCGTTGATAAGATATTTTTATCATTTGAAGCTATTAAATCAGACCCAGCTCTAGAGAGTGACTGACTGTGAGAGCTTGGGCTATTCCTCTCAATGTCTCTCACACTTTCCACATTACTAGTAACCAGGTCCATCAGCCCAATTGCTTGTTTATAATGTTCACTCAGATGGTTTTGAGCTAATATGTAGCCAGAAAAAATATCTTGCAAGATTTTTTCTTTCTCAAGCAGGTCAGAGCGGAGCTTCAGAATGTCATCATCATACAAACGCTTAGTAATTTCCAATTCATCAGTGCAGCTTTGCAGCTTTTCTTCTAAGAGTAACTTTTCTTTGATGAAATCTACATTTTTGAGAAAATAATTGCGTTTTTTAAGTGTTTTCTGGCATTTGCGTATAATTTTTTTAACTTTCTTTGACTTTTAAAACTTGAATTACTACATAAAGAGTGATCACTTGTTAGGTCTATGGTAACCATCGGTTGAGGGCCACTAGACTCAATGCCACTACCTATCAGTTCATTGTATAGATTGACAGTGTCAGCTGTTCATTGAATTTAGAAGACTTTAACACTAGTATTTCTTGATAAGCCTTATTCAAATCAAATTCTAGCTCAGTTATGCGGCTTAAGGCCTGCTCGTGGGTGTCACTACACTTTATTATTGAATATTATTAATAAGGCTCATCTATATAATAAATATGGATGAAATATGAAATAAAATGAAAAATTAAATCGCGTAATAAATATGACACGTAGGCAGCAACCCTGCCTGAGCTACTGGTCCCGAGTTCGCTCCCCGCACAGGCGAACATTGTGTATATAAAAAGGTCTGTTTGACCTGTATGGTGTGTATATGTGTATAAGTATGTATCACAGTCGTCATGTTACCAAACTACAGGCTCTGCATAGGATAAGAATTGAATATTTTGTGTAGATTGTTGTCTCATATTATTAATATAACATACAAAAAAAGTATACAGTCAAATTTACTCCTTATTGAAATCGGTTAAAAATAGGTGTCATCAAACTTTAACAATTGGGTGCTTATACACATCTGGCGAACTGTCTGGGAAGGATTAACGTTAGAAACGGGATATTTACTATGTATTGTATTTATTGTGAACTCTCGATATTTCGGAACAGTTGCATGTTCACGAGTTAACTTAACCCGTGAGAAGGCGCGCCTTATGTTGTTACACGGATAGGCGCGCGCGAGCAAAAAGCTCACACTACTTTAAATGCTTATATTTCTGCAACATTAGTATAATTGGCTATAAATGGATCCATAATAAATAAAACAACATTAATTTAATATAAAACAAGAGTTTTAATTAAAACTATGAAAAATAAAAGGAATTTCTACCTCAAATAACAAATTAATTAATTTTGGACCTACAATCTTTGGTAGTCTTAAAAAAATCCCGATAAATAAAAAACTGAAAACTAAATTTAATAATTTCTCTCTTCCATGAGATCAAGACAAGTGTGCCTCTCAAAACACATTGAACATATATACGTGATGTGATCGGTGCAGAGTAATTGCTTGCACGAAGTGCATGCTTTTTCTAAAGGACCGGATGAAATCCAAGGAAATAATAAAATAATTATAATAATAATAATTTATTTCCAAAATCAAACCTATACAAAAATGTATACAATGTTTACATTTTTAATGTCTTAAGTAATATAAATGTTTCCTCTCTTCTCGTTTAGAATCCTCTTTCAACCACGAAGAAATTTCGAGGATTTTGTGCATTATACAGATCGTACATTTTTCACGTGTTGTAGCTGATAACATAAAACATTAGCATTAAAATATGACTTTAGAGTTATGTACCCGATTATTTTTTTAATACAAATTAACATATTAATACACAAGAAAAACACAATAACATGTTTTTATATGAAAAATAAATACTTACGCGAATGGGCGCGCGATGAGCAAATTGCCGCACAATAGTGCAGGCCTTCCACAAGTGCTTCACTGCGCGGAAGCAGCGGGACTGAGCGATGCGTGAATTGCGCGAGGGGAGAGGGGTTGAATAGTTAGGAAGGTACCTAGGAGCTCGGGACGATATGTGGTCAGGAACACCAAAAACTTTCTCAATTAATTTTTGTGTGAGCAAATTGCTCATAGCGCGCCTTCTCACGGGTTAAATTAAACTTTACTCGTGAATATGGAGCATAATATGGAGCAACTGTGCCGAAAAAAGCTTTGACAGCTGCCAAAGTGACAGTTGATGACGTATTTTCTGGTTTTATTTTACACTTAGACTTCATTTGTCTAAAAATTGCACAAATGTAGGTCTTAGTTCTGATAGCTGTCAAAGTGACAGTTGATGACGTGTTTTATAATTTTGATTTCACTATTACACTTCATTAGTCTTGAAAAATAATACGAAAATAGGACTTAGCTGTGACAGCTGTCAAAGCTTAGACCTACATCGTTGTTTTTTTCAAACCGAATGAAGTCTAAGTGTGAAATCAAAATTATGAAATACCTCATCAACTGTCACTTTGGCTGATGTCACAACTAAGAGCTACATCCGTGTCATTTTCTAGCCGAATGAAGTCAAAGAGTAAAATCAAAACCATAAAATACGTTATTAACTGTCAGTTTGACAGCTGTCACAGCATAGACCAATCGGTCGGTGTTATTGTCGATTAAGATGTTGTCTAAGTGTGAAATCAATATCATCATCATCATCATCATCAGCCTGTAGCAGTCCACTGCTGGACATAGGCCTCTCCAATTGCACGCCACTTAGGTCTATCTTGGGCTTCTCGCATCCAGTTTTTTCCAAATCAATATCATAGATCTGTCAAAATGACAGATAATGTCGTATTGACATTATCTGTCATTTTGACAGCTGTCACTTCATGATCATCTATGAGAAGCTACAGTATAATAAAACCATATCGTGTAAAAAACATCAACACGGAACCCTATAAACGAGTTGAATATTGATTAAAAAATGTTTGGTAGTGCAGCGGGGAACGGCAATGTATGCAGATTCTAAATTCCCCACGGCACTGGTAGTGCAGTGGGGAATAAAAAATCCCTTCTGCACTACCAGTAGTGAAGCGGGGAATGACTGTCCCGTTTCTAACGTTAATTCTTGTCTGGGAAGAAGCAAACCGCTTCAGTCCAAGTCCAAATGTCCAAATCTCCTGTAGTTCTTGTATATTTTTGGTTGTTTATTAATTTATTTAACAAAATCCACAGCACTTTACCATCACAAGCTTATGTCTAATCTTACAGCCTATAATGGATTCCCATTTTACACAAATCCTTTTATGTACACTACATTAACTAAATAGTTATAAGTTTTTAAACTATCATGGTTACAAACATTAGAAGTATTTAAATTATCAACGGGATAATTACCATGTACATTTTCTATGAGTTTCCGATATTTCGGGACTGCCGAAATATCGGAAACTCATAGAAATAAATAAATAAATAATACCACTAAATAGTTACATACATGCTCGTATATTTTATATTATCTAACAAGTAATCAGATAAAATATAATATATCAACTACTTTTTAAATATTTGTAGGTTAGGTACTTTTATCCTGTTTTCGTATGTTAATTTTTTTGTTATTTGCAGGAAAGCAGCTTAGATTTGACTACGACTTTAACACGCAGGCTGATGGCTGGCTGAAGTTCCACGTCATCCCTGGGACCTGGTCGGATGCAAGAATGAGATGCCATGCCGAAGGTACAAGGAACGTTTACATAAAAAAACGATATTAAAAAATATTTAGTGACACATCCGCAGAAAAAAAAAATATCAGCGGAAGTGTCACTAAATATTTTTTAATATCGTTTTTTGATAATGGATTTCCGCAAAGTAACGCCTGAATCAATAAATTATCTAACGTTTACATTTCTCCCACACAAACACACAACCACTCACACTACCTTACTCATACACACACAACTTTCTCCTGGCCTTAATTTTTATAACAGTATCAGATTTTCAGATTTCAAATTGTATTGCTTTCCAGAGTATTGATTCTTACAATAACTTAGTCTATATATCTTAGAAAGTCTGGAGAATCAAGCACTACAAGAAACTATTAGGGTAGGCTTAATCTATTTATTTTTAAATTTAAATTATGATATCTACACTGTTGTAGGTATATAAAGGTAATATAATGGTACCAATTCGCTTGTCCAGAACCACAAACAAAACTAGCGAACTTAAATCTATTTTGTAGTAAATTATTGTAGTTCTTATTATCTTCACGCTTAAGTAAAAATTCGTATAACTTTTTCAAATGGCAATTCTTCAATTTGCCCTTTTTGTTGAATTGTGGGTATGTTTAGTGCAAATTTAATCATCGTGTAAGTTCGTGCTCTCTAAACTAGTCTAAACTGATGTAAAACTACCCACAATTGGATAGAATAATCATATTTTTGGAAATGTCTTTCTAAGTGTTACACGAATGTGGATTTTAGTTTTAACAGTATAAGAACTACCATAGTTTAGAGAAATTTAGTTTAATGTACGCACAAGCGAATCACTACCAATATCTCATGGCCAAATAGACACGGTTCAATTACACATTTCATTTTTGTTTATCAAGGAAAAAGTCTTGTAAAGAGCTTTTTTGAAGTAGATATCTATTTGTTAGCTATATATAATTTTTTTTTATTTTCATAGTTAATATTTACCTAGATAAGTAACCTAAAGTATGCAATGACCGTGAGGATGGGCATTATCCCAGTACGGTTATTACATGAGCAGCATAGATTCATGCCTGGCGTAGGCACCTTAAGCTTAGTAATAAGCATAGCAATATGTTTCATTTCAACACTTAGTTACGAGTACATATTATGCAACTGGTAATTTATATTTGTGTTTAACAGGTTTATTATTTTCTATGTACACTCATACATTTTTTGTTATATTCATCGATACGAGAGAGTGTTCTTCAAATAGTGTTTGGAGTTTTTGTGCTATTTTATTATTTCCATAAGATTAAGTATGTTTACTATTTTTGCCGCACCATAAAGTAAGTTGAGACTAAATTAGCAAATGTTAGCACTTATATATAATATGCTTATTATAAATCATAATACGTGTTTTTTCAGTACACATAAATTGGTCCCTCGTTTACAAACAGAGCATAAACTTATCATACCTGTACATCTACAAACGTTATTTGAAGTGTAGTCAGTATCGCGATTTTTCGCTTACAGAGTTGTCGTCTACTATAGCCGGCCCAAAACAAATATTGCGATGTTGAGCTCGTGGCACACTGTAAGCGTGTTGATCAATCGGAACGGAGTTGTAGCAATAACGAACAACCATTCGCGCGCAAAAAACAAGTGCATAAAATAAATACGTAGTGTAAAGATGAACTGTGTGGTGTGTGTGGAAAAGAAATAATAGATCGACCGACGCTTAAAACTTTTAAAACAGAAACCGGGGATAAAACAATAAAGAACTTGTAGAAATAAACAAAGATCTGTCACATTTGACAAAACGCTTACGACAATTTAGGTGTAGGGCCGCGTTCAGAACCTCGGTGAGAGCGCACTCGGAGTGCACTCGGAGTGCAACTTTTCACACTAACGCCGTTCCGAACCTCAGGGTAATGCATTCGGTTGTTCTGACTCGAGCGTTCCGTAGCTCGGAGCGTCGCAACTTTAAATCGATTGGTAATCGGTTGCAACCCTCATCTGACATAACTTTGACCAATCAGACTACAACAAACTTCTTCTCTCTTCTCAAAGAAAATTAGGTAAAGATCAAGTGATCAAAGTCTATTTGAGGTTAGAAAACAACCGTGCCGTTCCGTACCTCAGAGAGAGTTAGAAAATAACTAAACAACCGCGCTCTGAGGTACGGTACGCCCCATGGAACTATAGAAGAACATGGTTTAACCCGTCCGCATCAGCGCAAAAAATAACAATAGATTTATGAATGAAACTTAACTCGAACGAGTCTTGCTGAGTCGGACAGATTAATTCAAGTAATCGTCAATATAAAAGCAGTTGTCATCGATGACGTACCTACCGTGGGCCATCGTAATCACGCTCACGGTGAAAGGGACCGATTGTTATCGAGCTAGTATTAATTTTAATTTGCCTCGGACCACACTATTGGATACACTTATGAGTAGGAATATAAGTACGTTACGTACATTCCTTCGCCTGCCGTGACTCAGGATGAAACCACAGATTGACACAATAACACCGGAAAGCAAACATTTCTGCGTAAGGTCTGGGATAAACCAGCATTCCAAAGCCAGGCATATAATCAACTAAGTTAATAGAGCCGTAAAATTATACTTGCAACCAACGTTTGAATAATTTGAGCATTAACTTAAACTTATCAACAAAGTCCACTTACAAATTTTCATTTGAATTTTAGTTTCATTGCGGAAGCAGTGTTGGAACATCTGAAGAGATCTTACGCGTATTGTTTTTGATGGGGTTACTGTTCTATTTAGTGACACAGTAAAAAATCTTTGCATCACACTCGATAAGAACCTGCGATGGGACCCACAACTAGCTGTAACTAGCCGGAAAATGTTTGCATCTGCCGGATCACTACGCAGATTACGGAATTTTCTACCAACTACAACTAAGATTGCATTAGCACAGTCTCTCTTACTCCCTATCCTTGATTATGCTGACGTCTGTTATCTTGATCTTAGAGAAGACCAGCTGAATAAACTAGAGCGTCTTCAAAATTTCTGCATACGGTTTATTTTTGGCCTTCGCAAATATGATTATATCTCTGAATTCCGCACTAAACTCATGTGGCTTCCCATACGTTGTCGCCGGAATGCTCATATGTTGTCCCTACTTTATAGTATATTGTTTAATACCTCATTCCCACGCTATCTTCAGGAACATTTTGAATTTTTACATGTTGGAAGCTCTTTTTCTCTACGATCATCAGAGAACTTAATGTTAAGTACCCCGATACACCGCTCCACTTTTTTGGTTCCTCCTTTTGTGTTGAAGCTGTTCGTCTATAGAACACTTTACCCTACGAAATTAGACGCGCGCCTTCTCTGGACATCTTCAAACATCGTGTCAAAGCATTTTACTTGGCGAAATAACTTACTCACTGCAAACCAACTTACTATATCTTTGTTATAAAAATTAAATGGTATATGTATAGTTATGTATATATTTTGTTGTATATATGTATAGTATAATTATATAAGTATAGTATGTATATATTATAAGTCATTTTTTCTTGCTATATTCTTTAGTTTTGCTATATGTAGTGTTTACTACACTAGTTTTATACACCACCACCTTAATAAGTTTATGCCCATTTCTTTCCGTGCATGGTTGTCTGGAAGAGATCGCTCTGAGCGATAAGACCACCCATTGTGACACTTTTAAGTTTAAGTATTTAATTGTGAAATATTTTTATGTCTATTCTTATTTTATTCTTATATCTTTATTTGTAACATATATTTGTATTGTGGTGTTTTAATATAGAGTTAATCTATCTATCTATCTATCTAAGAGAATCAGTATGCACAAAAGTTAAACTTATTTTTCTATTATTTTTAGGAGCAGTTCTAGCATCGCCACTAAACGATCAGTTGAAGGCAGCTCTCATATCGCTAGTGGCCAATCGCAAGGGTTCCGCTCCTACCATGATATTTACAGGAGTCCACTCTACTTTCTCTAAAGGAGACTATTCTTCTGTTGAAGGTACGTGTTATAGTGTTCATAAAGTGAATATGACACCAAAGTGCACTGCACCCAGCTATAAAGCAATAAACTACAAAATTATTTGAGAGAACTGGATAGGTTTTAAAATAAATTCCACGTAACATAAGCTCTTAAATGTAAACTTCAAGTTGGTTGTGAATAATCCTTTAATGGAAAAGTTAAATATGAAGACAAACGTGAGGGCGAAGATTTCATATCGAGCATATTTTTTTTTTTTTTTTTTTTTTTATACCGAACTGGGTAGCACTTGACCACTATCTCACCTGATGCTAAGTGATGATGCGATCGATGATGGAGCGCGCTTACCCAGAAGATACCTATGCACTCGTGTTTTGAATATATATCATTAATATATATAATATCATTTGAGATACTACTTTTATGGAAGTAATTATACTTAGAATTGCTAAGTGCCGCACCAGTGTACTAACTAAGCTGCGAGAGCTGCAAAATCTTGTTAAAACGTTGAATTTCACTTAACTGGTTCAAGAGGCAATACAGGTTTTCTCTCTGCAATTGATCCAGACCAACATTTGGTGTCAGTATCTTCATTACTGGCTAGTTCTGGCCCCATCAATGTCAGATGAAGTCTGTATCTGCCTACTCCTCAATCCATTCTAGTCCTAGACAACTCAGGTGGTTGTGGAGATATAATTCACTAGACTGAAATGAGATACGTAAATTTTTGCATCATTTTCTTAGCGGCCAAAATGTGTTTCTTCTAAATGTCTACCAAATCATTTGACTAGCTTGGATGCTATGACAGATTTGCTACGTCAATACATGTATCATTTTATTTTGCTTTGTTTGAGGCCATATGTAGATATACATACTGAAGCTTGCACAAAGGCTTCTTAAGTACCATGTTTGGCTAAAAGTCTTATCCGAGATATATTTCACATATCCAAATAGCCCTATCTCAGACAGAGAAAGCATTTAAAAAAGCTGAAAGGTCAAACGAGAAGGCCTTTCGAAAATTTTAATTATACACATTAGCCAATTAGGGAACAAATTAGCTTCTTATACCCTACGTACCTAGTGAATTCAGTTTAATTGCCATATTGTTCTTGAACTGCTGAAACCAGCTGTTCTTTTCAAATATCTATATCGCAGTCACGTACAATATTATTTTTGTTGAAAACATTATATTTACTTAAAATGATATTGTAAGGAATCTTTCCAATTGATCTTTTATTCGTTTAATGTTTTTTATTTCCAGGAGTACCTTTGGCTCGACTTTCTATCTCTTGGGCTCCAGGTGAGCCTGATAACTATGAAAACGCTGAGAGCTGCCTAGCAATGCTCACGGACCCTAAAGGAAGTATGTCTGACGTACGCTGCGACATCGTCCTACCTTACGTCTGCTACAAGAAAGATACCCACGTGGTCCTGAATGAATGTGGAACTACTGATCAAGGTACTCTTCTGAACTTTTTTGAGTGCACCAAAATAGAAATAAAAAACTGGACTCTAACCTGAAGCTGTTAAAAACTATCGTCCTGAGTGATTTTTGAGACATATTCACTGAGTGGAACGTTTCTAATGTTTATAAGGGAAGTTAGTTTTTGGTGACTGGGCTACTCGAGGTATTCGAAAAAGTAGAGATACCATGTATGAAGTATATCATAAAAAAACTATGACATCTGATAAAGTTTTCCATAACTATGTCAAAACTTACTCAAAATTATTTAAGACTGTTTGTATGCGTGCTAAAGCTTTGTTTATTAGAGATACAATTCGGAAATCGAATAACAAAATAAAAACAGTTTGGAAGACTATAAATACTGAGACCGGCAAAAATAAACCAAAAGACACTGCATGTGTCCTTGTAGTTAACAATCAGACTGTCTCAGAACCAATAAATGTAGCAAATACTTTTGATAATTTCTTCTCTAATTTACCTCTAGAAGTCACCAAGTCACTGAATTCTTGTCCCAATGCAGCAGAAGCTATTCTTAAAGCTAATTTCACGAACGAAGTACCTAGTTTTTCTTTTGAATATACTTCAACTGTCGAAATTATAAAAACATTCAAAAGCTTAAATATAAAGACTACTGAAGACTTATGGGGAATGTCAGTAAAAATTGTAGAGCCAATTATTAGTTTTATGGGTCCTATTTTGGCCCGCTTATTTAATCTTTGTATAGATAGAGGTACCTTTCCTAATTTAATGAAATATAGTAGAATCACTCCAATTTTTAAGGCTGGAGAGAAAACAGACCTCTCAAATTATAGACCAGTATCTATACTACCAATTTTGAGTAAGATCTTTGAAAAAAATATGCTCAAACATCTTTTGGCGCACTTCAACGAGCATTCAATACTGCACGAAAATTAGTTCGGCTTCACGAAAACAAGATCAACTAAGGATGCCGGTGTGAAGTTAATGACGTATGTCTTATAGGTTTGGGAGAGCTCACATGATGCTATTGGTGTTTTTTGTGATCTCTCTAAAGCATTTGATTGTGTGGAACACCGTATACTGATTCGAAAGCTTTTCCATTATGGTATTCGTGGAGCTGCGCTTGATGTCATCGAGTCATATTTATCAGACAGGATGCAAAAGGTTGGCATAAATCTTGTAACATCTTCAGGATCTATAATTAAAATGGGTGTTCCACAAGGATCCATTTTAGGGCCTTTTTTGTTCTTAGTTTACATTAACGCCTTGCCACTTATGGCCAAGGATCTTTGTGATATTGTTTTATATGCGGATGACACATCTCTGATTTTTAAAGTAGATAGGAAAGATAGCACACTAATTCAAGTAAACAACGCTCTATCTAGTATCTCTAAATGGTTCTCAACTAATAATTTACTTCTGAATTCAAAAAAGACAAAATGTTTGAAGTTTTCTTTGCCTACTGTTCCATATTTGGAGTCCAACGTTACGCTTGATGGAGTTAAACTCGTAATGAACAAGGAAACAGTCTTCCTAGGCATTAAAATTGACGCAAAATTACAATGGGGTCCTCATATAAATGCCCTGTCTGGGAGACTCAGTTCTGCTTCATATGCAGTACGTAAAATAAGAGAGCTAACAGATGCTTCTACGGCGCGGTTAGTGTATTTTGCATATTTCCACAGCGTAATGTCATATGGGATATTGCTATGGGGTTCAGCGGCTGATATAGAGACCATATTTATCCTTCAGAAACGTGCTATTAGAGCTATATACGAAATGGGTCCCCGTGAATCTTTGAGAGATTTATTTAAAGAAATCAATGTATTAACGTTGCCTTCCTTATATGTATTTGAAAATATAATGTATGTTCGTAAAAATTAACATAAATGTAAGTTAAATAGTGATCACCACACTTTTAATACCAGAAATACAAATAGGATAGCTGTACCTAGTTTTAGACTTGCGAAGACTAATAAGTCATTCCTAGGAAATTGTGTGCGTTTTTACAATAAAATCCCAAAACACATAACTGAGCTCACAGAGGGCAAATTCAAGTTGACTGTAAAAAACGTTTTAATAAAAAAAGCTTACTATAAAGTTCGACATTATATAGAAGATAAAGATGCTTGGAATACTCCACTTCTGGCAAGCTGTCTCTCTGCCACCCATAAAATGTTATATTTGTAGAACCTAAGTAGAAACATTGTAAACATCCATATAAAAAGAATGGCACCGAGTTTCTTGCCGCTTCTTCTCGGTGGGTTCTATATATTTTGGAGCGCGGCGGTAGAGTCTTTAAAGTACATTATAATGAAAAGTTGACGTTTATAAGTGCGTCTTTGATGCCTAAATTGAATAAATGATTTTGACTTGACTTTGACTATATCAAGTTCTTTGTCGACATGTGTCACAAATCACAAGCGTAAGTCAATACAAAACTAGATAAATAAAACTACAAAGCGTACTTAGGCATTGTACATTACATAAGACGCCGTTAAGGTAAATTCGTATATCTTTAGATGTTTTCACCTCTCCATAAAGCTTAAAAAATTACAATACAAATTAGGACTGATGATGCTGACTGATATAAATATTTTTTTCCTTCTTATAGATTACGCTCTGGATCCGAGGACTGGTAGCTGTTACAAATTTCACAACCGAGGGCTACCGTGGTCGCAAGCATACATGACCTGCATAGCCGAAGGAGGCCACCTGGCTATCATCAACAGCGACTTGGAAGCGAGAACCATCAAAGAAATCTTTGATGGTCACCCAGACACTACAATTCGGTCAACAGATCCTGCGATTATGGGCATAGGGTTCCACGATTGGGGTCAGCACGGGACATACCTGACTATCCATGGTAATGTTAAAGCATTTAGTCATATTATAACTAATATCTTGCACTTGTATGCATACATCGGGTGTTCTGAAACTCAACGATAACCTGGTACCAACAGAGAAGCCAAGGTACATACCCAAGTACCTATGATTATATTGACAGTTATGAAAAAAAATACATGTCACTTAGCCAAGCGATAATAGAAATATTTCTAAATAGTTTAAATGTTATTACAGTGATTTTTTAAATATCAAATAACTGTGCTATTAATCGCAACCACAAATCAAAATCATAAACATTGTTAACTAATAACAAAATAAAGTAAGTTTTGACAAGAAATGGTTTAAAAAATTATTGTCGGTTAACTTTGACACTCCATGTTGGAAAAAGTGTACCACACTACCCTTGGCAAGTTATTTCTAAATATGGTCTATATACAACAAGTGCCATTTTTCTTGCTAATAAAAGCTCTACTTGCACTAGCTTCCGTCCACTAGGCTCCCCTAACATGGATCCCTTTGGGGATTTTTTGATATTTTCAATTTTTTTTGTTATAACTAGAATACATTGGCCTCTCGCCTGATACCAGGTTGAGCTTCGGAACAACCTTGTATATTCACCACGCAAACCTGGTGCGGTGGTGAAGTTTTCAGGCCGCATGAAGCCGCCGATATAGCCAACTGTTGCCTTAAGACGAACAACCATGACGGCGTAGCGTCCATTTTTTCAATCGAGTACCAAAATATTATATAAACTCCCGTGTCTCACAGCAATCGAGTAGGTTCCTAAATAAAGTTTTTTGGATATTTATTAAAAGGCTTTCATAACTATACATGACGCTATTTAACTCTTGTATTTTTCTAATTACTAAATTAACTACTTCACCGTAATATTTGAAATTTTCAAATTATTAACGGTAAAGTTACCATGTATCTCAACTTAAATATTATTTTTATTGAGTCAAACTCAAAGAAAATATATATGGTACACTAAAAACCCAAAGAAAAATATACATAGAACTCTATGTGGTACACTAAAAACCCAAAGAAAAAATGAATATGGTAACTATGTAACCATAATAGTTTATAAACTTATACTTCACCGTAAAAGTTCAGCTTTTTCATTTTCAGTTTCTAGATATTAGTAAGGCAGGTAGTATTCTGCTTTATACAATATCCTGAGCCATTTTATAATATAAAATAGTTCGAGTTAGATAATATAATAGTGTTTTGATGTATCTCTCAAACCCAAGTGTAGGTATCAGTGTCTGGATCTTTATGAGGCTGGGATTATATTCTATATATTCTCTTACTTTTATCTTTTGCGGTTACAGGCGACACGTTAGATGCCGCCGGCTACCAGACATGGGCTGAGAACCAGCCGGATAACGCCACCAGAGCTCGTACAGAAGACCTGGGAGAATACTGCGGCAGCGTCTTCAGGGCAGGTGGCCTAAACGACGTGTGGTGCAACGTTCCTGTACCTTTTATATGTGAAAAGAGTCGTGATAGTCTTCTCAAACTCTAGGAAAACTACAGTTTAATGAGAGAAGCAACTGTAGAAATTTATTAGGGAATTCACGGCGTTAAATGTCTAAGAGTTCCACATAATTAAACACAAGTTCTGTATCAACCAACGTTCGGCCATGTTGTTTTATACATGTAATAATAGTTATAATTTTCTACGGACTTCCAAAAAAAGAAGGAGGTACTCAATTCAACTGTATATTTTTTTTATGTTTGTTACCTCATAACTTTCAACTGGATGAACCGATTCTAAAAATTCAAGTACGATTTGAAAAATTTAATATCTACTTCCATTCTATTCAGTTATTAGAGTGTATCTCAAAAACTACAAAACCGAATTTGTTAAAATTTAAATGGGACCATACGGAAAGCACCAGCTTTGAAACAAAAAATGAATTTTGAGAATCGGTTCAACCAGTCGAAAGTTATAAGGTAACAAACATAAAAAAAACAGTCGAATTGAGTACCTCCTCCTTTTTTGGAAGTTGGTAGATAAAACCGGTCAAATGCGAGTCAGACACAATACATACACCAAGGGATCCGTGCTTCTGTACACAAGATATTTGTTTTTTTTTTATCATTATCGCAAGCATTCCTTGCATTTTTAAGTTGAACTACTTTCTACAAACTTTAGTGTCTGTGTCTTAACAAGTTTGAACCATAATGTATGTAGTAGGAATAAAATAAATAGGTACGCTCGTAGTTTAATACAATAAAGATTTAGAGATATCTCTTCTATGGCTTCTTGGCGCAATGTTGACATCGTGGCGTTTGCAATATTGCCTCACGTCACCGCAGTGATTTTTCCCAGTTTATGCCGTTGTAATTGCTAACCACTTTGTTTCTGCAGGCTGAATAAATTTTGTGCACAAGCCCCAATGTCAATGTGACTTCGAAAGACCTGAGATATTGGTAAAAACCCTTACGTTTTACTTATCTAACTCCTATCGGATTTTGGTCTGGTGAAAGTGACCTCCATTAGAAGGCTTACTTTCATCGAACCGCTCACTCCGCATGGGTCTGTTTGTTAAGTAGGTGTGCCACAGACTACGACCTCGTTAGAAGATCGAGAAAGAGCAGTGGGATGGGCGAACAGTCATCTAGGCGTGATTCATCAGTACTCGTACGTGTTAGATAAAAGGGGTCCACTGGTAGATACAGCGGACCTTATGTGGGCCATGTTGATGTGTTAAAAACATTAAGCACCCTTGATAAATAATTAGGTTAGTTTAATAAATATATAGAGATGTAAGAGATAGAGATAAGTATAAATAAAAATATTGTTCAAAGCATAACCAACTTGTAGTTTGATGCTTTTTGCTATTTGGTTGTGTACTTTATAGATCACACTATAATCACTCCAAGACGTGAGTACGACTAACCGCTTCTCCGATAAAGAAATACAAAAACAGTTGAAAAATCCCTCTTTTATTTATTTCTATTATCCGCCATAACCACACATATCTTGTGCAAATTTGATTGACCTATCTACTACGATCGTTTACTGTGACTTCTGTGAGGTTGTGGAATTCACTTCCTCAGAATATTGGTGCTAGCCGTTCTCTGGATGATTTTAAAGCGAGAGTAAAAGATTATTATCTCTCCAACTAATTCTTAATTAGCGTAGGTATGTTTGTATTGCTTATATATTTGTTATAGACTTATATGTATTTTATATTGATTTGTATGTATGTATTTTGGACAGTGTAACATTTTTGTAATTATTTATTATTTTTGTATACCTATATATAGGGTTTTGATATTATTTTGTAGTAGTAAAGTTTTTTTTTCTCATTGACCGAGCGAGCGAAGCGTCTCTGCTTTAACAGGCCAAATCGACTTTCATCTGTCCGTATATCTGTTAGGTTGTGTGTTGGTCTTCCTGTACAGGTCGTAATTTCCAACCAATCTTGACGAAACTTGGTACTCACGTTCTACTATTCAATATATATTTTTTTTGTAGTAGGCGGTTTTTGAGTTCAAAATCTGTCTTTGGTAATACTCGGCAAGAACCAACCACATACTAATTTTAGCAATATTTGTCAAGGTCTTGTTGAAATAAATATTTGATATTTTTATCTGAATTTCGATGATCTGCTGCAAATAGCTCAATATGCGAACAATTTCCGCTGATGAGACAGTGCTCGCGTGGTCTACTGTTCGCAGAACTACAGCTAGTACATATTTGTATATGTATAAGAATTCACTTGTATATTAATCAAGTACTCTTCTCCCATCTAAGTTGATATAGAAAATCCTAATCACGCACGGTGACATTATATCAATCAAAGATATTTACGCCATCAGCAGTCACTTTAGCTTGGCTACGGTCGCCGCCGCACGAGTGGCGCACCTTCGTTTCTAATCGCATTACTGAGACAACATCGCGCGTTCCTGTCGCATATTGGAATCACGTGATTTCTGCGGATAATAATAATGACTGCACTTCGCAGCTAAACCAACACCAATAGAATAGAATAGAATAGAATAATATTTATTTGCATAAAATGTGAGTACAATTTAGGTGGATTTAATCATTTACAGTAAGACCTTACACACTTTGCTAATGAAATAGCATGCAAAAACTTAAAATATAGGTAGGTACCTAATACTATCTAGTTATTTTTTCATACATTAGGCACATTAAATTAAAGAATACAAACATAATGAGGAACACTTATTCTAAATAATCCTTTAGAGAATAAAAACACTGATCCAGCAACCACACCTTCAGCGCTTCTTTGTGTGTCGCATAGCGACGTGCAAACAATACAATTTAACATATTTCGTTAGGTGGGTATACAATTATTAATGTCAAAATGTTTACGGCCCTTCTTGGCTCTCTGAGGACCAACGAAATTGGCCAGTTTCCTACGCACCGACGAAGAACGTCGTAAACACGTATTAATTTCAAAATCATATTCTGATAATGATTTTCTAACAAACATGATAGAGCGATTTTCGTCGTTTCGGCTATTACGTGTACACTCCTAAAAGGTAAAAAGGTAGTATTTTTTGAGTGAAATAGGTAACACAATCGGCCTTGTTAATAAACTTGGCTTATACCCGAAATAGTTAAAACATCTGTCTGTAAATTTTTCGCTTACAGTAAATGTCACGAGTGAAAGCAAGACAAAGCATGTTACGCCTAATATAGGTTTACGCAACGTTAATTAATAAATGTTTAATATATATTTATATACCTATGTACTTTACATGAGTAAATTATGATTAATTTAAAGCATGATTGCTTTCATGTGGTCTTACGTCAAAATGTTAATAACCTTTGGAATAATTCTAGAAGCGGATTAGTTTAAGATTATATTTTTAAGATTATTTGTAAAATTAAATAAAAGAATAAAGAATAGAATAGATGGTTTCGCACTCGGCCTATCTAGATAAATACATATTATATAATAAATAATAGAAAGGGGTGACTAGATCCCAAATAGCTCTCAAACCTTGAATCACGCCTGGCCTCGTCCACCGACACACCGAGATAAAGTTGACGCAGCCCTAAAACAGTATCTGGAAGGTACTACACGGAAGCATGGTTACCAGAGACACAGGATTTGTAAAAATTATTTACTTCACAAACTTAAGCGCGACTATGAAAACCAAGAACTCGAAACCCACAAATATCTTTAAAAAGTAGCTTTGGAAGTAAATTATAACCATTATTGACAAACAAGCAGGGCTACAGAACTTTTCAAATGTAAATTAAACAGTGACTCCTGTTGGCTTACAAGGGCAAATAAAACAAACCAAATGTCCAATCCAACTAAACATTACTTGTAATTAGCGATCTTTCTCCAATGGTAGACGAAGACTGACTGAGCCTCAGAGCTCGCTAGCTTAACCTCGTTGACTTCTAGGGTAAAGCAGTAGGCGCCACTGGCGCCATCTTTTACGAGTCATTAGCACTGTCTATACTGCTTTATCCCGGAAGTCACATTTATGTAACAAATTGAATACTGAATTATTATGACACTAATTAATTTATATCAATTTTATTATTAACATCAATTATTATTATTATTAACATAATTATTAATCTATTATTAACTTGATTAAGTATACAATCATAAACTCTCCGACTTCCGGGGTAAAGCAGTACTCGCCACTGACGTCATATCTTATGAGTCTTTACCACTTTCTAATGCTTTGTCCCGGAAGTCACGCAATTCAACAATCTTCTTTTAATAGCCAATTCAAGAACATACTAGTAATTACATAAATAATGTATTGTTTACATTTGTTTAAACTCCGTAAACTACCTGCAATAAGTAGGTACACAAACGCTGGATCTCAGCTTGCCAGTAACCTGCTTCTATCCTTGAATAACAGTAAAGAGGACATACTCTAACAGTAGCTGCGAGCTTTCGCAATTTTCGAATTCTTTTTTCTTGCAGCCAACCAATGAAGCGGACGCAGGCAAACTCATTGACAGGTTTAAGAGAGGCAGCACTCCTGGTCTTGATGGTATCAAACAAGCGCTCGCTAAGGACGTTAACCACAAAGTTGCATTTCCTGGAAAAGTAGGTTGATTTCTGCGAAATCTATTGGAGTCAACGGGTTAAAAAAGAGATTCTAAATGAAAATGAAATCGTTTATTTTGTATAGGCCTACGGGGGCACTTACAAATTGTCATATTACATTTAATATTTCTTAAATCTACAAACGGATCGGAACGCGACCAAGACTGAGAAGATCCGACAAGAAACTCAGCGGGCTTGTCTATTAAATTTTTTTTTGTATCGCTAATTTCTTAATGTATATAACAAATGTTCGTTTATTTTTAGCTCCAGTGTGTTGCCTTACAAAAGAGTAGGCAAGACACGCTACACTTTGACATGGTAATACACGAGTAGGTAGATCCTGGAGTGATCATTCCCAAGCTGTTTTATTACACAGTACATAGTACGAAGGTGAAACATCAGTCTAGAGGTCTTGAGTGAATCGCCCGCAATACTATATGTTATTTTTAAACACAACATAACGAACAGTTTCCCCCATATATCCTCGAAGGGGTCAGTAGCGGTATTTCAATAGGATACTTTTCATCATCATCACTATCCATCACCACGGAGGTAAAACTGCGGGGTGATGTTTTTGGTCATGTGATCATGTAATAGGGGGCCTATGAATTACCATCTACGAAGCACTGTTCCAGTCTCCGGACTGTTATTGAGAATATCTGCCTTCCTCAGAAAAACCCAATAACTGTCCCACCCGGTTATTGAACCCATGACCTCGAGATTCCAAGACGGCACTTCCACCACTACTTTTTATTTTTTTTATTTATTTATTTATTGTGATAAAAACGATTTACAACCAGTTACAATTATCACATACAGTTTAACCTACTTCTAGAGGCATTTAATTGGAATCACTTATTAGACAGAATACAATGTCAAAGTAAAATAAAATATATATAAAATCATTAGTCAGTGAGGTAAATTACACAAAAAAAAAAGAAATACAAAAACATAATAAAAATAACAATAACAATAAATAATCAAAATAGTAATAATATTCATTCAATCACTTAAACTACTATCGAGATTACCCGTATTACACCACTGGTCTGTTAAGCTTTTACAATATTTGATCACTGCAGGTACAATGGTAGACCAGTTGTCAAAAGAAATGTCAAAATCAGTGTTGGCACTACGGAGTGCATTGAGGTGGCGCAGAGGTCGGACTAGAGGAGACATTGATCGCGCTACTGTATGACCCCCATCAACATGAAAAAGCTTATGTTGCCTGACATGACCACGCCTACTTACTGGGATCTCGAGTTCATCTGGGACGAATAGTACACACAATAGATTGTGCAAGAGTAAACAGTCAACCGATCCCCTCAACACTTTGAGGCAGACGGTGAGCTGGTCGACCATCCTTCTCACTTCTAAGGAGTAAAAACCTAAGTGCCCGAGCAAAAACTTGGTCGGGTACCGGAATGGATAATAACCATAGATTTTTTTGTAAAGGCATCTTAAGAAGGCCTTTTGGACCTTCTCCAGCATCCGTGTATAGGTAACATGATGAGGATTCCAGAGACATGCACCCGTTTCAAGCTTACTTCTGACTAAGGCCTTATACAAGGCTGTAATAACTTGTGGATTTTGAAAATCTTTGGCATTTCGTAAGACAAAGCCTAACCGTCGGTAGGATTCCTTGGCGAGACTAGCTATATGATCATGGAAAGTCAAGGTGCGATCAAATGTTACTCCCAGGTCTGTTATACAATTTACTCTAATAATGCATATAGTGCTCATATAATAATTGAAATTAATTGGATTTCTATTGCGGTCAAAGGTCATAACATTACATTTATTGTAATTAAATAGCAATTTATTTGTCAAACTCCATGCAAAAATCTGGTTAATGTCAGTTTGTAGGCTGAGGCAGTCACTAGGAGATTTTATTTCATAGAAAAGTTTTAGGTCATCTGCATACAGTAGACATTTAGCAGCGGTCAAGACTTTCGGTAAATCATGGATCATAATCAGAAAAAGGAGAGGGCCAAGGACCGACCCCTGGCTCACGCCGGATCGAGTGTGATATGGTCCAGGTACAATATGTGCCATGCCTCACATATTGGCGGCGACCTGTCATATAATCTGAGAAAAGTCAAGGAGTCTGGGAGTGAAACCGATAGCTGAAAGCTTATGAAGCTACAAATCATTGTCAATTTTATCAAATGCTTTTTGAAAGTCGAAATATATCACGTCAACAAGCAACCCGCGATCCATGGCATTGGATATATAGTCAACCAAGCATAACAGGTTTGTATTCACCGAACGCCCCAGTCTAAAACCATGTTGCTCGTCACCTATTAGCTGTCTTACCTGTCTATATATTTCCTTGTGGATAATATATTCAAAAACCTTAGCAGGTGCACACAAGATTGCTATGGGCCGGTATTCATCTACCATAGTCTTATTGCTACTCTTAGGGATCGGTGTCACCCTTGATAACTTCCACTGGGTGGGGTACTTGCCATTTCTTAAAGATAGATTAAAGATATGGCAAAGAGGTAAAATCATCTGTCTCTTACATACTTTAAGAACAAAACCAGGCACATTGTCATGTCCTAAAGAGCAGCCTACCTTTAATTTGTTAACACCGCATTCAATATCTTGTGGTACCAAGGTAGGCAAAGTAACATAACCACCTTGCAAACCCTG
The DNA here is from genome assembly GCA_917880725.1 of Selenia dentaria. Taxonomy (NCBI): domain Eukaryota; kingdom Metazoa; phylum Arthropoda; class Insecta; order Lepidoptera; family Geometridae; genus Selenia; species Selenia dentaria. Next base: position 1,983,566 of record OU862877.1, read on the forward strand.
ATCACAACATGCATTAGCGTTAAGAAGGGGCACTTCATCTAGAAAGACACTTGAAAAATAGCTAGCAAATGCCTTGGCAGCCTCGACACATGTACAAGATTTTCCTTTGAATGAGACACAGGGTTCAAAACCACCCTTGGATCTAAGTCTATGCACATGGCTCAAAAAATGCCGAGGTCGCACCTGCAAACTTTCTTCAATGCAAGCCAAATATGATTTGTACGCTTGATTGATACGCACCTTTAAACTGGCCCGCAGATCCGAAAAAACATTATATGATGTAACACAGTTTGAAGACAGCCAGGCCTTATGCAGTTGAGCTTTCCGCCTAATATCCTTAATAATGCTGATGTCGAACCATACCGGACACCTATTACATTTAGTTGCATGCCTTTTCTTTTTGGGGACTGTCATGTCAAATAACCGATAAACAATCTCATAAAAAGCATCCCTAGCAACCGAAACATCACATGACTCGAGGACAGGTTCCCAAGAAACTTCGGCAAGCAGAGATTGAAAGAGAACTACACCAACATTAAGCGAGCGAAGCCGCTGGCGGGTCAGCTAGTATTATATATAGGTATATATGACGTATACATAGAGTTATAGTAGCAATTGACATAAATTAATGCAACAACCCAAAAACAGAAATAGCGGTGGGAGGTTACAGCTCTATTCGTCTTCGATCATAGATTCCTAATAACTTTCGATAGAGTGGTGTGTCTTTGTGGTTTTAATAGCTAAATATTATCATATATTTAATCGATAGTTTAAACTAGATACTATAAATGCGTTGAAACAGGCCGTGATGCCGTCCCCCCCCGAAGGGTTCCCGCATTGACGTGGCGGGGGGGCTCAGTAGCCGTGGCTTGGACCACCACGGTGAAGCCAAGAGGAACCCAGGGGCCGCGCCGGCGTTGGGGTGCGCTGGCCGGCTCAGGCGGGGCCTCTCCTATGGGCGTTGGCCGCCAAGTCTACATAGGAGTGGCGGGGTCCGGGCGCTTTGGCGCAGACTCTAGGAGGGGGGGCCCGGGCACTTTGGTGCAGGCTCGAAGAGGTGGGGTCCGGGCGCTCGGCGCAGACTCGAGGAGGTGGGGCCCGGGCGCTTTGGCGCAGGCTCGAGGAGGTGGGGTCCGTGCGCTCGGCGCAGACTCGAGGCGGTGGGGTCGCGGGGGTTATCCCCTGTGGCTGACGTAGTAGGCGGTGGGGCTACGTATCCGACCCAACGCAGGGAGATCTCGGGCGTCCAGACATGGGGAAGTCTGGCGCCCATTGTTGGCGGGTTTGGTCTCCAAGGCAGTTACGGCGCGCCATGTGTTCTGGCGTGCCGCGAAGAGAAGGGTCCGGCAACGGACAGCCGCGGTGGGTTCGCGGTCGTGTGCAAAATCTGTCCCGCGTTCCCGCCAAAAGCGGCAGTGAAGGAATACCCCGGGGTTTTGGTGGGTATACGGACTCCCACATAACCACCTACCTACCCGTGGTAGGTGGTATCCATAAATGATATCCCCGGGACAAAAAAAAAAAGGCCGTGATGCCGTGATCCGTAATGTACGTTTTTTAACCCGTAAATTCGTTTTACAATGTCCATTATTTATAATCATGTACGTAGAAGTGTAAAGTGGGTGATAGACGTACAAACTTGTACGCTGTTTTAAAGATCGTGAACTTACTCGGTTTGACGTCGGTGACACACGTGAACCTTACTCACTCTGTATTGCGATGTCGTCGACAGAAGAAGCTTTGTGTTATTTAAAAATTATTTCGTATTAATTACAAATTAATAAAAATAAAAATAAATAAAAAAAATTTAAATTAGAAATTATTTTACGTAAAGAGAGCGTTTATCGCTTGGTTAGGGGTGGAGACGCAAGAGCACACGTACAAGCGGAGGCAGGTTACGAGCAAAATTTCAAACTTGTTGGATCGCTAACTAACTTACTCGGCGACTTTAAAGTACGCGTACTTAGAATGACACACCAGCAAAAAACACCACAAGCTCGCGAACTTATTCGCACGTCTATCACCCCTTTAATAAGACGCACAAGCTTTGTCGTTTCGCACTTCATGTGGAACGCGCCAAATAAGATTCGATTACAGGCTACGAAGCAAATACTTGTAACAGCGACGTAGAACAGGAAAACTTACTCATATATACATACCTACCAAGATACTTCGGCATAATCTACATGTAGGTATACATTAATACCAGTTTCTAGACATTACCTTCTTTGCAGTCTGTGTCAGGTTATCCTTCGATGACATTAGTGTTTCATCAATTTTATTGTTTTGATTATGAATTGTTTTGATAATATGATTAGGAGTGTGTTAATTTTAGCTATTATTTCCCACGTGTTATCCCAAAGTGAGTACGAATACGTTTTATATATCATTTATTTCAATATCGTGATACAAATTTATATAAAATTTAAAGTAGGTATATAAATACAAAGGTTTATAATTTGGAACAAAATAATGATGTACTAGCGAGCACATATAATTATTCAATACCTAAGAGAGTAGAACTCACTAAACTCACCCGTCAAGAGTTCTGTACTCGTGACTAAAAGTGTCTACACAAGATACAATTTTGAATGTAGGCGTGCCGTGACTCTCTTCCAACAAGTTAAACGTCGTATCGTCCGTCGTATCGGCTGGCATTGCTGTGAATTTGCTTTAATGATATGTAAAAAGATGCAAAAATTAATAGTACAGAAAAAACTATATGGATGAGAATTTCAGAAGTCTTTAATGGCTTGCCACATTAAAATTTGTGGGATAAAAAAAATGTTATAGCATATTTGTACTTTTCTTAGTACCTAGTTGATGATTTGTCTTTGTTAAAACAATTGACAGGTTATTGTTCCTCCCTATCCAAATTAAATTGCTATAAATAATGATTTTAATGATTAAATAACATCTAGCATCCTTGAAGGGTTTTTACGTAAACTCCGCTTGCGCCACATCAAGGTCATTTATTGGCGACTGACTGCTCTGTGCTCATCATTGGGACCTCTGTTATGCAGGTTGGAGGAAGCACCATTTCCTTCCTCCAACCTGCATAACAGAGGAGATAGAGAAATTTGGATTTACTTCACTTTTTTGTGTTATTATTTGTCGTATTGCGTAGTCAGTTGCATCACCTTGGTACGAGCTCGTATTTTGATTTCATATCATTTAACTTAACAGATATCTGACTTTGCAGCCTTTAATACTAAGACATTTTGCTTTGTAGGCATCAATTTTAGGAAAATCGTTTCTTAGTCAATTTAGCATTTCAGGCATACTGCTTCTTCGGCATCTTACGTTAAAGGCAAGCAGTTTTTTAGTCCACTTTTTGATTTAGATTCAATGCTGTCATTGGCATCTGGCGTTTTAAGTAATTCGTTCATAAAGGTTATTTATTGTAGTATTGCTGTGCATCTAAAGTCTTTATTGTCTAAGTAGGTATAGTTTACTCAGCAAAGGCAAAACCCGCTTATTGATATTTGGACATCATTTGAGCCATTTTTAGCCACACGTGTGCACGCTGTGGCGATCCAAAGTGGAATGGAATTGTGATCACTGCAACGCGAGTAAAGTGCGTCCAACTCCCACAACATGTTGTAACAGAAGATTATATTTGTAATTACAACGTATGTAGACAACATAAATGCCATGATAAATACTTAAAAGAAAAAACTAGGTAGATTAATTTTATAAATTTGGCTAATAACTGCATAAACCAGACAACCATGAATATTAAATATATTTTGGTAAACAATTTAAATTAAATAATTAATTTTACTGAGCACTTACTTGCCAGCCCAGTTTTTGATTGAATTTTATAACCATTAATTTTATAAAGTATCATTGCTTCTGTTTTCAATGCTGAAGTAAATAACTTTGATAGTACATTATTGAATAAAAATAAACAAAATAATGCAAAAACCCCAACTTTCAAGTGATTCATCATTCCGTTGGCCCATCTCAACCGTACTTAAGAGTAAAGACAGTAACAGTTACATTTTAGAAACTAATCAAAACAGTTCTTAGTAATCGAAAAGTTTTATTTCGGAGGCCACTGCGGTACCGGTCCTGCGACATAAACTTAGAGTTCACCATGTAGCTAAGTTTTTGCGTTAAGTAAGCAATAAGAATACAAAACAAATTACCAATAAAACGAGGTAAGTATGTATTAATCTCCTTAATGTACCCCCAGGTAAAGAGTACAGATTTGATTACGAGTACAGCATCCCGGCTGGAGGCTGGCTGAAGTTGCATGTGGTGCCGGGGACGTGGCGGGAGGCCAGGATGAGATGCGACGCGGAAGGTCAGAGTATTACATTATTCAAAGTCAAAGTCAAAGTCAAAAATCATTTATTCAATTTAGGCATCAAAGACGCACTTATGAACGTCAACTTTTCATTATAATGTACTTTAAAGACTCTACCGCCGCGTTCCGAAATATATAGAGCCCACCGAGAAGAAGCGGCAAGAAACTCGGGGCCATTCTTTTATATAGATGTTTACAATGTTTCTACTTAGGTATTACAAATATTACATTTAAAGGGTGGCAGAGTGACAGCTTGCCAGAAGTGGAGTATTCCAAGCATCTTTATCTTCTATATAATGTCGAACTTTAAAAAGTAAACTTTTTTTTATTAAAACGTTTTTTACAGTGAACTTGAATTTGCCTTCTGTGAGCTCAGTTATGTGTTTTGGGATTTTATTGTAAAAACGCACACAATTTCATAGGAATGACTTATTAGTCTTCGCAAGTCTAAAACTAGGTACAGCTTATTATACACTAATATATTGTACAACTACCTGATCTTAGACATTTTCAATCCGAATTCTTACATGCAACTGTTCCTCAATCACTTTAGTTCGTTTCTCACCAGAAATGCCTTGAATCCTTTCAAATTTAGTTTTCGAGCTGTTTATAGCACAGTTGCAGTTTTACCCAAAACAAACGATACACATGCTCATATGGAAAAAGGTAAGCTATTTCGATTTCGACATTCTCCTAAGCTTGCTGGGTGCACCTAACATCTACAGCTGGAATTCACTTTCTTTACAGTTGTTTAGACTCCTACCGAGGGTTCTCGTTTTATTCGTGGTCTACCGCAGTAAGCAGCATCCTATCGCCTTGTTATTTTCATAAATAACATTACTAATAAATTTACTTTTACCTTTAAGTAGGCAATTCACAGATTTACTCACTAGTTCCAGTGGTACGCTAGATAATAAAACGCGTTGCCCTCTCAGAAGGGCCTAATGGAAGTTTTGAGCGAGTTAGTACCTCTGCCAACGTAACAATCACGAACCCTAAATTTATTTATTATTTATTTAAATAAGTATTTTTCACGACGTCAACGTATGAACGTAAGTCACAACTTCAAAACGAGTTTTGGCTTTTATGATTATTTAAACCATAAAAATCGCAAACCCGTTTTGTAGTATTTATTATGTAGCGGCACAAAGTATATCTGCAGTCCGAGCAAGGATCTAACAACAATAAACTAGCCACGTAGACTAATTTATCTATAGTATATCGTCTCTAACATAGATCTAGCTGCGATAGTTATATAGAGGGCTCTCTTTTATGAATAATTACTGGCAAATTTTATCCTATTGCTAATACATCTCGTAGAGCTGATGTGTACTTTTGTACTTCACAGAGAACCGTCTCGTCCGGTTTGCGTCCATAACAAATTTCCTAGTCTATTATAGTACCTAGTCCTATTCGCGACTATTAAATATACTTATACATATAACGTATTAACAAATATATCTCTTATGCATTTTGCATGAGTCAAATATGTACGCGTATATGTTAAATTTCTATGTACGTTTTACGTACACGTAGTGTAACATAAGGACCAGTATTATTCAGGTAACTGATGTACATACATCCGGTTTGGATACAATATAATTTATATTGCATACTGTAACGGAACAGGCTCTGGATGAGGATTCCGTCACGATTCACAAATATAGATACATTTAGAAAGTATCTTGGTATGAACAAATATTGATGAAATTTAGACAATCAAAAGTAGAAGAAAGCGTTAATGTGTAATGTTGAGATTTAGATGATAGGTATTTCTTATAGCAAGACCATAGGTACTTACTGAAAATTATAAGCAGCTTAGAATATTTAAGCTATCAAGATATTATATGTATTAACCATTTAAATCGATTGTTCATACAGAACTGATAAGTTACTTCAAGGAAAAGGAAATGTTGAGTAAATCCTTTAAATACATAAAAGTTACAAGCAAAATTGGTGAAATTACCATGAAAATAAGCAGCATTGATATTTCCAGCCATACAAAGGTAATGTGAGGAACACATTTTTGTTATGTGTCCGTGTATTTGAGTTTACTTCATCAAAATGAACCCTAAAACAAATGAGTATTGACGCCGGTCTGACGCCGATAGAAAGGGCATTGATTGGATCTACGTACCTCCGATCGGCGTCATTCAATTCAAAATATGTATTGTCATGAGCGGATTTTGATGAGAATTTGAAATTAGAATAGGAATGCGCTGTAGGGCAGAGATTGGCTGAGGTGGATCTGAAGCCGTTTTGACGCCGATAGAAAGGACATTGATTGGATACCTATAGGCCTCAAATCGGCGTCACTGTCAAGTTTGAGAAAGTATATAAGCAGTAGAAAGACCAAGAAAATGATTATTAAATTCTCGAACTTCCGTGGTGGTATCGTGGAGGTAATATATTCTGCTACGGACATGGTTCCGGACGTGGGTTAGATACCTCACGGTGACAACTAAGATCCACCTCGATAGGGAACGCCCAATCCTTAGTAGAGTTGGACACTTTTGGGAGCGAGCCAACAATCGCTTTAACCTATTACAATTGGTACGAATAACTGCTCCTCACTTCGATTAGAAAGAATACTCCAGTTGAAGTGCTTCTATGTATTATATGTATTTATTTTCCTCTCATACTAGAACGTCGCTCTGCAGCCTTCCATAGCTTCGGCTATAGCGGTATAGTCGCGCGACTATTTCCGTGCGTGGAGTTGGACACCCTAGGGGCCATAGGTTCGATTCTCGGCTTGGCGCCGAACTATAGAGGCTAGTTAGGGATCAAACTTGAGCCATCCTATCAGGGGGATGAAAGCTCATGCGCAATTGACTTTAGGGGGTTTGTTGGGGAGTTACACACATTTTAGCAGACTAGGAATTTATTTAGGACCGAAGTAGGTCTAGTAAATAGTATTTTGCTTACCGGGTTATATATTAACTTGGTGATGGTTCAATCGGGAGCAAATAAGTAAATTCACGCGCTAGTAGTATCTACCACTAGAGACGTAGGTTTCAATAATGAATTCGTCATATCAATACAATCTATTAGTATGCTAGACTTAGAAACTAAAGACTAATTATGAAATACAAATGGCAAAATAAATGTATTTTTAATCAGTATAAAGTAAGGAATACATAAATATTTGCCTGCAAAGGAATAAAGAAATATTAGTTCGAATGAAATGTAATGTATTTGTTGCAATAATATATTATATAGTTGCTAATGAATTGATTTTGGGCTAGATTGTCTACTCTGATCCTAGCATGAGAATGCGGTAATAAATTATAGCATTTGAATTATTTGTGAAAAGTATCAAATGTGATATTTAGAATAAAATGATAATTCGTAATGATTAATAATAATATTAAGAAGAGATAAATAAGATTATAATCGCTTATAGACGCAAACTCTACATTTGGAAAACTACCAAACGGACTTAGTAAGGCCTTACTAATTTTGGGGTAAATAGAAGAGGTTCTTGGCATGATGGAGAACATTTTTGTCACAGTAAAGAGTACTCTTAATTCAGCATTACAAGTTGTAATGTTGCCTTGTAAATGCCAAGAATCCTACTTTCTAAATCATAATAAATCTAGAATTCTACAGCAAATCTAAAGGAATCAAACTAATTGCTTACAATATGAAAATTAATGAAATATATTATATTAAATTATAGAGATATCTATCAATAATTTACTCGGAAAACTAAAGCTAACTATTATAATAATCATCATATAAATATATGCCTGCTCGTATTGAGCTCACCAATACAACAAAGATTCTGCTAATACTTAAGTGTTTAAAATAATTGCTTTTCCTACAATGGTTCAATAGATGACATGTCATGTAAAACACTAGTAATATAAGTATAGCAATCTCTTATGAAAAGGAGATTTATGTATGTGTTAAGTTTTATCAAACTTGGTCAAGCAATGCAGCACCTTGAGAATTCTTGTAAACCACAAACAAGGGTCTAGAGTTTTCTCTAAGTCACTGATATTATTTCCCATATATTGCTTTCAGTAAACAAGTAAATGATTAAACTTGAACAATTGAACTATTCAGGGAATAGTGGCTGATAATATTTATCTACAGTAATTGGATAATCAGCGTAGTAGCTACTGATCACAAAAGATTTCTAAAGCGCATATAAAGTTAGTTTTTACTTTAATATCATATTTATTTCCTAGCAGTTTTTATAAGCGATACAAATAGTACCTATTATAGAGACACTTAGTCTGCAAGAGATTATATCAATCTTATCAACAGCTAAATGCTCATAGCAATAGACATAAATCTATAAAGAAAGCTAGATGTATAATTAACAGGTTTATAACTGTTATTAATAATAACGAATATCATGCGAATATCTGATATTATTTAATGGAGTTGTGTATATATTATTTCACTAATCAAAACTGAATTATCATATTTAACAGATAGTTTTGCAAGCTAATAATTATATAGTAAAACTTGCAAATAACCTACTATTTCTATGTTCTATGGTCAAATAACATAGACCTTAAATTCAGAAACTTATATTGATGATTAATATCTTCCACGATTAGAAGTCAAATCAAGTACATAAGCTAGAAACCTAGGATCAGCTCAGTCAGTCAGTCTGTAGGAACTAAGTATTTGCAATCTAGTATGTTCATCGCAATTTATCGTTATCAGCTAGCAATTCAGTTATTGTAATGTAGTAGTAGGTTATCCATCGTAATATCAGAATACCTAGGCGTTGTTTTTGGTTTCTCTAGGCATCTATAGTTCTGAATAGTTTTCTCTTTTCAATTCTTTCCGAAAAGAGCAAGGTTACAGCAGCGGTTCATAGTGGGTCCTCCTAGACTAGACAATCATTGGCCAAAACTAAGTATAGGATAAAAATATAAAAATAGGGGGGGGGGGGGAGGGTGTTGTTACAATACCTAACATTACTGAGAATACAGACAGTTGTTTTATTTATTTTATTCCTGAGCAATAGATATAGAAGCCGCAAGGAGTATGATTTAAATAAAATATGATTTAATTTACAGGTGCAGTTCTGGCATCACCTTTGACCAAACAGTTGAAATCAGCTATCATAGCGTTCGTAGCGAAACAAAGAAATATGGTTCCTACCACAATATTCACTGGAGTTCACGCGAGCTTCTCCAAGGGGGACTATACATCTATGGAAGGTAAACTATGGTTCCTACAGAAATATTCACTGTAGTTTACAAAATCTTCTCCAAGAAGGACTATTTATATAAGGAAGGTAAAAAATGGTTCTTTCAACAATATTCACTGAAGTAATGCAAGCTATGGAATCTCATCTATGGAAGCTAAACAAGCAACTAAATTTATAAACAATTACTATGTCGGTGAGTTTTGTTCTTCTACGGATCTCCTCATTTCTGATTCTATCACGTAGAGAAACCCCAAGCATAGCCCTCTCCATAGCTCGTTGTGCGACTTTGAGCTTATAATATATGAGGCCCATAGTAAGAGACCACGTTTCAGTGCCATAAGTCATCACTTGTAACACACATTGGTCGAAGACTCTTGTCTTGAGGCACTGAGGTATTTTAGACGAGAAGACTTCGCGGAGTTTCCGGTACGCTGCCCATATAATTTAATAATTACAAGTTTAAAATATACTGTTATATAGCGGACATCTAAGGTATTTTCCAATAAACATTAGAAAATAATGTAATAAATAATTAGAAAATATTGACAGGCCGGTTGGCGCAGTTGGTCGCACCCTGCCTTCTGAGGCGCTGGTCCCGGGTTCGATCCCCGGACAGGTCTAACATTTGTGTGAATGAACATGTCTGTTTGATCTGTGTCTGGGTGTTTATATGTATATAAGTATTTAATATCATATATAAGTATGTAATATCAGTCATCAGGTTACCATAGTACAGGCTATGCCTAGTTTGGGACCTGAAGACCTTTGTGTGAGTGTTGTCCCATATTATTATTATTATTATTATAAGGATATCGTTTACACACTCATGCTTACGTACATAGGATCCCATAGTTCGCGGGAGGCATTACACACCTAATTAACACATCACAGAAATCGAATGCTCGAGAACCCATTAGTTTATGTTTGTTTCAGACATCTCACAACCCGTAGAACTTCTCTAACGGGCTGTCAATTTACTAACAACTTGTCAAGTGCAAGTCTTTTGTTCATTACCACTCTTTCGGTGCTTTTTTGTGACAAGCTCACGTACGAGCTCTCCAACTAGCCTGATTACTTATGTGCCCGCTCCAAATTAGTGAACAACATTGTTTGAAGAACAACTGTGAAGGACGGTATCTAAATTGACTTTTGTCAAGTACCACACGTAGTGAGAGCAATTACCATCTATATTGATTTAATAATTCATATCCAGAAAAATAACTCTACGCGGACGAAGTCGTGGCTAAAATGGGTGCTTGTTCGTTTATACAGTGAATCGTCAAAGTGGCCAGCTTTAAAATCACAATCAGTCTATCATTTTCCCAATGTTTAGATGCAGGTCTACCTCTTAGGTATACGAGTACGAGCGACAATATGGACTTAATTTGGCAGTCTGCAATAGTGGCCACTCTAATGTTGTATTCAGAACTGTCATATACTGCCGAGTGGAGTAGGTTAGCACTTAGATTAGTTAGGGCTACGGGTGTCTAACTGACCACGTGTTGACATTATATCTCAAGTCAGATCCTAAGTATCCTGAGGTCTACATCTTTAAATATTGTTACGAGTAAGAGATGGTGTATGTAGTCGTTAGCTTGGTAATCGTCACTACTTGCATTTCTAGTATTAGTGTGATTTGTTAGGGAAAATAAACTATTCATTCTTATAAATGAATTATTATGGTGATAACGTAATTTCATGGTGACCAGATCATTTTTATATGCAGGAGTTCCCCTACTGCGATTATCCATCAACTGGGCGTCAGGAGAGCCCGACAACTACAACAACGCTGAGAGCTGCCTTGCAATGGTCACGGACAGCAATGGCAGTATGTCTGACGTACGCTGTGGCGATGTCTTACCCTACGTCTGCTATAAGGAAGATACACATTTAACTATGACTGAATGTGGAACCACCGATCCAGGTACTTAAAAACATAATATAACTAAGCGTTATTTTGCGGAAACCAAAGTGAAGGGTGAAATCTTAACAAGGTAGTAAGATTAAAATTGTATATACATTTTTAATACCTTCCGTTCCATTTTCACCGATGTCATGGTGTACCGGCCATTTAATTTTCCAGTTTATTTAAAACTGAGACTATAACATTTTATTATGAAAGCTAACGTGGTTTATACACATTTTTAATATGAAAAACGGGATTCACTCACGTAAAAAGTCAGATCTTTCCGACTATAGTTTCAACCACATCCGGTGGTCTTTTTCAAGGCGAGTGCAGAACGCTCGCACTATAACATGCAACGACTGATTCGACTTGTTTGAACATCGGTAGAGTTTGTGCAGTTTCTGCATTGTTTGTAGAGAACGTTACGGTGAATTAACATTCAGATTGTCATGTCAGTTGTGACTATGTAAGTGATTCAAAACTGTATGTTATATCCTACTAGCTGCGCTCCACGGTTTCACACGCGTGGTGACGATGATGATGTATCAAATATAGCGTCCGTTACTCAGGCATAATTTATTTTTCTACTGGTGCAAGAATTTTTTGAGCCGATTATGTAGTTTTTGCGTTTATCCGTTACAAATAAACTATCAAGTTTAAAGTTAATTATTACCAAGGTACGAATAATGTGTAAATGTAGCTTGTACCATCATTCATATTGCATATTTTAAAATGAAAAAGTATTTACTGTGACATACCTATAATAGTGCAATAGTAATGTGACATATGGTAGTGCGGACTTAATTGTGAATGTTGATGTTTTCAATAAAACTGCATGGTACCACTTTGCTCTATTGTCAATAGTTTTCGCACGATATATGCATGTTTTGGGTTGGGTTACATTATCGAAGTTTTTATTCCTAACTTTTTTCAAATGTTACATGACCTATGTTATTCAGTGGAAATGTAGCTTTCTAATGGCATAAGAGTTTTTGAAATCGATCCAGAAGTTTTTAAGTTTATTCGTTACATACAAAAATTTAAATATTTCCATTTTATATATAGTACAGATAAACTTTCAAACGCTCGTATTCGATCAAACTTCGATACGTTAAAATAAACGACTCGTGAAATTTTTATTTTTGCGTGTACGTCGTTTGAAGATTTTTCAGCTTCTTAAAAGAATTTTGCGAACTTTTGGGGTAGCTTAAATTATCAGAATCTATATAGTGTTGTGATGTTTCTAAATTGCCCGCTAGTGGCTTCGCTCGCGTTACCGCCTTAAGGGTGAAATTTCTAAAATTCTTCTTTAGTGAACGCTTAGCATTTTGCCAAAACTTTAAGTTTGTATTGCCATCGGATTAGGCTCTGCGTTGATGAATCATAAAGTCAGTCAGCCGGATGGGAACAACTGAGCCATCGAAGTTATTTAGCAAAAGCGATGAACTTACTACTAAACATACTGGTTCTACAAAATAACCATAAAGTAAACTGTGAATATTATTTTACAGAATACAGCCTGGAACCCAGAACGGGTAGCTGCTACAAATTTCACGTATATGGTCTGCCTTGGCAGCAAGCATACATGACCTGTGTTGCTGAAGGAGGGCATTTGATCGTCATCGATAGCGAAACAGAAGCGATCGTGGTCAAGGAGATTTACGCTACACATGCACATGCAGAAACATATTCATATTGGAGAAACTTACTAATAATAGGATTCCATGATTGGCATGAACGCACCACGTTCATGACTATTTTCGGTGAGTAAATATAGGTGGTAAGATTATCTGCTGGCCGTTGGGATGAGAAGTCAAGACATCAGGAACCTCGACCTAGATCGGTACTTAGGTAGATGGCCTCTCCTTGGATCCATTAAGGATAGTACTACTACAAACATCAGCATCAATCATCATTATCAGCCGGAAGACATCCACTGATGAACATAAGCCTCCCATAGAACGCCACATGGAACGGCTAATTGCTTCCTGCAACCGGCGATTCCCCGCAGTTTTAAGGAAGTCGTCGGTTCACCTAAGGGTCTTCATCTTCCGGTGCGTGGTCGCCACTCGAGAACCATTCTTCCCCATCGGTTATCAGTTCTGCGATCGATGTGGCCTGCCCATAGCCGTTTCGACTTACTTATTTTGAGAGCTATATCGGTAACGTTAGTTATCCTACGGATCTCCTCATTTCGGATCTTATCTCTAGCCCTCTCCATGCACGTACGTATATAGTAGTACGTAATCGTCTACAACTTCGAGCATATCGTTTCCAACACCGGTATAGGTGGAACATGAACGTTGGACACGATTTTCGTCTTATCCATGTTCATCCTAAGACCAACCTGTTGGGAAACTCTACTGAGGTCGTTAAGCAAGGTGCCGATATCCTGATGATCCTGATGATGACTATACCATCGGCAAAACGAAGGTTAGTGATGTACTCGCTATTAATATTGATACCAGATCCTTTCCAGTCCAAGAATTTGAAAACATTCTCCAATGCGTTCGTAAACAGTTTCGGAGAGATAACGTCTCCCTGTCTCACACCTCTCTGCAAATCCGACTACAGTGCCAGATAGGTTTAACGATTATTTATTTTTCATAAAGACCAAAGTTCACTCATAATTAAATACAATTAACTATATAACTTAAAGAATAATTAATCTAATTAGCCAAGTTATTAACTGTTAGTCCAGAGATCATACGAAACATTATCAAAGATATACTCGTATTTTATTGGTTTTAATCCACAGCCGGATTTAACTCATTTTTATTAATTTTAGGGATGCCTCTTGGCATGGACTTCCTTAAATGGTTTCCAGGAGAGCCGAACAACTCCACCGACACTCGTTTATTGGACGAGGGAGACTTCTGTGGGAGCGTTCACAGGAGTGGTATAGAGTTGAACGACCTCTATTGCAACGCGCAAGCGCCATTTATCTGCGAAAAGAAACCTAACAGCCTACTTTCACAACTTATAATATAAGACAAAAAAATAGATTAAATTAGATACTTATAGATTTGGATACCTATATGTATACAATTGTTTTTTTATAAATTTGGTACAAAAATATTAAACAAGTTAAAGAAACTTATGTAAACTTGGATTTTAATACTAACGTGTTAAATTTGTTAAACTAAATATTGTACACATCTTTGCAGGTAATTAAACTTAGTAAGGTATACAACGTCAATAATCTAGAAAATTTAGTAGTTACAATTATGAAGTGACTTTTTAAAGTTAAATAAGGTTTGATGAAACATGTCGAGTTCGCTGCATACATCGATGCAGACCTCCTCATAAGATCGACACATACGATAAAGCGGGTTGTTATGCCTACAGTATTGTTCGACAATGGAATACTAAAAAGATATGATTTACGAGTTGTAATCTTACGAGTGTTAAAGTTAACATATATTAGTAATTCATCACTAAATAGTCCATTGCCGATCCTGTATAATACACATACGAGTATGTCAGTGGTTTTAATATTATATATATGTCGAAGTTATATCGTATAACACGCTGTATGTACAAGTAGGTGCGCTGGATTGAAGAAAGTCGTTGAAATGTAATGCGGCTACCTCACGTTCAGCTGCCGTCCGATTCTTTATGAGCGAACATCGTTTCATCTTTGACAACATCCGTGAAACAAATGACGAGATGACAAGAAACGTTGGAAAAGAAACCTTATGTGCAAGGGCGATATCTCATAAAGTATTTGACATCGGTGAGCTCGTCGACGAGCGCATCGACGAATTATTACAGAATCGCACGGCTGGATTGTGGTGGCGATACGTTACTATTATTACTATTATATTTTATTATTACTATTATATTATTATTATTATATTATGATCCTTGGTTCTATAAAGCGGCGTCTGACGTTTAAAACTATTGTCAACAAGAAGCTGTCTATAAAGTTTAAATACTTGTAATACGTCATGTTGTACGTTATTATGACTGCGACATATATAAAACGTCCGTTCTCGGTAAACGAAAAAAAATCTCTGAAGGCGCGGTCCAATCCTAATTTTAAAACAATTTACGGTGCTTTACATAAGGTTGAGAATTGCCTACCAGAATGGACGATTTAATGCGAAAATTCAATTGAATACGTGCTAATAATTTTTATATTTATTTCGTACAATCAAATGATACAATTTTAATGATAAAGGAGTCCATAGTTCACTAGTAAATTTCTTTAGGAATTCGAATATGATACATTAATTGAAATATATTTTTATTAATATATTAGTTTTTTTTTTACTGACCGTAAATTTATATTTAATATAATTTTATTTTATTATAATTTTGACATTGGTTTATATTCAATGGACTTGACATCATTGTCCTAATATTATTGTGCTCTATTTTATATGTAATTTTGATATTCCATTGTTACATTAAATTTGACATTTATTATTATATTATTTCACGATTATTTTAAGTAATATAAATTTTAACTTATTATTGACATGTAAAATAAGATTTTATGAATAAATATGAATATGAATATGAATATGAATATGAATATTTGCCCATAATTGAATAAAAATGCTTTTTCCCACGAAGCACATAAGAAAAATTGCAAAGTTTAGGGAATGTTGCCGATTTTTTTCTATCGAGCCAGTATGCTCAATCGTGTATTGGCTTCCATACTTCATAAGGACGTATATTCAATTTACACTAGGTTTTTTTTCCAACTTCGGTTATTAGGTTTAAGCGTCGAAAAACTAAGTTTTCGCAAAGTCGAATCATGAAATTTTGAACTCATTTCGCCTTAAGCCACCGCCAGTGGACAGTGAGTAATTCATTCACACCTCACTATATAAGAAATTAGGTTTAGGTTTAAAGACATTTATTCTCATAAGACAGTGCAGTCACTTACATGAGAACATTAATTTTAAAAATAATATTACAAATATTAGGTACATCATGTTAATATGGACGCATTCATCGTAAGTTATTGTTTTCCGACCAAAGTTCGTACGGATCCTTGGCAAAACTGTTGTAAACGGGCTTCGTCCCGTAGCTGGACCTACTATATTGTCATTTACGCATTAAACGTCAGTGCGCAATTAGCCGTGGTTTAGTTTACACGCATTACCCTCTCACCATATATACAACGAAGATAACGAACTATAAGAAACTAGCTCGTCAGGAACTACGTTTAGTAATATATTTATTTTTAAGAAGTTTGTGTCCGTGTGTATTGTTTTATCCAGAACTTTCCTGATTAAAATGCAAGTGTTAAGTATAAGTATAGTATTGAAATTAAATACTTATTTATTATAGTCATTTATTTTATTGGTATAATTCATAATAGATTTATTTCAATAATTTAGTCAAGGTCGGGATAGATACTGCACTTGCTTATTCGTTTGTTAGATAAACAGTCTCTATAGTTGACGACCTCAGTAGCGCAGCGGGCGAGAGTCCGCCTGCGACGCAAGAGGTTGCGGGTTCGATTCCCGCCTTGGGACAAATTTGTGTACGATCTGCAAAAACTTGTTCCGTTGGTCTGGGTGTTCTATGTATAATAAAAATATCTATGTATGTATATAATGTATTAAATATATCAGTTATCTAGTACCCATAACACAAGCTTTGAGTAGCTTACTTTGGGGCTAGATGGTGCTGTGTGGATTGTCCAGTATTATTATTATTATTATCTTTTATTCAAAATAAATCACGGATTTCATCCGGTCCTTTACAAAGGCATAAGTGGGGCTGTAGCCAACACTTAGAGGCCTGTTAGGTATAAAAAATACAAAGTAGTATAATAAAAACCAGAAACTTTTGGATGGATGGTGACATGGTATATCTATTATAAAAATGGGTAAAATGAAGGCTATTGAAATGATTTTATTAGTGATAAAAAGATAGTGGGCTATGGAAGAGACTACGGCACCTGCCAAATTCAGTCTCATTTTAAAATTTTTGGCCAGGTGGTGACTTGCCACCCACTAAACGGGCCCCCCATAAAGGCCACCATGAATGGTGACAGAAAGGGCAACGTTGGTGTGGCTGACTAAAGGGTGTCGAGAGGTGTGCTGCGGTTTCACTGAAGCGCTACTACCGGCGTTATGCCCTTTAACACTTCCACCCTTGGAGCTTTTTGTTACTTGCTCTTGCGTCTCCACCCCCAGACGGATTATTATTATTATTCACATTATTTATTTCTTTTTCTTAAAATTACATTTTTTACAATATTTCTATATAAAATAAAAACATTATAAAAAACCTAATCCTAGATTGCCATCGGCAGTGGAGCATGACCCAAACTACCGGTGGTTAGGGCTGCAGACTGAGGAACCTCCTGACAATACGTGTCGTGTCAAGGAGTACTGCCTTCTGTATCTGGCTCTTGATCCAACCGTCTAGCGAGAGCCTCTTAAGATGTTGGTCGAGGCTTTTTGCTATAAGGCCGTTTGCTGAAACCACTATCGGAACAATGATCGTCTCGTCAACATCCCACATGGCGGTCACCTCGTGAGCTAAGTCAAGGTACTTCCTGAGCTTGTCCTTCTCGGCTTTCACGAGATTCTCATCATGAGGAATGGTGACGTCAACAAGCATTACCCGGCGCTGAGATCGATCGATCACCACGATGTCAGGCTTATTAGCAACAACAGTCCTGTCCGTGATTATAGATCGATCCCAATAGAGCGTAGCAAGACCGTTTTCAAGAACAGGCGTAGGTGCGTACTTATAGTACGGCACCTCAGACTCAATAAGGCCGTATTGAAGTGCAAGTTGCTGGTGAATAATCCTGGCTACTTGGTTATGTCTGTGCAAGTACTCTCCATTAGCAAGATGAGAACAACCGGAAATAATATGTCTGAGTGACTCTCCAGGACGGCGGCATGCCCGACAAATGTCGACCGTACCGTCTTTCAGAATATATTTCCGGTAGTTATTCGTCTTGATAACTTCGTCAGCAATTGCACAGACAAAACCCTCGGTTTTACCAAACAGATCACCGAAACGTAGCCAGTTCACTGACGCGAGCTGGTCTACATCAGGTCCTGTTAGGGCCTTGTAGAATCGTCCCTGCAGCTCTTTGCCCTTCCATACGTCTCTTCGGTCTTCGATGCTTAGCACAACTGGTTTACGCCAGTTCTCGTTTGCCAAGGAGAGAGGCGTGAGGCTCCTATCAACTGCTATGACATCGCGATGTATCCCACACTCGGTGTTACGGAAATACTCTCTGAGACTGGACACCTCACAGTTATGGAGGTTTTTGGCATTGAGGAAGCCACGACCTCCCCCTTTCCGTGGGATGTACAGCCTCATAACAGACGAGTGTGGATGTAGCATGCGATGTTTTGTAAGCATTTGACGGACCCTCCTATCCAGGGCGTCAAGTTCGGTCTGAGTCCATCTTAGTATGCCAAAGGAGTATATGAGTAGGGGCATCACCCAACCATTGAAGGCGCGCGTCTTGTTTCCGCCCGACAAAAGACTATTAAGAACTTTTGTTAAGCGGTAGAAGAAACGCTCCTTCACTGTCTGCTTAATGTCTCTATCCATGATACCCAATGACTGTGACATACCAAGATACTTATAGGTTTCAACTTCAGATAGACATCTGAGAGTAATTGTCTCAGAAAGTTGTAAATTTGAAGAATTTACAACCTTCCCCCGTTGTACATGCATGACCGCACACTTATCTACCCCGAACTCCATCCTGATGGCACTAATGAAAGTTTCAGTAATTTTCAGAAGGTTCATCAGGTCTTGGTGCTTCGGTGCAAACAGCTTGAGATCATCCATATGCAGCAGATGAGAAATTATCTCACCATCTTTACGAAGTCGGTAGCCCAGTCTTGAATCCATCAACAAAGTGCTGAGAGGATTCAATGCTAGGCAAAACCACAAAGGACTGAGACTGTCGCCCTGGAATATGCCTCGTTCAATCCTTATGTAGTCCTGTGAACTAGGGACGCTCCCTCGACCTACCGGTTGACAAAGGACTGTGGTCCAATGTCTCATGCATGTGCTTAAGAATGATCTCAGAGTTGCATTGATTTTATACAACTCTAATACCCTCTCTAGCCATGAATGAGGCACTGAATCATAGGCCTTCTTATAGTCAATCCAGGCAGTCGATAGAACCCCCCTTTTTCGCCGGACTTGTTGACATATGGTCATGTCTGTGAGGAGGAGCTCTTTAGTACCACGGGACCGAACCCGACATCCATTCTGAGCAGGAGCCAAAATGTTGTTCGCAACAATGTGCGAATTAATTATTATTATTATTATTATTCCTTTTATTCAAAATAAATCACGGATTTCATCCGGTCCTTTACAAAGGCATAAGTGGGGCTGTAGCCAACACTTAGAGGCCTGATTGGTATAAAAATACAAAGTAGTATAAAAAAGCAGAAACTTTTGGATGGATGGTGACATGGTATATCTATTATAAAAATGGGTAAAATGACAAGGCTATTGAAATGATTATATTAGTGATAAAAAGATAGTGGGCTATGGAAGAGACTAGGGCACCTGCCAAATTCAGTCTCATTTTAAAATTTTTGGGCAGGTGGTGACTTGCCACCCACTAAACGGGCCCCCCATAAAGGCCACCATGAATGGTGACAGAAGGGGCAACGTTGGTGTGGCTGGCTAAAGGGTGTCGAGAGGTGTGCTGCGGTTTCACTAAAGCGCTACTACCGGCGTTATGCCCTTTAACACTTCCACCCTTGGAGCTTTTTGTTACTTGCTCTTGCGTCTCCACCCCCAGACGGCCAATTAAGGCAAGCCGGGGGTCAGGGGTCTCATTTAGCCCCAGGGAGAATCAGAGTCCACGGTGTCGCCACTCACCGACGGCTCGCCACAAAGCCGCCCCTGCGGTTTTATTATTATTATTATTATTATAGCCACCGCCGCTAAGAACTTCATTCTAAATGACCTCCAGTAGTTATCAGCAGCTAGCCTAGCGCTGGTGTTTATTGAAAATGTACATATAAACACTAGCTGCACTCTGCGGTTTCATCCTCGCGGTGATGGATGATGATGATGAATAAAATATGTCATATTATATTACTCAGACATAATATAGCTTTCTACTGATGAAATAATTTTATAAACAGTGTATAAAAGTATAATGTATCTACAGTCGTATTCTACACCTGACAACACTTTTGACGCTCTTTCGACTCGTATACAACGCGTTACTGGCATTGTAAAAGAACTTCGTAATGGGGCATGGTGTGCGAAACTAAAATCTGTGTATTTCGCCTTGTATCAATCTCTCATAACATTTTGCATTAAATGTTGGGGCAGTGCAGCAAAATTTTACTCATTTGAGTTGAGAGAGCACAGGCAAATTTCCGATCTACGCAAAAAATTATGGGTATTGGCTATCCTCTGACTTACATGGCACTAAAGTTGCAATCATCAAAAATGCATGCGATATCGCCACAGACCATATAACCAGTGGCTACAATCTTAGTGCAAAAGTAAGGTGCAATAACCCAAATAATTTAAAGTGTCAAGTGTCTGTTCTATGATAGTTTTCGTAACTGACTTTTGAATTTTGTATCAAGATTCAAGATTCAAGATTCATTTATTTGTCAGCACATGGTAGGTATACACACACAAAGCAGTATCCAAGATCTTACACATTTAAACATATGGAGCGCATGTCCTTGCCTGGTATGGCGTACAAATATAATTTTAAAATTTAAATAATTGATAAAATCATATAATATAGTAGTATAACATAGTCTGAATTAATTTATTATTTCCTATATGTCAGATATTAAGTACAATTCATGTCAAACCTATCATTTAGAAAGTCAGTAATCTCATAATAACACTTTTCAGAAAGCAGTCTCTTTAGTCTATTTTTAAAGGCTTCATATCTTAATTCCCTAATGGCTTTTGGAATTTTATTGTATATGATCGGAGCCATGCAGAAAACACTATTACGCATTAGAGCAGTCTTAGCCATAGGTGGGCACTGTCTAGTTATATCTCGTCTGCTACGAGTATTAGTACTTACGTCAGACCAACGACAGAATAAATTAGGATTCGCTTTAACAAATGTTGCAATTTCGAGAATATACAAACATGGTAATGTCAATAGTTTATGGTTATGAAAATAAGGTTTACAGGTGTCAGTCTTCTGTAGACGAAACATTGCCCTAATGCATCTTTTTTGGGCTTTGAATGCAATCCTTTTGCCAGTAGAGTTTCCCCAAAAAATAATGCCATACCGTAGAACCGACACAACTAAGCCATAGTATGCCGTAATTAGAGCATCTCTGTTTATTATCGAAGACAATTTGAATAGCGCATATGCCGAAGAGTTAATTTTTTTTGATAATGTCTCTGTATGTGCTTTCCAGTCAAGTTTGTAATCAATAGTCAAACCTAGAAATTTAGCATAGTCTACTTCCTCAACGAGCTTGCCATTATATTGTACAATAACTTTGTTTTGTACTGCTCGCTGCCTAAAATGAATTATGTTAGTTTTGTCCAAATTTATTTTAAGGTTATTATTATAAAGCTATTAAGTTATTGTTTTGAGGCTATTATTTATTTCTAATTCATATGTGGTTTTATCTTTACATTTTATTGTTATTGTGCTATCATCAGCAAAGAGGGTCGTCGGATGATTAAGTGCTTTAGGTAGGTCATTAATGTAGAGTATAAATAAAAGAGGACCCAGCACGCTGCCTTGCGGAACTCCGTAAATGGGAGAGCGCTCGTGAGACTTGTAAATTTCTTTCCGTTTTGTAATTATGTTTATTTTACTAATTTCTGTATATTGTTTTCTACTCGTGAGATATGATTTAATCAGTTCTAGAATGTTACCTCTGATGCCATATGCCTCCAGCTTTTGTAGCAATATATTATGCTCTACATAATCAAAAGCCTGCGTCATGTCACATAATATCGCACATACTGGATTAGTCTTATCTACATTAGTAATTACATTACCTAAGAATTCATATATTGCCATATTAATTGTTCTCTTTTCTCTAAACCCTTTCTGTTCGTTGCATAGAATACCTTTTTTTTCTATGTAGCTGTAGAGTTGTGAGTAAATATATTTTTCAAAAATCTTCGATATGATTGGAATGAGTGCGATTGGCCTATAATTATCAATACACTCTTTGTCCTTTTTTTTAAATATTGGTTTAATTACAGAGACTTTAAGTGCCTCAGGATAGGTACCTGCACATATGCACAAGTTCATTATGTAGCTTAATTGCCTGCATATATCTATGGCAACTCGTTTTATAATTTTTGTAGAGATTCCGTCGTAACCCACACTATTCGTATTTTTTAATGAATTAATAATTTTTAATATGTCATAAGCAGTGCTAGGAGAAAAAAACATTGAATTGAGTCTAGTCGAAATTAATGATGTCATTTTTTGACTGCTATTTCTTACATGCTTAATTTTGTCAACAAAATGGTCATTGAATGCGTTGCATATATGAACGGGGTCAGTTATAATCTCATTTTTAAATTTTAATTGACTTACTGACTCAGTTGGCGCACGAAATTTGGAGTTATTTATTAAATTCCACGTACATTTTGATTTATTGTTTGCTGTTTTTATAGCATGATCGTTTTGTGCTCGTTGGGTAAGTTTTGTAATTTTTTTAAACAGTTTTGTGTAATTTATTAGTTTATTTTTATTTGCAGTATTGGGGGTTCGTCTGTATTGCCATAGTAGAACACGTTTGTTTTTACTACATAGTTTGATTCCGCGTGATATCCATTTAGGATTTTTAGTACATTTTATTGTCTTTTGTAAGCACGGAAAACACAAATCATAAAATAATTTAAAAATGTCAATAAAGTAAATATATGCTTCATTAGGATCGTCAATATTGTATAATTCTGAGAAAGTAAGGCTTTTTATACATGATATAAATGTTAAAATATTGTGTTCACTATAGTCACGTCTCTTAATACGCCAGCTATCAATGATACATTTTGTATCTACAGGACACATTATCAGCTGAGCTGTGTGGTCAGAGAGTGCTAACTCAATTACTTCAACTTTACATGTACTTTTGAAATTGTGAGCAATGTTGTCTATGCACGTTTGACTACTTAATCGAGTTGGTTGGTATAATGCTAGTTTGAGGTTAAAGTTTGTTAGAAGACGCTCTAGCTTACGAGTATTATTGTCTGGTTTCAAAGTATTAATATTGTAATCACCGGCCACAACTATATGTGTGTATTGCATTGTACATAGTTTCTGAAGAAGGTTATCCAGTCTGGTATAGAATATTTTCAAATATTTCGATTTCTGCTTGTTTTGAGGCACCCTATATATACATACAACTACGGTCTTAAAAGGAATCAGTTCCACGGCACAACATTCAAAGACCTTAGTAAGGGATAGAGCCCGTATTTCTGCAAGATCTTTATATTGTAGTCCAATTCTGGTTAGAATACATGCTCCACCTCTGGAAATATTTTCTCTACAGAAACATGCGGCTAGTTGATAGTTAGGTAAAACAAGATTATTTTCATTGCCTGACATCATGTTATGTTCCGTCACACAGATCACATCAACATTTTGTTTTTTTTTCAGTTTTAAGTTCATCCAAACAGATTGTAAGTTCGTCAGATTTGGTCAACAGCCCTGCAATATTCTGGTGCATTATACTAATATACGTATTCTCGAAAAAACTCTACATTGTTATGCTGGTTTTCAGTACAACTTTCTGATTTATAATTTATATTGTTAACATCCCTTATCTCTTGAATTAGATATGATACATAATTTAATATGGTACGCAGACCAGCATTTTTTAACATTCCAGAGTGACTATAGTACATTTTGTAATCATGCGATATATACAAATTTGAGTCGAAAATGTATGCATATCGATGAGACATATTATCTAAATATAGTAGTTGGTTGAACATGTCAATCTTATTGTTATATAAACAGTTAATTACATTTGGTTCTAGAGCATATTTGTGGGTGGGCAAGCATATTATAAAGTTCGTATGCTTTAGTTTACATAGAGATTCTCGAATGTAACAAATTAGGTTGACATAATCACTGCCCTCTTTAAAGTCTTCTTCACCTATAAGTATAATACAATAGTCGTTCATAGTTAAGTCCGTTACTTTCGCGTCTATTCCCTGCACTAATGCTTGTACGCCTCCATTGGGTATAAGGTGATGTCGTAGAAAAGTACTTCCGTTAGATCCGTTTAGTGTGTCTTCCGCTACTTGAAGTACTTTATTTTGTTTGTTGGCGCTAATTAAAATGATGTTACTCGTTTTTTGTGTTGATGCCACTATTTTGTTTCTTGTATATACTGGTATTTTATTTACATCTGTTGTATTTTTACATGTTTTTTCGCTATAGTCCGTTTGGTTTTTGCCTTTAGTTTTAATTACTTTATTTTGTTTCAAGGTATGTAATTCCTCTGTCTGTACGCGTTTATTTTCGTATTTATCATCAATGCATTTTTTTTCTGTTTGTGTTTGTTTACATGCTTGGTGTAAAGTGTTGCGCTTTTTTGGCGTTGCATTCTTTTGTTTTGCAGGACTATGCGTGATTTTTTTTAATAGACTATTTTTTGAGGTCAAATCTTCATTCATGCGCTTAAACTCTAGATTTTCTATTGTCAGATTTTCTATTTCTAAGTGTGCACTATTTAATTGAATCGTCAAAGTTTCAATTTTATTTTTAAGTTTTTTTACTAAATCACTTTCTTCATCATCAGATATGTCGGGTAAACTATTTACGGTAGCATTTAAAGTTTGCGTCATTATTTCACTGTCGTTGTTTGTACTCGTATTAGTGTCTGATGTCGTTCTCATACGTCTAAAAGTAATATTTTCTAAGAAATTCATCTTGACTTCGACGTTTTCTACGTCTAGTGCAGCTAATAGCAGCAGATAAGAGAGAGAAGCAATGTAGCAGGTGGGATGCAATAATTCCGACAGATTCCGGACAATTGGTGTGGCTGGCCGTATAATAACCTCGTCGCGTTATGAGTCGGCTTAGCCGAGTGATCGTTTCGGATACGTTGGTCAAAAGTAAAGATCAGTTCGCTATATCGCTATTCTGAAATAGTTCTGTTTAAATCGATCATATAACATATAAAATAAAACAATAACGTGAGCAAAAAGGAAACGGTGGATAAGTCTTGCGAGATTTGAACCCCGGCCTGTGGGTTGAAAGTCAAACACTCTTGCCAACGCGCTGCGCGCATATACTACGTGAGCACGAAATTAGTGCTACGTACTGCGGCTGACTCTTTAGAATTGAGTAAAAAAGTCGTTACGCATGAGTCATTCATTTCCGCACTTTGCACTGTTTACGTTCACTCACAGTATAATAATGAGGGTGATCGTGGATGTCTTTCAACTATTTATATTCTATTTTGGTGTTTTAGTACTGTTTATTCATTGTTACAGGTACGTTTATATGATTAGTTTTTATTTGTTTGTACACCAGTGTCCACGTTAAGTAAATATAAGCATTAGGTCAGTCTGTGTTTATATTTTGTAATTATTAGTTTTTCCACTTCTTTGCTATTTCGTAAGGTTCTATTCTTCAGATAACACTTGCACTACGTTTTTATTATTGTATTTTCAATATGCACTTCTAAAATTAGCAAAAAACTATGGTTTACTATTTTTAAACATTTTCTAAATACAGAGCAAATACACTCGTTACGACAGCGAGATCGTGACTCATAGCACTATAATTTAGGGTCATCTAGAAATTACAGATAGCGCTGTTATCAAACTAGATTGTGTTCCTAACCGAATGAATTATGAAAAATGGTTGTTTTTTTTTCACCGAACTGTACCTTAGTACAATAAATATTAAAATTGGTCACCACTAAGTTGAAAAGTTATAAAGGATTGGACAAAAATCAGTAAAAATAGTTATAATTAATGTTTCAGGAAAAGTAATAAATATATTTAAATAAGGTAAGGGGCTTGTAGTACGTTATTTCGATAGTTTTATTTCTGGTGCGGAAATAAGCATTACCTACTCGTACTTATTTCAACTATACATTAATACAAATTCTTTATGAATCAAACCTTCTAATAAATTTACATTTTGGCGACTAAACTGAGAGCAATGCGATGCAGGTAAGCTTGCATTTCCTTTGTTTTTTCCGCATTCTACATATTAAAGTAGGTACATATGGATTTTATTAATAAGCTTTTATTAACACTGATTTTTTTAAATCTCGAAACAGACGCTAACAAGCAGAGCCAAATCTTACTCATATTATAAACACGAAAGTTTGTTATTCTTTCACGCTCGAACGGCTGGGGCAATTTGATCAAATTGGTTATGGAGGTACATGAAGTTCTGGATTAACAGGTAGTAGTTATACTTTTCATCATCATGCACACGAGTGTAACCGCGGGGCGCAACTAGTATGTTTAAATAAAAATCGAAGTAAACCTCATGCATTAAATTACTAAAAAATACTTAATTATACACAAAAGCTAAAACCGATATCGTGTTTAGTATATGATATAAAAACTTTTAATAATAAAGAGACTTTAGATGGCGAAATACCGTATCCATTTATACATTTACATATTTTTTTTTATATTTAACATGATGGGATATATATTTTTACCTTAATTGATGAATTTATCAGAGTTATTCCAAAACGTTCCAACGGATACGTCCTGGATTTAAATCGCTCGACTACAGTCGGTTGAACAACAAAGATGGATTACATGCCGACTCTATCGCCGAGCGCGTCTACTTTATCGAGCTGTCAAAATCATAGCGTGTTTTTGACCAAGCTGTCAGAAACTAACACATCTTTGGCATAACTATATTGATAGAAGATAAGTCATCATTAGGACTTTGACGTAGGCGGGGATCTTGTTATTTTGTCTTTGCTGTGCCCAAGAATATTACCCTATTTCATCCGCGTGGTGATGAACGATGATGATGATGATGATGATGATGATGCAAAGTATCCTATCTGTTAATCCAGTGCCTAATCTACCTCCATACCAAATTTTATCATAATTGGCCCAGCCGTTTGAGCGTGAAAGAGTAACATCCATACATCCACACAAACAAACTTTCGCGCTTATAATATTAGTAGGATGAGGTTATTTAAAATAATGTATTGCTTAAAATAATCTACGTTTTTATAAAATGTAGCACTGTGTCATAGTATTGACAATAGCTAGTGCCTGCGACTTTGTATGCGCAGGATTAGTACTTCGAGTAGTTTATTATCTTCTCCAAGGTCAGGTCTATATTTATACCAAAATGTCATAAAATATTTACATGGTCAAACGCAATTGCAATAATAGTAATATATGAGTAAATTTCAATACTTAGTAGGTATATCAATCATTAAACACCAATTATAAAATACAGTACCTACTTACGTACATACAAATATAAAATAATCACCGTGGAAAAAAAAACTGTCATTACATTGCATCACCCATGACGGTCGTCGACACGTCTAGTGTATCGAGTTGTCAACATGATAGCGTGGTTTTCACTTAGAAACTGACACAAACTTTGACATCTGGAGGTCTTATTACGAGTATTTTGTCTATGCCGTGCACAAGAATATTACGCTTTTTCACCTGCTTGGTGAAGGATGGTGATGACGATGATGATGATGAAAAGTATCTTAAGTGTTAATTCGGCCCCTCATCTAAATCCATACCAAATTTCATCAAAATTGGCGCCGCCGTTTATAATGAAATTCAGAGTTACTTTATCTTCATGTAGCTTTTATCTGTAAGGAGGTATAAATGTTTATTTTTGTGGCTTAGGCTGTAACAGGTAAACTGATTCAGATGAAACTTTACGTCGATAGATTTCGTAAAGTAATGCAGATGCTTTGTTACTTTTCAATTGAGTATCATGCAAGAAAAAATACGAACACAAGTAAGGTTAAACGCATAAATAGTTTGGATCATAAGCAAAATTACTTTTAGAACTATTTCATACAAAGTTTTTTTTTGCAGACATTATCCAGACTACTTTTTTACTCTAAACTATATCTATGAAATTAGTTACAAATTGTTGAGGTGAAAAATACAACTCAACTTTGTCTTAAAATAATACAATAAGTTTTACAAGTTCATATTTGACGTAGAATAAAGAAAAAACACGTCTACAACTTCATCACTATCTCAGATTAGATATTCTGAGGGTTGGAACGTTTTGGCATAACACGGGCCAATTGCACGTAGACATAGAAGTAGATTTTAGTATTCACAGCTGGCAATTCTACCAATTTCTGATATTGCAAAATCATAGATAAGAATGTCACCGGTTGCCATGGGTTATTTTTGGGTTATTTAGAATTTTAAAGAGTGTTTATCTGTATAATACAAATTATTATCCGTATATTTTGTATAGAATTTTATGGATTTGCTGTGCGGGACTAATATTTGTTCAAGTTTGTGTGTATTGACTTTTTCTGTGATGATTCTCATTTTTGTGCCGGATGGATGTTTTGGACGTTTGTGGATACTTTGAATACTTATTAACCATTAATGTTAATAAGTATTCAAAGTAGTCATGATTGCATTAATGTATCCAAAACCTTTACACAAAATGTGATTAAGTAATGATTTTAAACAAACAATTAGATTATATTTACATATATACTTTTTCGGCACTGTATATTATACAGTCATTAGGATACAAGGATAACACACCTCATTCTATAAGAAGCGCTGAAGGTGTGGTTGCCGGTCAGTGTTTTTATTCTCTAAAGGATTATTTAGAATAAGTGTTCCTAATTATGTTTGTATTCTTTATTTTAATGTGCCTAATGTATGAAAAAATAACTGGATAGTATTAGGTACCTATATTATAAGTTTTTGCATGCTATTTCATTAGCAAAGTGTGTAAGGTCTTACTGTAAATGATTAAATCCACCTAAACTGTACTCACATTTTATGCAAATAAATATTATTCTATTCTATTCTATTCTATACAATACTGGATTTGTACTACCGTAAAATGTGTCAAATAAGGACGAGACCTACAAATTATATATATTTTTGACCGACTCGCACTTTTTACTTTTAGAAGCCGGTTCCATGTTATTGTTAAAAATGACTATGTGTGTATATCTAAATCATAAAAAAAGATGCCAGCTGGGCAGAGAAGAAGTAGTAGAATATCCAATTAGTCAAACTAAGTAGTCACTTAAAGAGGCACAAACAGAATAGGTGCTAGGTATAGTGATTTTTTTTCAAAATATATTAAGTATATGTCCATAGTACTTCATTTTAAGACCATTATTATTATGTTTCATATTACACTCGGGTTTTTTTCGCGTGTTTATTTACATTATTATTAGATAAGATATATAAATATTGAAATTTATAGAGAGAAAAATTCCATCCTCGGACGGGGTTCGAACCCGCGTCTTCTGACTCTCCGTGTCAGACGCCATTGACCAACTAGGCCACCGAGGTACTGGTCCGAGCATAGAATTTTAACTCTCTATTTGACTAACCGTCTTGCGGGGACGGAGCGACATCCATTGGACAGTTTAACAGTACCATCCAACCAAAAGAAGCATTATTTAGAAATACTTACGCTTTCGTATTGACATCGCAGCCCTTGTAATTGTTGTTGTTAAAATTTCAATGTTTGAGATCGCTAAAGCAGGCGTTAGTGCTTATAAAATTAATACTATAAAGATATATAAATGTTACTCCATAATTAATGATAACGTGAAAGTATAAATAAATATAAATAAAACACCGAATATTTATTTGTATTTTTATGCACTCTTAATATAATGAATATATTGTATAGAAGAATTATTTTCCTCACAGTCGATATATACAATCGATAAATTGCCAGTTAATATTGGAGTACCGCACTAATTTACACGTGCCAGTGAATAAAAGAGACGGCGTTATCTACAACTGCAAAGAACAGTACGGGATGGCAAAAGACATCAACGCGTTCCCATATTTTATTTTTATTTTTGAGTCACTGTTTAATTACGTCATTTGTGTATTTTGTTTTCTTCCAATAATTAATAAACTAAAATTATCTGTGAAATTTAATTCCATCCTTTGCATACCTGGATGTCTACCTGTTTTTTCCGTACCACTTTACTGAATTATTGTTTAGGCATAATTTAATTTGTTTTAAATTTTTTTCATCCGCTTGTTCTCCACGGGAAGTCAAACTGGTACTGACGTGTTGGTTCGATACGTTAGCTTTTTATTGTCATAGTCTTGGCAGCTGAGGGGAAGCCGTATGAGCAGTCAAGTGGTTATAATATGGTCTGTGGATATCGCAAAAAGAATAGATCCAATAAAGTTGGTAATTAATTGTGAATAATAATTTATTCACAAACAACCACTATTCGTCATCGACACATCATAAATACATTTCAACTAAATAAGCATATGTAGGTAAGTCTTTGTGGTTTTAGTCGCAAAAGGTTTTTACATAAGTTAAAACGCTAAATTGTACTATGTAGATATATAGAATAAGCGTAAAGAAGGTCGCTATGCCGTGATCCGTCATATTTGGTGTTTTTAATATTTATTTACCTATTCCTAACGTATTTACAGTATAACAAATAGGTAAGCCGTCCAGTGAATGAACACACCCCATTGAATGAACAAAACGTAATATATCTTTTAAAACAAGAAAATTTGCCTTTCTACCAAAATGAGTATTTTTTCTGGTTGATAACATTATTTTCTCATTTATTGGTAACATTTATTTCATCCAATCAGCGTTCAGTTACTAGATTGCATGCATACGTTTAGAAACCGATGATTTTCGAGTGTGATATTTTTTATGGAGAAATTAGATCTCGGGTAAGATCCGTACCCTTTTGTTGTGAACTTTGTAGTCACGTTTGAGTAAAAAACTATTGTATGAGTTATAATGTCAATAGAATATGGCTTGCTTCTTAATTTAAAACTATCATTACAATGGTACTGGATATTTTTTTTGTATATTATTTAGTGTTCCAGCACTGGCTTGTTACATTATTGCAATTCGGTGAATGAACGGGTTGTTCATTCATTAGTACTGTACGATAAGTTTAAAATATGAAATATAAGTTTTAGAGCATACGTTTAGAAAACGATGTAAAATCTTTGAGCCAGTATTGGAACAAATGTGTTCATTTATTGATTTATGAAATCTAGTAAATTAAGTGGGTATATTATAACATTTA
Organism: Selenia dentaria; assembly: GCA_917880725.1. NCBI lineage: Eukaryota > Metazoa > Arthropoda > Insecta > Lepidoptera > Geometridae > Selenia > Selenia dentaria. The sequence goes on from OU862877.1 coordinate 2,015,140, forward strand.
TAACACTGTTTACTTACTGGGTTTAGTATACCAGTGAATAAACTAACAATTTTTATGTTCATTTATATACAGGGTGTTTGGTACAGGATCCGACAAACCAAATGAGCGTGTTCGAAGACTTGGAGAATACAAGTTGGCCAAAAAAACCCCTGACCCTTCAATTTTGTTTAACTTTTTTTTTCGTGAAGTTTCCCGTTTTCTCCGAAATTGTACCTATTTACTACCATAACATTTGTAAAATCTGTTTGAGACCGGATGTTTTAGTTGAGTTTGGTCTCTAATACACCTTCAGGTACACACATCACATATGTGTACTCAGATCACACGGTACATATAAGTATTGTATAAAATTAGAAGCTCGAGCTTGACCGTTGCGGACTTCGTTTCATTCCACACATACCGACCACAGATTACGTAGCATATACTTAGAACGGCAACTTTGAACAGGAAAACCTCCCAATATATTCACACCTTGCTTCTTTATAATCTACATGTATAATATAATTCTGACGTTATATTCTTTGTACTCTGTGTTAAGTCTTCCTTCGATCAGTTTGGGGTTTTGTCAATTGTTTTATTATGAATTGTTTTAATATGATTATAGGTGTTTTTTATATATATATATATATATATATATATATATATATATATATATATATATATATATATAGCTCTCTTTTCCGAGGTGTTATCCCAAAGTGAGTACCCACATGTATTATTTCTATATGTAGAGATACGAATAAGTTATGAAATCAAAGTTGTTCATCTGGAACAAAGCAATCGTGCAAGCGTGCTTGCAAACTAACGTAAACGTAAAACGTAACTAATGTCTTACAAGGTTAATAATTAAATTCCACACAAGGTCTTCAGGGGGCCTACTCCCACCTTTTACGAAACTATCATAAATCACGAGCGTTTTGTAATAAGCTTAGAATAATCATACTTACTATTGTACTCCCACCGACATAAAACGGTCAACCAAATTTAATGGTAAGGTTGTAATATGACTATTTTAAGGAAAACGGCGTACGAATCTTCAAAAATTTGACATTGGAGCAATGAAACTTAGTGTCAAAATTGAGACAAGTCACGTCAAAGTACGCGAATTGAGTGAAATATTTGATACTACGTCATCAAAACGTCTATCGTAATCCATTATTATTTTAAGCTTGCTAAATTGAGGTGGTGGTACCAAATTTAATGCTAAGGTTGAAACATGACTACTTTAAGAGGTGGGAGTAGAGCCCCAGGTCCCAAAGTAGGAAGATCTTCTGTTCAATGGTAAACTGATAAAATGAAATGATTTTAACCTGTCCTCTACTACACACTGCGCCAACCAGCTAGCCAACTTCTATAACTTGACTCCGTGGCATTGCCGCATCGGATTCTTTAATATCATTGCATTCGTTTGCAATGTTTATTTATATACTGGCTGAATTAATTAACTTGTGTCATTATGGAATAAAAATATTCAAAATAATGCGAATGCCCCAACTATCAAGTATTCATCTTTCCGTTAGTCCTTCAATTTATTTAAATAGTTAACTCGTGCAAAGAAAGTAACTGTTAGATTATACAAGTACAATTTGAAAATTTTATACCGTCTACCTTTTTCTTCAGTTGTTGGAGTGTAACTCAAAAATTACTATACTATACTATACTATACTGAATTTGATGAAATTTTAATGGGACCACACCAGATTACAAACAAAAAGTATTTTGAGAAATGGTCTACTCTATCGAAAGTTTGAGGTAACAAACATAAAACAAAAAAAAGAAGTCGGTCAAAAATCTAATCTAAATTGTTCGCTGAGTAATCGAAAAGTTCTATTTCGGAAGCCACTGCGATACCAGCCCTGCGACTTAAACGTGTAGTTAACTATTTAGCTGAGTTATTGCATATAGGTACTAGTAAGTAAGTAATAACAATACAAAACACACTTCCAATGAAAAGGTAAGGAAATATTAATCTCCGTGATGTACTCCCAGGTAAAGAGTACAGATTTGATTACGAGTTCAGCATTCCCGCTGGAGGCTGGCTGAAGTTGCATGTCGTGCCGGGGACGTGGCGGGAGGCCAGGATGAGATGCGACGCTGAAGGTCAGAATTATTATTACATTATATAAATAAAGCCCTTATTTCTACTTCTAACAAAATTACATCTTTTAATAAAAGAAAGACAAAAATGTTCTAATTAACATTAATAACAGAATCAGTGCATATTGCATATTGTGCGATAGTGTGCATATAGTGCGATTCGTTTGATTACCCGTTGTATGTAATTTAGGTTTGCAAAACATTTAGTTAATTTCGAATCCCTCGTTGAAGACTACAAGATGCCACTTGCGATCCATCAAGTCGCGTCGAGCCAAAGAAGCAACTGCTTTCAAGACATACATATAGGCCTACATATACCTACCTACCTGTGTTTACATCCATATAATTACGTCTGTACAGTCTTATGAATGGAAGTTATTGACTATAAAAAGAACCACCGAGTTCACATGTAACACTTCAGTCTTTCATGCAATGATAGAACTAGGTGCTGGTGCACCTTTATGCTCGGGCTAATACATCATCTATTCAATATTGGACATGACCCCCAGGCACCTCCTGGTAGTATTGGTAGACGAAAAGTAGTGACAGCTAACCGTTCACAGTGGAAATACTCTGTTGTCGAATCACTTACATAAGAGACGTTCTATGGACGAATTCAACGGCGAAAAACCACCGGAGAAAGGTTTCACAATCACTGGGTTTCCTAATGATTATAAATAGATGCCGAAATCATTCCTGTACCCAAACAACTGAATCAGAAATCGTTCCCCGAGCATCATCCGATATCCAGTCTAACTTTTCGATTCTAAGTGTTACAGGTATTCTAGTCTTTTAGAGTCCACAATCAGCTTCTTTCCTCACGAGAAATGGCCTTCTGAATCCATACCACTCCGGTTATCGTCATGTATAAAGCACCGTTGCAGTTTTACCCAAAACAAAAAACGATACACTTGCTGATATGGAAAAAATGAGCTAACTATGTTCGCTCTACTAGACTTTATCAAGGCATTTGATACTGATGATTTCAAAATTCTCCTAAACATTCTGCGCTCATCTAACATGATCTACAACCGTAATTTACTTCAGTAAATTTTCACAGTTGTTGGGGCACTAACAGAAAATTGGATGTTGGTCTTGAATTATTTTGGTCTTCTTAGTGTTCTGTAAGGCATCCTCATATTTGTACTTCTTCTAGATAATTTTATAAACGCCATTTCTAATAAGCTTCCTTCTACTTTACCTTTATCCAGGCAATTTACAGCTTTACACACAAACTACTCTAAATAGAACATTTTTATGTATCAGTATATATAATACAGATAACCAATTACGGAGTAATGCTTTGGGTTTAAGAGTTAGCATAAGCATACATAAAGTTATTGTATTAGACCCTAAGTTAGTAAGTGGGTATCCCCCGCATGGTTTCTAAAATAATTTAACTCCTTCATTTATCATTGCCTGCTCGCGTCAAAACAAGAAAAGAAAACCGGCCCAAAGTACGAGTTGACCTTGTATCGAACACTTATTTCTTAATATTCTTGCTTGATATTTCCTCATGCTTAACGACTCCTATGATATAATTATATTTTATTACTTACTTATATCAACAATATGGTTACGTAAACTTTTTAGTACCTAAACTCTAAAAGATTAATTTGGCTACGTACTGATCGCATTTGCCGCGGCCTTGATGCACCTCGCGGAGGGACAACTAGAACACAGCGGACATCCCTCTAAGAACAGAAGTACTTGATGTTTAATGCACGTAATGAGAGTTCTTCAACCTCCGCCAGTCAACGCAACAGTCGCGTACGCATACCTGTTGGAGTATTTTATGACGACTTCAAAACGAGTTTTGGCTTTTTTATTCATTTTTATTCGATCCAAATAGCAAACTCGTTTTGTTGTATTTGTTCTGTATCGGCACACAGTGTGCTAATGTGAACTGGTTTACCTATACTGAGCAACGTCACGTTTGATTATCTTTGGTTTGCGTCCAAAACATATCCCATTAGTGTCTATTAAATATTATTATTAAATTAATATGAGTGTTCTAAATGCGAACGTAACATTGTTTGTTTTTTGTTTGTTACCTCTTCACGACTCAACAAATGAAGTATCCCTATGAAAGGATGATGGGCTTAAATGTATGGCCGACATCAATCTAATCAATACATCGTCAAAAAAATGTTTTTGTTTAGAATAAGATTTACCATGGCGCTCGTCCCAATTTACTGTCCGATAGGAGTTATCCTACCTTAAAGTAATTTATTTGTCACTTCCTGTTGAAGTATTTTCATCTGTGAAATTTTGTTTCTTTTTCGCATAGTAGGTAAGTATTATTATCGGTAATTAAAACAAGATGTCTTGGCTCCGTAATATCAGGGAGTGGACTGGGATTAAGACCGTGGAGCAATTGTTCAGATTGGCGCTTGACAAGGAAAAAAATTAAGAAGCTGACTGCCAACCTTCAGTAATGGAGAGGCACTTAAAGAAGAAGAAGAATTAAAACAAGTTTGAAGTACGTTTTATCATTTATTGTATGTAAATGATAAAACGTAATTAGAGGGAACAATATCGGTTTCTGCGTCATCCCGCAGTGTCGTTAACCAGAACTACAATGGATTTTCTATTGTGTCTGATTCAGCGAGAGATGAGATAAAATAGTCATCTACTTACTTGCTCTCAAGGCCAACATAATAATAATAAAAATCTTGCTTATATAATGACGCATATTTTATTAATTGATGTACTTGTACTTTTTAGTTTAGTTGATACCACCACACCTTACTTAACCGATTTTGGGTTATTTTAATCGTGTAATTTATGACGTGATAACAGCTTATGAATCGATGAACACCGGCTGCACGCATCAAAAAGTATGACTCATTGTCAAATTCCGCCTGAGACGAGCGTGCAAGCGAGAGCGCGGAGCAAGCGATAGAGATGCGCAATCGATCTGCGGGTTCGTTTTGTCTTATGACGTTATCACGTTAAAGTCCGTAAACCAACATTACAGACAAACATTTTTAAATTATTGTCATTATTGTTATTCATGTATTGTGTGTCATATAATATATTATTGTCAAAACGGACAATAAATACGGGTTTGTCGTCATACTATTTTTTGTTCACTTGCAAAGAGCTATCCAATGATGTATCTCTCATCTTGATTGGACATGGGGACCAAACGCCCCTCATCCTTTGGCAAGGAGACACATTATAGTCCGGAGAAGGAAATCACCACGTGGGTGAAACACAGTGGGCACAAGTTAGTACATAAGATATATATATCTCCTACGCATCATGTTTTGTTTGTTGTCCTATGTACGTTTAATACTTAAATACAGGGTGTTTGGTAGAGGGACCGACAAACCAAATGAGCGTGTTTGGAGCCCACTTGGAGAATGCAAGTTGGCCAAAAAAAATCCCTGACACCCCAATTTTTTTTAACTAAATCAGTTAGCTCTGTTTTGTATCCAATTTTGCTTTGCGTGGCCTGAAGGTGTATTAGAGACCAAATTCATCTAAAATCATCCGGTCTCAAACAGACTTTACAAATGTTATGGTGGTAAATAGGTACAATGTCGAAGAAAAAGGGAAAAATCACAAAAAAAAAAAATATTGGGGGGTCGGGGATTTTTTGTGGCCAACTTGTATTCTCCAATTGGTCCCCCGAACACGCTCATTTGGTTTGTCGGTCCCTCTACCAAACACCCTATATAACCACTCAGGTAACAGATTATATAGGTACATCAGGTTTGGATGAAAGATGTCTTTATATTTATTCCTACAATTCCTGAAAATATACACAGAATATTTTTATGTAAAGCTCATCCTGAAGGATAGACATAGAAACCACGGGATGCATGATTTAATTATTTTTCCTCTTCGCAGGTGCAGTTTTGGCATCACCTTTGACTAAACAGTTGAAATCAGCTATCATAGCGTTCGTAGCGAAACAAAAAAATATGGTTCCAACCACAATATTCACTGGAGTTCACGCGAGCTTCTCAAAGGGGGACTATACATCTATGGAAGGTTAAATATGATTTATACAGAACGATAGCGTTTCCCATGCAGACGTTGCAGTTTCACGGCTCAGCAGGGGGCCTACTCCCACCTTTTACGAAACTATCATAAATCAGGAGCGTTTTGTAATAAGCTTAGAATAATCATACTTACTATCGTACTCCCACCGACACAAAACGGTGCAACATTACTTCAATATTATTAACAGCGTGTTCCTTTTTTAGCGAAATCGATTCTAATGGTGCGTTCCAGGATCAATACCTATAATGCCCAACCCGAATAGATCACTAACGCAGTTGCAAAGTACGCGAATTGAGTGCACTATTTTGTGATACGTCATCAAAACATCTATCGTACTCGTAATCCATTATTATTTTAAGCTAGCTATATTGACGTGGTGGTACTGATTTTAATGGTAAGGTTTAAATATGACTACTTTAAGAGGTGGGAGTAGGGCCTTTATGATCCACGCAAACGACTAGACCGATAGATACCATTGGAAGCTTCGTTCTCTATTTCCAAATGTAATTAAATCCTTTATGTCTTTAAGTCAAGCATAAAATATATAAATATTTTGAGTTTGTCCCCGACTTGTACGTACTGCGTTTCAACTCCAAAAATATGTCTGACACCGAGTATTTAAAAAAACATTACATAAAATATATGTACCTTATATTTATTCTTCATAAATTACAAATTATTGACAGCAAAAGAAGCAGTGAGTCAAGTGTGACATTTCATATTTTAGATAATATAAAAAGGTTATGATGTAGTAATAGTTTGTAGCACTCACTATTGACGGCACCGCGACAACTGCTTAGGGGTCTCGTCGATGCGCATGTTTGTGTGAATAGGCCGTTTTGAACGTGTGTAGGTAGTTTCCGTACTGTTCTCTATATTTCTACTGTGCCCAGAGTTTGTGCGGAGTAGTTTTAAAGTAATAAAAAATGGCCTCTACAACAATATTCAACGGAGTTTCGACAAGGTTGACAATTCATCTATGGAAGGTAAAACATGGTTTTTTCAACAATATTCACTAAAATTCTTACAAGTTCCTTCTACAAGGAGGTCTAGCCCTCTATGGAAGGTAAACACCAACTTATTTGGTTAACAACTAACTATCTCATGGCGCTAAATAATTTACTTTACACTCTTTCCTACTGGTTTAATAAATGCGAGTATGTAGACGTCAGTTGGGTGGGTAGGCACACCCCTAGGTGGTAGATAGTAGTAGGTGTAGATATCCACGTTGAGGTGCCTCCAACCAATAGGGAAGTAATCCATCTGAGCCAGGTGTTAGTGGCCCAGGGACAGCTGTCCGATAGTAGTGTAAATTTAGGTCATCGCGATTCAGTAAATTGACACTTCTTGCGGTAGATTTTTTTTTGATTGCTCTTAGCGCTATCTATTAGCTTTCGTGGCGTTGTACGGACGATGATTGTTATCAGTGTTTTCCTTGCTGTTATGCTTCTGCATTTGGTACGTATATAGCGATGAGTTGTGAGTAGAATGCGGCAGAGGTCATCTTAAAACACTCAATAGTTAATTCTGTTAAAGAGGACAATGCAATATTTTGTGTTAGGGGCGTTATTTTGAATTAAGAGCGAAGCGAAAGATTCTATAGTAGAATCCTTCACCGATTCAACGCCTTTTTTTTCGTCAGATCTTAGATATTTAGGTCTCCTGAGGTCTACATCTTGAAATATTTTTACGAGTAAATGATGGCACGAAAAAGTCGTTCGCCTAATGGTAATCGTTATACCTTGCATTTCTAATACTAGTGTGATTTGTTAGTGAAAACAAACTATTCCTTCTTACAAATGGTGATCAGATCATTGTTTACCATGCAGGAGTCCCGCTACTACGATTATCCATTAACTGGGCGCCAGGAGAGCCCGACAACTACAACAATGCTGAGAGCTGCCTTGCAATGGTCACGGACAGCAATGGCAGTATGTCTGACGTACGCTGTGGCGATGTCTTACCCTACGTCTGCTATAAGGAAGATACACATTTAACTATGACTGAATGTGGAACCACTGACCCAGGTACTTTAAAACCATAACATAACTAAGCGTTATTTTGCGGAAACCAAAAGGACAATTCTAGGTAAAATTTTAACCAGATAGTTTTTTTAAGTTTTATGTTCAATACCATCAGACGTTGTCTGACGGTAGAGCCCGACAGTGGAGTACCACTACGACGGTCCTGGTCTATCTAGCGATTGGTTGGATTATTGCTATAGATCTGTGGTACCTATTATGTAAAATCATCGCAACTCGTAACTGTACTACACCTGATAAAATCTACAAAATTAGCGAGAAGGTCGGTCTCTTACAGTGACGGGATCAATAAATTCAATTTAGTAACCTTAGTCAGGCGCAGAGATTATTTAGATTTAGCATTCTTGTTTAAACTATTAACAAACAGCCATGATCACGGATGAACTGAGAAATTGCGGGTGGGTGAATGGTTACGAGCAGACGAAACGGTCTACCCTCTTCCGTACTCGTTTGTTATGCGCATTACCACCCCACCATTATTCACCCACCCGCAATGCCTCAGTTCATCCGTGATCATGGCGCTTGCAACAGTGCCGAAATATCGGAAACTCATAGAAAATGTACATGGTAATTATCCCGTCGATAATTTGAATACCTCTTATGTTTGTGACCATGATAGTTTAAAAACTTATATACTTACCTCGTATTTAACAAAGATAGATGAAAACTATGTCTGATGAAATTTTCAATATTTGTGTGTTCCACCTTTGGAGATTTCTCCGCAGCTTGATAACATTTTATGAAGTTTGGGGGTTGTTAAACTTATTAGAACCCTAGTACGCAAGTGCTCTGACATTCGAAACCTGTGGCCATGTGACCACTGTGACCCATCAGTGGATTCGCCTGCTTCATCCCTTTTGAGGACTAAATTTATAAAAAAACATTACTCAATGAATTTTTACATCATAAAAAAGCATCAGCTGCTAATAGAGACTCAGTTCTGCTGCATATGCGGTACGTAAAATAAGAGAACTATCAGAAGTTTCCACGGCGCGGTTAGTATAGTAGTATTTTGCGTATTTCTGCAGCGTAATGTCATATGTTGCTATGGGGTTCAGCGGCTGATATCGAGACCATCTTTATCCTACAGAAACGTGCTATTATATATATACGAAATGGGTCCCCGTGAATCTTGACCTGATCCCGAAAATGATCCTAGAGCCACGTTAACACGCCATTTCACCGAAGACTTGCCAGAAGTCAGTATTGGCGAAATCGAGATCGCTCTTGGACAGCTTAAAAATGGAAAAACCCCTGGAGAGGATGGCGTTACAACAGAGCTACTAAAAGCAGGAGGTAAACCCGTACTGAGGGAGCTCCAGAAGCTTTTTAACGCTGTCCTGTTCGAAGGGAGAACTCCAGCGGCGTGGAGTAGGAGTGTGGTCGTCCTGTTCTTCAAAAAGAGAGATAAGACCCTGCTGAAGATCTATCGACCCATATCCCTTCTAAGCCACGTCTATAAGCTGTTTTCAATAGTGATCACGAACCGTCTTGCGCGTAGACTCGACGAATTCCAACTACCGGAACAGGCTGGGTTTCGGAGCGGATACGGCACCATAGACAACATTCACACAGTGCGGCAGATTATACAGAAGACCGAAGAGTATAATCAGCCCCTGTGTCTAGCATTCGTGGACTATGAGAAGGCCTTTGACTCGGTTGAAATCTGGTCTGTTCTGGAGTCCCTGCAGCGTTGCCAGATAGATTGGCGATACATCCAAGTGATGAGATGTCTTTACGAAACCGCCACCATGTCCGTCCAAGTACAGAATCAGCAAACAAGTCCCATACCGTTGCATCGAGGAGTGAGACAAGGGGACGTTATTTCCCCGAAATTGATGATGATGATGATGATGATGAATCTTTGAGAGATTTATTTAATGAAATCAGTATATTAAGTTTGCCTTCCTTATAGGTATTTGAAAATATATAATGTATGATCGTAAAAAATTACATAAATCTATGTTAAATAGTGAACACCGCCCTTTTAATACTAGAAATACAAATAGGATAGATGTACCTAGTTTTAGACTTGCGAAGACTAATAAGTCATTCCTAGGAAATTGTGTGCGTTTTTACAATAAAATCCCAAAACACATAACTGAGCTCACAGAGGGAAAATTCAAGTTGACTGTATAACACTTATTAGTAAAAAGAGCATATTATAAAGTCCGATTTATATAATGTCAGACTTTATAATATGCTATATATAATATGCACGTAGTCGTCGCTGCACAGAATATTATCAAGGATGATTATACAGGATGTTTGGTAGAGGGACCGACAAACCAAATGAGCGTGTTCGGGGGACCACTTGGAGAATACAAGTTGGCCAAAAAAATCCCCGACACCCCAATTTTTTTTAACGTTTTTTGGGAATTTTCTCGTTTTCTCCAATATTGTACCAATTTTGCTTTGCGTGGCCTGAAGGTGTATTAGAGACCAAATTCAACTAAAAACATCCGATCTTAAACAGATTTTACATATGTTATGGTGGTAAATAGGTACAATTTCGAAAAAGGGAAAAATCATAAAAAAAGTTAAACATATTGGGACCCCCCAATATTTAGATTTTTTTTGGCCAACTTGTATTCTCTAAGTGGTCTCCCGAACACGCTCATTTGGTTTGTCGGTCCCTCTACCAAACATCCTATATAGAAGACAAAGATGCTTGGAATACTCCACTTCAGGCAAGCTGTCACTCTGCCACCCAAAACATGTAATATTAGTAGTACCTAAATAGAAACATTGTAAACATCTATATAAAAAGAATGGTCCCGAGTTTGTTGCTGCTTCTTTTCGGTAGGCTCTATATATATTTTGGAACGCGGTGGTAGTCTTTAAAGTACATTATATTCAAAAAAATTACGTTCATAAGTGCGTCTTTGATGCCTAAATTGAATAAATGATTTTGACTTTTACTTTCAAATTTTCGGTAATATTATTACCGTGTCAGTAGTTTAGACTCTGCGTTGATGAGTCAGTGAGTCAGTCAGTCGGGTCGGAGTTACTGCAATGCACTTACTACTTTACATATATTATGGTGTACATAATTACCCGAAAGTGAAGTATGAATGTTATTCTACAGAATACATCCTGGAACCTAGAACGAGTAGCTGCTACAAATTTCACGTAAATGGCATGCCTTGGCAGCAAGCATACATGACCTGTGTTGCCGAAGGAGGGCATTTAGTCGTCATCGACAGCGAAACAGAAGGGATTGTGGTCAAGGAGATTTACGCTAAAAACTCAAAAGTAGATGTATATTCACGTTGGAGAAACATGATGTATATAGGATTTCATGATTGGCATGAACGGACTACGTTCATGACTATTTTTGGTGAGTAAATAATAAGTGGTAAGTTTGTCTGCTGACCGTTGGGATGTGAAGTCAAGACATCTGGAACCTCGACCTAGATCACTAGATGGCCTCTTCTTTAAGGTCATTCTGGACTTTCTTAATCATTCTGGATTCTCAAGACAAAATATCTGGCAATGTAGTGGTACCAACCACTACATTGCCAGATATTTTGTCTTAAAGCTTGTAGACTTGTAGCATTAAGTCCCAGGTTTCCCAAAACAAAATCATACAAATCATAAAAATGTTACCCGACTCCTAATGAAATTAATGAAAGGAATGAAAGAAATGAAAGAAATGAAAGAAATGAAAGGAATGAAAGGAATGAAAGGAATGAAACGAATGAAAGGAATGAAAGGAATGAAACTAATGAAATGAATGCAATGAACATCTTTAACAGTAACTTCACGGCAGTGACGGTATTAAGCGAAACATTGCGACTATTGCTTGACTCGATAGTAAATACAGTAGATTGAGAGTTGCGACCGTAGTTGGTTTTTTCTGGGTTAGAAAAAACCTTTGGACCAGAGTTTTCTATTGATTGGACATTCTCGTCCTCTCCGGGTCCGAATTCTATAAAATAAGCGACTGCAATGTGCGTCATTTACCGTGGAGTGGCAACAAGACGTAACCCTCTCATCCGTGCAAAATGCGTACAATATAATATGTTTATCTCTTGTAAAAAATCCTTCATGTTTTAAAAAACAGACGTTAAAGTTTTATGTCAATTTTAGCTAATTTTTTTTATTAACATTAGGAACGCCTCTTGACATGGACCACCTCAAATGGTACCCGGGAGAGCCGAACAACTCCACCAACGAGCGAACCTCGGATAAGGGAGACTTCTGTGGGAGCGTTCATCCGAATGGAGTAGAGTTGAACGACATCCAATGCAACGCTCAAGCGTCGTTTATCTGCGAAAAAAAACCTAACAGCCTGCTTTCGCAACTTGTAGTTTAAGATTAATAAATATTGTATAAATTTATTTGGTAACATTTGTATTTGGTAACATTTTCAATTTTTTTTCATACGATCCAGCACTAGTTTGACAAGGTTGTATATAGTGTCGAAGCTATGTCGTATAACACGCCGTAATATAAGTAGGTAGTAAAAACTTCGTTGAAATTTAATGCGACTACCTCACGACTGACCTCTCTAGAGCAAACATCATTGCATCTTTGACAACAGCCGTGAAACAAATGACGAGATGACAAGAAACGTTGGAAAAACAACCTTATTTACAAGGGAGATATCTCAAACTATTTGACATCAGTCGTCGACGAGCAATCATTACAGAATCGCACGGCTGGATTGTGGTGGCAATACGTTCTACAAAGCGGCGTCCAACGTATAGCATTATTGTCAACAAGAAGCTGACTATAAAGCTAAACCACTTGTAATACGGCTACTTGTAATATATAATATATATTACAAGTTATATATATAATAAGCTTTAAGCTATAAAGTATATAAAATAATATCAATATATTATATATATTTTATAACTATTAGCTATGGAATATATATGGAACAAAAACGTTTATTTATAATTCAAATTTCTCCGTCTTATTTTTCATCTTAAATGTTTAATAAGAACACTATAAGATAGATTTAAAGAAAATATAGGTAGATAAAAAAAATGACAAGTCTACCAACTTTAAATGGTTAATTTACATGAAAAAAAATATTGCAAAAATCACCACAAACGAAGGCTATTTGGATCTTTTTCACATAGAAAAGCAGCGGGAACGTTGCAAAACATATCGTCATAGCGCCCGTTCCGGAATACACTGACGCAGAACTGACCCTTGTCTTCAGACCTCGCTCTGGTGACATTGTCAGGTTGACCATCAGTCCATTTCCGATACCCAAGTTCCTCTCCTGAAAATAAAAAGAAATAAAAATAAAAACGTGGTCATCATAACAACTAACTATATGCTCAAACTCATTAATAAATATTTATAAAAAAAACATAAATAAGTAATCGTATAAGGAAGCGAATAAAACACACAGAAATTTGAATATGTACAATAAGTTAAAATAGAGTAGAAGAAGCAGAGCAGAATTTGGAAAGGTACAAAATTGACACTCTTGGTCGCATGTTCAAGTACTGTCATCATAAATTTCACAATTATGCAGATATCAACTATTATTATGTGACTTTTCTAATGTTGTAATCTGAAATAACGGTTGCTATAAATCGCAACCTCAAATCAGCATAATAAACACTGTTAATTTAGTAAAATGTAAAGTGCCATTTGTTTGTGTTTGTTAAGTTTGTTAACACCACGCACCCAGAATAGTTTTTATGCAGAACAATATAAGTGAGAATTCGTGAAGAACCGTAATTTCTATATAACATTTTATGAACTGACAAATTGACATTTACGAAACGGAAGGTTATTTAAACTTACACAACGTACGTGGACTACGTAGGCAGTTCCAAAAACAGTTAAAGAAATGAAAAAAAAAATAGGATAAAAAACATATTATTTACAGCTTTTGAAAATATATAGGTTTGTGTTGAAATTAGCCGTCTATTCAAAATAGTTTCATGAAAGAATAGGTTGTATTCATTCTGTGGCTACAAATTTTCGGAACAACCTAGGTAAATGGTTAGCACACGGAAAACCCGCATTTAATGGGTGAAAACCGATTATAATACCATATCGAAGTAAACATAACCGGAATTTTAAACAGAGAAGTTATTTGACAGTTTGAGCTGACTCGTAATTTAAATGGCACCACCTAGTTGAATTTTCTCCAAAACAATATGCCAACTATTTTAGAAAATGTTCAATATCTACAGAGAAGAGAGTATCTAAGAGAATCTATAATATTGAGTGTGTATTTGTGTATGTAAATAGTTAATTGTTTCATTTTGATTATTTTTGTGATTCAACTCAATTGCGTCGATTTCGATCGCGTTCGAATCTAAATAGCAAGCAGACTACGCAAAACTGTCAAAAACGCCAATTTTCGTGCAGTTGAGTTGCAATAACGCAGTTCAATAGCTAAGAGAATAGGAGCCCTGTACGCACTATCAGCCCTCATAACTATTTAAAACTTCAAGTTGCACACTGTATAACCAAATACCACCAAAACTCATATCTTGTACGGGTTTGTAATACGAGTAATTATAAAACGAATCATTCTCCGTATGTTATATTCTCCACGCGGCAAATCTGGTAGAATTTGGCCTCTGGCGCGGTACCAGATTATTCAAGCGCATAACGCTGTATGCCGGCAACTGACTTAGGAATCTAGTCGCCATTTTTATACCACCTACGATCGCACCATCAGGTGAAATAATAGTCAAACACAAATCTATAACTTATATATTAAAAGCGTTACAAGATCCACAACATGGTGCTATAGAGTTCTGTCTATAGAACCGACTTGGCTAACTTCTCCCCTAACCCTTGAGATCAAATATCTTTCTCGAAACTATATACGTGGACCGGAAGTTGTCTCTGAGAGTTGACGTGTACAGTTATCATCTTCGACTGCTTCATCACTGACCTTAAATTGTGGTAGTAAGTCAAGTCTTATAACCTATCTAATATAGCCTATCATTTATAAGAAGTACTGCTCCACATACCAATACCATTTTCTAGTAATAGAACATTTGCAGAGTCTACTTGTGGAAGTACCACAACTGTAACAGCTTTCAACCGTGACGCAGTAGTTTGCAAACAGTAAGAAATCTGGCATCTTATATCTCAGAGTGACGAATGCTGTGCATTGCCATGCAGGGTTTTGAACTCTGGTATTATTTAAAAATAATAATAAAAAGAAATACCGTGTATGGTCATAAATCTATTGCCGTGATGGCCCCAGTCATGAGCTCCAACTAGCAGCGAGTTGCGATAGATGGAAAATATGGTTATCTCTGGATGTTTTCCGAAGATCTCAGTGACCACAGCCGCTTCTACATCATTGTCAATAATGACCAGGTGTCCGCCCTCAGCTACGCAGGTCATGTACGCCTCCGACCAAACAAGACCTGTACTGTGGAACTTGTAGCAGCTGCCGGTTCTGGGATCCAGAGTGTATTCTGCAGAGTAAACAAGAAGTAGTAGTTATAGCATACTTTAGAGTCAGACGACGATGTAAGTAATCATAAATACATCATATAAATGTAAGTATACATAATAAAATGAAGCGCTCGTAGCGAAACTTGACTAGGCGATCTTAATCGATCAACAAGTTAAGCAAAACTTGCTGCGATCCGGAGTTGTATGGGTGACCGCTAGTGGCATTATTCAACTGATGCTTCGGAGGGCACGTTAAGCCGTCGGCCCCGGTTGTTTGTCTTAGGACAACAGTCATTAGGCTACGTCTAAGGCCTTCGGGCGGCCCGAAAACTTCTACATGTGTTGGCCACTAACCTATCCACCAAGGAAGGCTCGAGTCCCCGCAGTGGGAACTAAATGGACTGATTATGATTATGTTACATAATAAAATAGTATTGTGTGATCTCGCATAAACATAATTGTATTTGTATTTTGATGTTCGACATTTTTTGTGTAGAAAAAAATCACAACATATGATTATAAGAAAATGCTAACTAACTTTTGGTTTGGAAAAAATTAGGTACCATTCAGCTCTTAGTGTTAATAAAGTCGTCCTTTACTCAGTCAGACAGACTTCTCGTCAGTTTACTCGTGAACATGGCGCATGCAACTGTGCCGAAATATCGAGAGCTCACAATAAATACAATACATGGTAAATATACCGTTTCTAATGTTAAAGTACATAAATGTTATTATATTGCCTTAAAATATAATAAAGGTCTTCCTGATATTTAGAGAGTATACTGATACATACATAACTCTCCTTTTGGGCGCAGTAGGGTAAAAATAACAGTCCTACCTGGGTCAGTTGTTCCACATGCACTTATGGTCAATTGAGTCTCCTTCTTATAGCAGACGTAGGGATGAACTGCGTCACATCGCGTGTCAGCCATGACACCTTCGCTGTTCATCAGCATCACAAGGCAGCTCTCCGAGTTGTTGTAGTTGTCAGGCTCGCCTGGGGCCCAGGTTATTGCTAACCGTAGCAGTGGTACTCCTGCACATTTAGAATACGTATTATTAGTTGAAATTAAAGGCACGTAAGAATGTTCGTGAATATAATTATGAACATTATAGATACCCATATTATGATGGTGAGTATGTGGTACAAGAACAAGAACATAATATTTATTCGATAAAATGCGAATGTCCACATAATTATGGCGTATAGATCAAATAAAGCGTTCGTTAGATTAAACTAGAATACGTTAGGAAATCAAATCACCTGGTTTTAATATTGGAAAAGGGGAACAACAATGGTACCTTCAACAGAGGAATAATCCCCTTTGGAGAATGATGCGTGGACTCCAGAAAATATGCAGCTTGGAACAGAGTCCCTCTGCTTCTTTATGAAGAAAACTAGTGCTGCTTTCAGTTGCTCCGTCAAGGGTGATGCTAGGACGGCACCTGTTTATAGCATCCATAAATATGATTGACATAATATTTATACTTATGATATTTTTTTATGGTATAGATAGATAGATAGATAGATAATTCTTTATTGTTACACCACTTAATATACAAAAATAACATAAAAGTAAAAGAAAGCTTAAAATAAAGTGTTACAATGGGCGGCCTTATCACTAATAGTGATCTCTTCCAGGCAATCTTAGGATGGAGAGGAAATACAGGAATAACAAGACGGGGCGTAATATAAAGATAAAGGTACAATCAAATCAAGACAATAATACATTACTAAATCAAATTAATAATAAATTATAAACAAGAAAAGAAAAATATCTACTAATACATAAAAATACACTAATACATATTGAAATATATATAAACATATAACTAATTCATTGATATACTTACATAATATATATATACACTACAATACAATATACTTCCATACATATATTTATACATTAATTCTTTGATGTATTATAATCAAATCCCAAGTTCACACGGGTTAAACTAATTGGCGAGATATATGGTATAGTTTGGCAAACGAGCAGGCGGTTCACCTGATGGTAAGTGATCACCGTCGCCCACGGACATCCACAACACCAGAGGTCTCGATGATGCGTTGCTGGCCTTTGAGGAAGGAATAGGCTCTTTTCTTGAAGGCTTCCAAGTATCTGTTCGGAAACACCTCAATTGGCAGCTGATTCCACATAGTAGTAGTGTGAGGCAGAAAGTGCCGTTGGAATTGCACGGTTGTAGACTCCCAGACGATATGATATTTATAAATGAACGCTCATACCCTTGAGTAAGAATCGCTTTCGTAGAAGCCTAGGACACACATTAACATATCACTAACATCCAAAACCCTCAACAACATTTCTGCCAATCACACGAATCAATGCTATGGCCAGAGATTGAAGTTGGAAACCTCACTCTTCCTCGAAATCAGGGTCATTATAACATATATAACAACAATAGATCAACAAGGTCCTCAAACTTCAAAAAAAGCTTAGAAGACTACGAGATTCTCAGCGCAGGGGCTACGTAATCATAGTGTTTCGTCTAAATTAGAGCTTTAAAGAACTTATTAAAACAAAACTCATAGAAATACGATGAATAGCGGGGAGCTTTTAAATTATTTACGGTTAAGATACAAGTACTAATTGTTCGCAAATTATTCTTGCTACGACCTCAGGTGATATTTTATTAGAGAGCACGATCGTTTGGAATTATTAATAATTCACAATTATCTATATTTATATAAAAATGAACCCCTATTTTTTCTGGTCACGCTATAACTTGAGAATGATGGAACAATCCCGCCAATATTTTTTTGTTGTGTTATTTATTGCCAGGAGAAGGTTCTTATGAAAGAAAAACCAAGAAAATATGGGAGGTTATCGCAAAGTCAAAGGCTGAGCCTAGTACGTGAACGAAGTCGCCGGAAGTCGCTAGTTATTATATAAACTGAGAGTTAAGTACAAATTAAAACGTTATGTAGCATAAACATAATTGCTGTATGTAGGTAACGCGTCTTACGTACCTTCCGCATGACATCGCAGCCTGGCTTCATCCCAAGTTGCAGGAATCACGTGGAACTTCATCCAGCCATCCGCCTCCTCGCTGAACTCGTAATCAAATCTGAACTCCTTTGCTATAGCATTATAATTCATATTAGCAGACAAGTTTAGTTATCATTAGAAGGATAATTGGAAGGAAAACACATTGATGGTAAATCAGTTCATGGTGTTTGCCTGACTAGCTCAAACTCAAACTCAAATCATTTTATTGCTTGTGTCAGGTTAATATACAATGCAGGTGTTGTTGCTTAAGGTTTACAATAGATACATGTCACATTTTAGCCCATGGGGGTGTTGCAATTGTGCAGAGAGGACCAGTCTATTTTAATGTATTATCATTGAAGAATTCGTCAACATTATAATAGAACTTCTGCAAAATATTTTTATAAGATTATTTTTCAACTAGCTGCGCTCCTTGGTTTCATCTACGTGGTGAGATGATTATGAGGATGACGATTAATCAAATATAGCGTATGTTACTCAGGTTTAATGTAGCTTTCTATAAAAGTTTTACGTGTGTAGGAAACTGTTGTTCTGAAATGATTGTTTGTTTGTAACGACAAACAAACAAACAATCATACGTCTTTCCTCTTTATTATTATACTAGCTAAGGATTAATACCAAAGTACGTATAATGTGGCCTGGTTTGTACCGGAGTAAGTATTGCATACTTTAAAAGAAAAAAGTAATTGTTGTGATCTAACTCAAATGGTAAAACTTAATTATAGTAATGTTGACTTCTTTGTAATATTGACGTATTCTTCTTTAAAACTGTATACATCACTTTGCTCTTCTGTCATATATACTGTAATATTATAATTATGGTCAATAGTTTCCGCAGCGTACGCAATATAAGGACTTTATTTGATATGTTTTCCACACCTTGGGTTTCATTATCAAAGTTTTCATACGGATGTCTTACTTTTTTAAATATTAATAGCCTATGTTCATAAAATTAATAAAACTTGTGATATTTACCCTAAAACTAAATTCCAATGCAAAAATATTGTTGAAAAATTCCTGCTTACCCTAGACTACACGCAAACCGAAAACTTTATTCTTGTACTCAAATAAAATTATATTAATTCATTATTAACTTAAATATTTTTTACTCGCTCATGCACTTGGACCACACGCTAACTCAACAATCAACACGCGCATTCACTCACACAGACAATACAGGTTTCCCTGCGAACATACATCGGAGCACTCTTACATAGTAAGAACCCGCCACAGCGTACACACACACAACACACACACAAACATGCAAGGCCTCTCGGTAATTTTACTTTTTAGAATGTAGGTAGATTTGTTTACTTTTCAATTATTTTTTATTTGCAACTTTTGATTCCTAATTTCAAACTTAATGAACGTTTCTTTAGTATTGCAAAATAATTTAAATCGCATAATCTGTAATTATATAACATTTTAAGTATGTATTCTGTCTAGGAGGAAGACGTTGGCATGCCATACCACAGATTAATTCTAGTTTGGGTGCCAATGACTTTCAAGGATTTTTAACTTATACAACAAAATATCATAATGTTATGTGTTTGTTAATTTAAGTTAGTTAAATTTGTAATGAATAAAGCTTATTATTATTATTATTATTATTATCAGGAAAAATGTAGGATTTTAATGGTGAAAGATTTTTTCTAATCGATCCTGTAGATTGGGAGCATCTTTTATTCAAACAAACGAACAAATCTTTCCTCTTAAAATATTAGTATAAAAGTGTAGATGCAGCTATGTTGATTTAATTTCGTGTTATTTTGTTAGGTAGTGTATTATAAATTTTTACTGATATTGCTTAGGAACCGGAACTGTGCATTTTCAATCTAGAATTGGGTATTAAAAGTGTATGTTTACATGCAAGTCTAAGGGGTTAATGTCTCGTCTGTTCACATGCTTTTAAAACGTAGCTCGAATCAGTCACCAAGCACCCATTACAGGATCTGTCTTTGAGACCCACTTGACCTTCTACCATCTTCGACCGCATTATTACTAGTGCCCGCAAAATTTGAACAGCTTTTTTATTTGCTAGCATTAAACAGTAAATTCCTCGCCAACCTCAATTCCTAGGACGCTTCTTTTTGTGCATAATCTGTCATTAAGGCGCGGTCGTATCCTGATAATAGTAAAAAGCAGAATCTTTAAACATCTAGTGTAACGAAACAGATCGATAATAATCTATGAAAATACTTAGGTTAGAAAAGGAACAAGCAAAGAGTAATAACCGAACAGAATTCATAAATATAACTCACTCTCTGCAGACAAAAATCCTAAATACGTCCATAAAAATAAACTTTCACGCCCAAACTCTCAGAATTTTCAGCGATAACACTATATTATTTTTTAGGTAATACATAGCCAACATATAGTACTAAAGTAGTAACCAGCAGTTTTTTCAATTGTGTTAGTATATATCGAAATATATAAAGAAAACGTACGGAATTAACGCATTTTCGCATTACATCGTCCAATCTAACAAGCGATTTTCAACCTTACGTAAAGCATCGTAAATTATTTTAAAATTGGGGTTGGACCGCGTCTTAAGGCAATCATTTTAAATTACATCAATTAAAGCAATCATCAATCATTAACTGTGTCCAGCCGCTTTACTCGCCAATCATTTTGCAATTCCAAATGAGCTTGCATGTCATAAAAGTATGTCATCCACATAACGATGTCATATTCCCGATGGTTGGTCTTTCAATGTTGAAATAGGGATGAACATTATTCCAACGCATGCTCGCATAAATATATTCGAAAGAAAATTGACAGACTAACAACTCCGTGCCGATGTTTAAGGCTCTAAATCTAGCCTTCAACTAACAACTAAAGCTGACTGACTGACGTATCTTAGCTCTCTTGTCTACTGATTCTAAAATATAATTTTGTATAAGAAAGAAAGCATGTAATAAAAGAAAATGAGTCAAAATTGTGAACCACCATATAGTTACCATTTATGTACTTAAACAAAATAAATATGTAAATTTTACCTGCAAACTCTGAAAACTCAATGTACGGGGGTATTGATGTTTAGATATTTCAATTAGGAGACCTACCTACTACCTACCTCTGTACCTAATTACTAAGTAAATAAACTTTATTCTTATTCTTATGTAATAAACAAGGATGAAATGCTTGTTAGGATAGAAGTAGACTGAAAAAAAAACAGCTGGATTGAGTGGATTTAGTAGATTTTAGTGATTGAGTAAATTATTAATGTGTCATAAAAGATAGATAGAACATAAACTAGAAGAATGCCGATAGAAGAATGTGTAAAACGAATAGATCATATTAAAGGTTTAGCATGGGTATATAGTGGCGTAGTTGGAGATCTTGCAGTGACCCCTGCTTATGTAGTTACAAACTGTTCCACCAGACAAGGAAATCTTAATGCGGACACTAAATGGCAGCGGTTTCATGTGTGAACGCTCTAGTGCATTAGAGGCTCTAGATTAGAGGATCCCCTCAGAATTACTACAGACATAAATCAAATTATTTACTCACCATAGGTTAGCCAGCACAAACCTCCGAGCAATATTAACGTTTTCATTACGACTAATATTTTTCAACTACTGCAACTAAGGTGCTTTCTTTACAACTGACCTTCTATTGTTGCCTTTAAACAAGTGTATGAAATAGTTTTACCGCATAATAATGTATTGTAATATGTGCAAATATCTGTGTTAAGTTGCATATTGACAAAGACTGGTTAATAGTTAATTACTTCAAATTTTGAAATATACATGAAAATGTATAGAGATTGACTGTGTCTTTGTGAAAAAGTTAATAGTGATACTGTCTTCTAGTAATTGTTTTAAAATTGATCTTATTAAACTAACCCAAGACCCTGGTAATAAACAAAACCCTAAATAATGTTCGGCTTTCTGAGCATCTGGTCCTGGTTTCGATTCCTGTATAGATCCAACATTTTTAATAGTTAGTAAACGAGCAAGCGGCTCACCTGATGGTAAGTGATACCGTCGCCCACGGACGTCGGCAATACCAGAGGTCTCGAGGATGCGTTGCGACCTTTGAGGAAGGATGATAGTGTAAGAAAGAGATATAAGGGGTAAAGGTTGGAGGGGGAGGGGGAAGGAGAGGGAGAATGGGGAACAGGGGAATCGGGCCTTCGGAACCTCCCACAAACCGACGAAAAGCAATAGCAAGCTATGTTACTTCACGTCGGTGTTATGTGGGAGTGTGGCACTTACCCGGTCGTGCCGGTTCATTCAGCTGTGGGGTTACAGCGTGGCACTACCACAAAATGTTTGCTCTGTATATCGGTGTGTACGGATACAGGCTACCATAGTAGATACATGCTCTGCCTAGTTTGGGGTTTGAAAATCTCGACTGGGTGTAAAAATATATGTGTCCCATCCTACAACGATCGCTGCCTTGGCATACCTGTATGCCAAAAAACATTCCGTAAAGCCGCCTTGGCATACAGGTATGCCAAGGCCAAATCAAATAAGGATCCAATTAAAAATGTTATCTATTCAAATATACAATAGATTTCAGCTAATGTTTTGTTTTTTTGATGCTTTAAAGGATCTGGAAAATTTTTTTACATAACAAATTATCATTTGAAAGATACCAGATCGGTAATATCAACGAAAAGAGACAGTCACTTGTTTTTTTGCGGGGTTTGTGCAACTCTGGTTTGCAATTTTGATGATAGTCGGGAGCTCACTAGGTTAATGTTCGAATGTACAAAATCACTGACACCCGTATCTTTACCGTTCGTAACCTATCTAACGAAGCGGAGTATCTAAAGAGAAGTTTGGCAAAATAGACCGGCAACATTGAATGTATATTTTCCTAAACAGTTTTTTATTCTTTCCTCTGCCTTGCAAAATGCAAAAACAAAAAAATATAAAGACTTATTTCACAGAGTAAAACCAGACAGAAATAAAGATGAAAGTGGTTGGTAGTCACAAATCGGGCCATTTATTTTGCATACATAATCAGTCTGCAGCACTGTATATTGGTACATCACCAAACAGCACAATCAATTTTGAAATGCAAATGTGTAACCCTCGTGAACGTTAACATTTCAAGGAACTTGTCTCGAAATTTGCATTTTGCTATTGTTTACGGATTAAACCGGTACGTATAGTAGAGCTATGTAGGACGAAGATTCCGTTAATCTTATTTGTAGAAATACGCCTGAGCCTCAGGGAGCGGTGAATGAGGGCGCTTAATCTATCTTTTTAATCCTTGATGTCATAAAGTTTGACTTTAAGACTGTCTCATGATTATTTTGTATTTCAATTGTTATCCTACTTCCGACTAATATTATAAACGCGAAAATTTGTGATTATGGATGTATGGATGTGTGGATGTTTGCTACTCTTTCACGCTCAAACGGCGGGGGCAAGAGGTAGATGAGACGCTGGATTAACACATGGGATACTTTTCAACAACATCATCCATCACCACTCGGGTGAAAAAGCGTAATATTATTGGACACAGCATAGACAGAATAATAAGATCTCCGCCTACGTCAAGATCGTAATGATGACACTTCTGCCAAAGTTTGTGTCATTTTCTGATAGCTAAGTCAAAAGCAGACAGTCATCTATCATTTGACAGCTCGATACACGTTACTAGACGTGCTCGGCTCGGATTAAAATTATTAAAAGTTATTATATTGTTATTATTTTTATATTAAATGATATATTTTATACTCGTACCTACTGAATACGGTTAAAAAAAACAGTTTTTTTAATGCAAGAACTGGCAGACAGCCAGGTCAGCCAGGCAAATACACACACATGCTTAATATGTTTAGTAATAGGGTCCCGTTTTCATATACGGAACTTTAAAAATAAAATCTGTAATCGAAACAAAATATATGATTACTACGTAAACTGTTTAACTATTTAACAACCTCCCACGACAGTATTACTTAGAGACATTTTTTTAGATTAAAGGAGATTGGTTCTCCAAAAATCACAATAAATACTCTTAACAAAACTAAAACCAAAGCGAGTCCATTTTTTCTACCGACTTCCAAAAAGGAGGAGGTACTCAATTCGACTGCATTTTTTCATGTATGTTACCTCATAACTTTCGATAGGAAAAACCGAATTTCAAATTTTTTTTATTTTTAAGATGGTGCTTCCCGTGTGGTCCCCAGTTAAATTTCATTAAATTCGGTCCAGTAGTTTTTGAGTTACACTCCAATAACTGAATAGAATGGAAGGCGGTGTTAAATTTTTCAAATTGTACTTGTTAAATACGTAAATCTTATTGCTAGTGAACAATATTTCTTACTTTGATACTTATGTGTACGCTATTGGCCAGAAGTACCGGCCTCAGGTCCATGCCTTTGCCCTGTCCTTTTTAACATAGCCTTCACGATCTCCTCATTTCGGTCTTTTTGGGATTATACTGTATGATTCGATATTCGGATGTTTTCATCGCCCGCCTGACGAAATCGCCAATCGCGTCCGAGCTGTCGACTGCGAAATACGTGCAGCTGCCTGAGTGAGTGTCATTGTCATTATGACCGCTTCCGCCTCCGCAAATTTTACGAATAGTGACTCCTCGTTTGCCCAGCGATATGCTTGTAGGATGTTTTTGCAAGTGTTAGGTTGACTTCTCTATCTCTCTCTTCCGTCGTTCCTTCATGACTGAGGGTCGTGATCATCATGGCAGCACTTTGGCTCTGACAAATTGTCTCCATCGGCTCCGGTCTGTGGCCATTTCAAATGGACTTCTCTATATGTAACTAGTATATATATAACTATGTCTTGTTGTGTTCAAACATCCTGCTTCAAACAGGTTCTCAAGCAAAAAAAATTAAAACGAATTATAGCTTTACTAGTGTTGATATAATCGTTATATATCGATTATATAATCGATTTCACTTTTAGTCGATTAGTCTTAAGAGTACATTTACATAAACCCCACTTGGAAAACTCGACGTCGCTGGCGTTGTTATCAATGGATCTTGAGAAGTTTATTTTGGGTATTTGTATACACCACAGGTCGTATATCGCAAACAGTTAGACATTAACCACTATAGTACTGAAAATCTATGCGCCTGATGCACCTACGCTCTTTTCGATCCCGACACGACTATTTAGGATGTCACTAGATACTGGTATAGTGCCTATAAAGTCTTGTGAAATAAGAGTAGTCGAGGTAACTTTTTTTGAGCACAGATTTAACTCGGTCATGCCCTTTTCCATAATATGCAATATATGCATATGCAATACGCATTCTACTGAAACAAGCACCTACACGAGGGATATCCTTGCATATGCCACTTACACTTGGAGTTGAGGACATTGTGAAAAATGAAAAACGGCTAGGGGTTTCTCTGATCATCAAATGTACGCATGGCAGTTTATGCTGCAATCTAACTCGTAGTGCAGAAGATAGTGTTTCCGTTAAATTAACTCTATAACAGCCTATTTAAGCAGTACGAATTTCCTAAAGCCTTCGGAAATATATACAAATTATATCAAATAATAAAAAAGCAAAGGTACAAATGTATGAGTCCATAACTTGATTGAAACTTTCATAAGTATGACACCATATTTTTTTACGCGGTAGGTATAGTCGATATACCTACCGCGTTAGTACTAGACTAGTACTAGCGTGAACGCATCCGGATGCGCAAGAACTATGAAGAAGTGGACCGGACGGTCAAGAAACCGGTCGAAATACTCGACTGGCTACCGCGTAGTTTCAACTGTCCAATTAATAATAAAACGTACGAGTGCATATCAGTAAGTAAGTATAAATTTTTTACAAAAACAGGAAAGGTAAGTAAGAAAACTGTCAAGACTAAGCATTATTACCCGCTAGAAGAAAGAATGGCTTCGCTACTTCGTGCTAGTTTTAGTACGCATTTCTAGAATAATTGAATGAAAAATAAAAAAAAATCTAAACGTTTGGTTGAGGCGACGGGTGACCCAAATGCTGGCGCCTACTTTGGGCAAAAACTTAGCATTGCCATCCAGCGCCAATGCCGCCACTGTCCCCCCACCATGGGTCTTATAGATTAGTTTTTATTTTTATTAGTATTTTTAATACCTTGTAAATAAATAAAAAATGTTCACATAACAAGTAAACATTTTGAAATGTTAAACTCATTTTACAGAGAATCCAACAAACACGGAATGGGTTCAGATGAAATAATTGATTAATACATTTATTTTATATTTATTCTTGGAATTAATAATTTTAACAAATATTCAATACGTCCATACTTACAAAGATTATAAAATACTTAGAAATTTATTAAACCATTTGTTGAAGGAAAAGTGCCCAGAATGCGGGCTGCATTTCCACGTTGAATAAAGCTATTTTTTTAGGCAAAATATGAACCAGCATTCTGGTCGCCTGACGCTTAATTAATAAATTATATATACATTTAATTAATTAAGTTAATAAATTAAATATATATAATTATATTAATTGATAAATTATATATATTTGATCGTTTCCACGATACCAGACAAATCAGTTTGGTTTGATCGATTAAAAAATACTTATACCTATCGATTTATATTTGTACATCGATTTATATTACACACACTAGTATAAGCTTACCAATAATGGTTTGTTACTCGTGTGTTGCGAGGTGCTGGTTGTAAGGACTTACTTTTAACAAAAACCATAATTATATAAATATTGTTTCGTAAAATGTTGAAAAGGATTATTTTCATTAGTGTTTTATACATGTTATGCCAAGGTAAACTCCAAATATTGTATATTTTAAATATATTCGTATATATTTATATATATTATGTTACTTATTTTTTCGTGATTCATTTAGCCGATCTGGAAATATTTTTTTGAGTAAACGTTTTTAGTAACTGCTGTTAACTACACAGTACGCCTTGTTCTATTCCATGGCCTATGGTAACAATATAATATCAAATAAGAATAGGATTAAAAATACGGCATCTTGAACCGCGTCAGTAATAAACTACATATTATGTTTAGTAGATTCTTTGGTCAACTCAGCCCGGACCTTACTCAGCCCGCGGGCCGAAATGCCCACTACAAAATTTATTTATATTTTGTTATAGTCAGCTTAGCCCGCGGGCCGAAATGCCCACTACGAAATTTATTAATATTTTCTTATAGTCAACTTAGCCGGCGGGCAAAAAAACAAAACCATTCAGGTATTTAGTTTATTTTTATTACAATTCTTCAATTGCACTCACATTTTAAGCACTCTTTCGCAGTATTTTTGTTTACCTTTAGTATTGCACTACTGTTTCTGTAATTTTTATTGTGTTTATAAACGGAGCCACCGATTCGATATGTGTTTCGTTTTTTTTTACATTTTATAATAGAATCATTTAATTATTCCACTATTCTATATTTCTAAATAATAAAAAAATTTACAAATATTATAAAATGTACATACTTTTTTTTTAACTACACATTTTAGACTCCAGGGTCCGTGCCTTTTTTCAACTTTTGGGATTTTCACTACTTACGATTAATTTATTACATTCAACAAATATACATACATGGGGAACATATTAAACTAACTAACTGTTTACCATATTATATACTAAATTTATTAACTACTACATATAACACAATTGAGATTATTCTGAGTTGGTGTAAGCATTCACAGCAGACCAGTGTCCGCAAACAGCACCCGTTCACGAGTTGACGCATGTGCCAGCCATCGCCTTCATCGACCATTTTTGAGGGAAGATGGCGACCCGCCACACACGCCACCGCTTGCACATTTCCGTGAGCATGTCTGCTCTGAATGCCCGCACCATCTCTTTGTCAGTTACAATTTCTACACCACTTACACTACTTACACTCATATAAAGGTACATACTTACAAATATTAAAAGAAGACTAAGACTTAAGACTAATTACGAGTAAGAAATTAAGATTAATTAAGGAGATTAAGACTACCATCAGCATCAGCTTTGATGCTCATATAACTCATTATATTCAACAATTACATTGACGTGCGTCCCTCCCTAAACTTTTTAAATCTGCATAATCTGCATGCACTTTTATAGATTTCACGAGTCGATCGTGTGAGTATTATATCTCTATCGTAAATAATATCTAATTGAAAACTCGTTCCTGGTGCAAAGGCTGGCCAATAGCTATTAAGCGTGGGAACGCAGCGAGTGTAATGGGCACCTTTCCACCGGGAGCGGACAGCGGTGGGTTATATAATATTGAATAGAAGATTAATTTATTCTTTGTAATTTATTTTATATGTGTAATTGTGATTTTACATGAATAAAATTGAAAACTTTAATATAATGGGGTAAAACACTGTTTTAAACTATCACGGTTGTTCTCTAAAGTTATATGATTATTAACGGGATATTTACCGTGGTAAGGTTGTGGAATGAGCTCCCGATATTTCGGCGCAGTTACATGCACCATGTTCACGGGAAGACTCATTCCACAACCTTACCACGGTAAATATCCCGTTAATAATCATATAACTTTATAATGGGGTAGTTGACACAGTCAAAAATAAATTACAATGTATGTAAATAATAATGTGTATGTATGTGTGTAGTTACTATTAACTTAATAGTAGTCAGAGCAAAAACTTAATGAATTAAAAAAAATATTTAATATGCATTGGATTAACTTTATTTTAAATAAACAAAATGTGTACAAAAGTTTCTGAAAGTCACGTGATCAAAAACGGAAGTAGCCGCGGAAATGATGTCATAATTGCAAAAACAGTGTCGTACTTTATCAACAGATTGAGAATCAAGCAAGTGAAGAAAGCATCAATATTATTGCTTTAAAACTAAATACATACTAGGTCAAAGGACAAACTGTCGATCCATAAACACGGTTATAACCGCAACCGCTAATAATAAGTAATTTATACATTTTTTTTATATTAATTAAATAACTTAATTTATAATAATATATAATAGTACATTCATTTTTCTTGTTATCATTGTTGTCACACATTTATGGATTTCAGATTATTTTCTTTTTATGAATGAAAAAGGATCTTGACAGACAGACAGACAAACAGACGGACAACAAAAGGATCCGATAAGGGTTGATTTGTCCTTTTGGGGATTCCTTAATAGAACATAATTATGCGGCTAAAATGTAGGATTATTTTTGTAAATGCAGAGTTATAAGCTTTTTTTCTAGTAGATACTCGTAATTAGATTCTGTTCTAAGAAGTAAGTCAGTTACTTAACTATGTTTTGTATAAGTCAGGTGGATGCATTACTAAAACTTGCTAACACGATGACGCAAAAAACATTTTATACATTTAACTGACACTCGTGCACCATTGTGAACATCAACGGTTAATAATCTAGCACTATTACATTAAAATAAATCATAATAGTCATTGTTGGTTTTTTCCCGCCATCTGCATGTTCAAGCAAGCAACCTCCAAACAAGCAAAACGAATTATAATCAACACTGTTTTTACCTTAGTGACGTCATACTATGTATAGGCCGCCATTGAAGAATGTATCAGCGTCAATTTTAAAAGTTGATATAAAAACATCGTTTTTTAGTTTAGAGTTCTTTAAAAAATATGCTAAGCGTGTATTTCGGTGTTCTGATTAATTTAAAGTACAACAAAGGTCAACAACCATATTGTCAAGTTAGGCATCCCAGGGTGGAAGTAGCCAGAGACGAATTGTCGAGATATTCTTAGCTCTTAGTCAATACGCATTATGTTTTAGCAGGTGTTCGAAATAGAAACGCAACTTTTGACCCGCGTGACTGGCAGCACTTGGCCTTGTCAAACAAGGAAAAAAACAAGAATAAAATCTCTCTTGTAGCGTTTATGACATGCTCGTTCGACTCGATAGGTAGTGTTGGGTAGGTGTCAATTATTGCAAGCAGTCGCGGGAAGATATCACGATAAGAACGATACTAATCATCACTTATCACTACATATAATAAAACTGTAGAGGTCGAATTTTTGTACAATGAAAACAAACGCTAAAAACCGAGTCAGGGTATAAAAGGTGAAATCAAATATTTTTTTTTATTTTTTTTTGTTTCTCTGTCTGTCTGTCTGTTTGTTTGTATGGGCTAATCTCCAAAACGACTTGACCGATTTGAATGAAATTTTGTATGGCGGTAGCTTATATGCCTGGTCAATATAATAAGGCTTTCGATCCCGGTAAATTAAAGAGTTCCCGTGGGATATCAAATATTTTTATTTGCATGAATAGTCATAAGAAGTTGGTAACATTTAAGGTATAGTACTCCACAATTCCACCTTGGTGGTATGCAAAAAATTTAAGTTCATTCTTATTAAATTAGAATAGTTAATATCTTAATAGCAGTCAAAAACATACACATTATAATAAAATCAAAATATTTACAGTGCTCTCATATACTTTCAATGTTAATTACATGTCAAAATGATAAGTCAAAAGAAAAATATTATATAGGTAATAATTGCTCATTGCTATATGTATTAAGGATTGATCTTTTAAACATGAATTATATTCAGATTATTGAATTTATCCAAATCTGTCATTTAAATAATCAATCACCTTATAACATTTGCTTACAAGGACAGCAAATAACTTTTACTTAAATGAAGTCACACACTCCGTTTTCTAAATCAATTTCGGCAAATGGTTGTACAGGATCGGTGCCATACCGGGAACACTTTTCTGAAAAAGTGTCGTTCTATGTACGGACATGCACACTATTTTGTTATTCCGTTTTATTCCGACGCCACGCGAGCGAAGCTGCTGGCGAGTCAGCTAGTACTGAATAATCTGGATATTTTACACAGCAAAGTAATCGTGGCCTCGTGGGATACGGGTAATTACAGTTATTTAACTATACCAAGGGAACTTCTTAATTGACTATGATCAAAAGTACCCTTTATGTTGACCAGGGAAATAAGCCACCACCATACAAAATTTCATTCAAATTGGTCCAGTCGTTTCGGAGATTAGCCCGTACAAACAGACAGAGAAACAGAAAATTTGAAAGAAAATTTAAATTAATTCGATTTCACTCCATACATCCCCTTGACTCGGTTTTTAGCATTTTTTTCATTGTACAGAAATTCGAGCTTTACAGTTTTATAATATGAAGTGATAGATACTTACTCTTTAACTACAAATAAACCATAAAAATCCAGATTATTTACTAATCACTAAGTCTTTCAAGCGGAAATAAACAGTAAAACGTCTAAATTATCCTTATTTTTGATTAGCCTAAATACTTAGCTCTAATCCGTTCATTACGCGTTTTTATTTCAAACTAAACTCTCTTCGATCGACTAATAGAATCAGCCCTTTCTTACTTTAGGGATGATCTTTGGATTCCATTTCTAATTTGTTACTAAACTTAAGGTGTCAATTTTGTTATTTCCTCTGGCTCACTGTAGCACCTAGTGTTTTGTGCAGATGTACGTCCAGCCGCCGTGACGTCTAGTTAACAACTGCCACTCGCGTATCGCCCCACCACTCGTGTACATGAGACAGGGTATTATATCTATTAATTATATAGATACAAACACTACACTAGGGGCCTTACCATGAGCTATTAAAGCAGGACTTCTAAATCCACTCAGTTTATTAGCTTACAAACGTCTAGGCGTCTGCAATGTTGGTTATAGTTAATTGTTAGAATGCCAGAGACAATATTATCCGTTCACCTTTGAGAAAACAATATTCAAACAGTTCACCTAAATGAGCGTCATTGTATGATTTCATTCAAAACTGTTTATGTCAGGTTTAAGAACTGCACGGAACTTGCTTGGTTTTTACGAAGCCGATAGTAAGGCCCCTGGTTATGGTATAAACAAAACCCTGACTTCTCTCCAACTATTACGCATGTATCTGTGCACCAAACGAGCTCTAAAGTTAAGGGTAATTGTTTAATTTATGAGGTATCCACTCCATTGTTGGAGTCTGGGGAAAATCCCGTGCAAATCTGGCCTTTTATAATGTAAAGAATGTGTTGATTACCCAGCTGACTTCTTATCTTAACAACGTTGTGTCCAACTGTGCAGTCTGTCATTGTAGGTAGTGTCACTTGGATTTTCTGCCAATTAGATAATTCTGTAAGGTCACATCCAGGAAAAAAGTTTCTAACAGTATTATTGTCCCATTTTTAACCCAAACATTTCCTATAGTATAGGTAATATAATATGAAGTAAGACTAACACCAATGTAATAAAGGAGCGTTTAACGCGGAACCGCTTGCTGAAGCGCTTTTTATAATTAATAAAATGTTATTATCGTGTGTTTATACGTTGTCTTCAGCAAGGAAGTTTCGATTTGATTACGAATTCAATGAGCAAGCGGGAGGCTGGCTGAAGTACCACGTGATTCCTTCAAATTGGAATACAGCCAGGCTACAATGTTATGCTGAAGGTAAGTAAGCACAACACTTTGATATGTGCAGAAGAGATATTAGCACTATACGTATCGATTGGACACTGTTATACGCTCGCACCGATATGAAAATACCACATCATAAGCATTAAATAACTAGCATACCTACTGAGCCTAGATACCTCTAACCCTCAGTTTCTAGAGCGTTTGTCAAAGCCTTGATTAGTTATCCGACTAAATATATTAAACGCCCATTGGTAAAAGATGTTACATGACGCTATAAGTGACCAATCAGTGCTCAGTATTCCGTCAGTTAACTGATCAAAATTTTAGAAACGGTCCTTAAGCTGGAGGTAATACTTTCAAAGAGAGACGCTTTTTTTGTATCTGTTGTATACGATCGTTGTATATGATATGTTGGCCATATAAGCGTTGCTGTCCCGCCATTTTGGGAACATATCGCAACCAATAATTGCAAAGTTTGAGTGCTCGTTAGTGTAAATTAAATAAATAGTGTGCAGCCATGCACCATGCACCATCATCATCATCATGATGATGATGATGATGATGATGATGCAGTTGATGGATTGTTGATTGATCAGGATGATTGCAGCCCCATATTGTGGTGCTATGGATCGGCTCAACGGCTCGGAACCTGTTTCTGTCGTGCTGCTCGCCCATGGGTAATTGCCCCATTTCGAATTTGCTTACGTCGACGAAAAGCGTCGCTGCGAAATTGGAGCAACCTACATGGGTTTGCACATACTTATATTTTAATATTATTATCATCTGTTGCATTTTACTTAATTTCGTGAAACTTGGCGATAGTTTTTCATTTTTGCAAGCACGGCAGGCGACCAGAGAATACCACAAGGTTTACTCTAATGAAAACTCAAGCTCGAGCTTGAACTCTCACGTGACCGTCAGATTGGCAGCTGACAATTACTGCCTCTAAGCTATCATCGCCTAAAACCTCTGATACGAGGTTGAAAACATTATTTGATTATGTGCGATGGTGACGATCCAACAGGTGCCGTTCTTGCATCACCATTGAATGAACAACTGAAGGCTGCTATCTTGTCGTTCGTGAAGAAACAGAAGAATACTAACCAGTTGGCTATATTCTCTGGAGTTCACTCTACCTTCTCCAAAGGGGTGTATACTTCTATTGAAGGTGACTAAGATTTATTGACTATTTATATTTTATTCACAATTACTAAAATTAAATTAATATGTTTGAAAAAAACGAAATTAAAATTATTATTAATTATATAAAAAATAGTAGCAGTGGTGATACTTATAGAGTTGTAGTTTTTTACCTGACGTTTCTAACAAGCTTTCATAAAACGCTATCATACAGTATCACCCGTAGCTACCTTTAAAGTTCAGCGCGCTACTATTCTACAATAGTCAGTATGAGAATAACTTTACTCCAGCTGCTTCAGTACAAAATCAAATAATTATGAAATAATTTGTTAAAAGCAAAACTCCAAAGCTCCTATTTCATGAAAACTTGCTGGTTAAATTGCTATCTGATGATTATCTTTTGCACAGGAGTACCGCTGCTACGGTTGGCAATCACCTGGGCACCAGGCGAGCCTGACAATATTAATGACTCTGAGAGCTGCCTCATGATGCTGGTGAACAGCAACGGTGCCATGGCTGACGCACGATGTGACTCCGTTTTCCCCTACGTATGCTATAAGAAGGAGACTCGATTGAACATAACTGCATGTGGAACGACTGACCCGAGTAAGCTTAAACTTTTCTATACTAGTAATTTCATAATGTTTTTAAATATTGATAGTAACTTAACACTACGTTGTAGTCCTACACTACATATAATAATAATAATAAATCTTTATTCATTACCTTAGAGCTAAGATGGACATCATGTACCTTATTCTAACCCAATCTAGTTATAAATTACACTATGCCTGAACTCGGTAAACCTGTGTCTCGGGCGAAAAATGCTTACACATTTATTGAACTAATAAACAAATTAACACAATAATACAAACGATGAGTTAACAAATTAGAAATTATAATATAAAGAAATGTAATACTAATTTAAATAAATTATGGCTTCGTAGTATTTTTAAATATATCTACATGAGTCATTTATCTAGGCCACTAAACACACAGCTTATAACTATTACATAGGTACAATTAATAACTCCTCGGTTTCCTCGTAAGTCATGTTGGCTAGGGCACTCAAGATGGTTTTCTTACAATTTATGAGATTCATTTCGTATATATATAAAAAACTGCGATTAAGTTTATTATATAGATATGGCCCTAAGAACATTAAAAACCTAGTTGCGAAAGCATGCTTATTAGTTGCTGTGTTGGTACATACAATGTCTTTGCGTCTTTTGTTAGTAACTTCAGTACTATAGGAAAGTGCTCTGTGTTCTTTTAAGACTGTGTATAGTATAAATAGCTGTCGAACTCTTAAAACTTTACAGGACTTATATAATAGGTTAGTTGGGTAGAGAAAAGGACTGAACGTGGACACCTTTAGGATCGCTCTTTGCGCTCTTTCTGCGGCTAGTATAAATGTTTTACAGGCTCCGCCCCAAGATGTTATACAATAAGTGATGATTGACTGACATAAAGCAAGATATATTTGCTTAACTAAATTCGTGTCAGCAATATAGCGCAGCTTCTTGAACACATAAATTAGTTTTCGTAGTCTATTACTCATAACTTCAATATGTTGACTAAACGATAGGATTTCGTCTATTATTACGCCAAGATATTAAATGTGTTTAGTACATGAGATGTTAGTGCATTGACATACATTATCGCATTTAAGGTAATTGCAAGCGTGTGCATATATAAGTGGGTTAGTAAAAATGGCTGATCGCTGTTTTCGCATCGTGAATTTTAGGTATTTTGTTTTCTCAGCATTCAGCGTTAAAAGGTGACCTCGAAGTCAGTTATTTACAATATTGAAGCCGTGTTGTGCCAGTTCATACAGCTGTGAATCATTACCCGCTGAGAAAAGTAGAGCAGTGTCGTCAGCATAGGATATTATTTTGCCGTTGGCAAGTTGAAGGTTGCATATGTCACTAATGTAGATCAAAAACAGTGTAGGTCCCAGAATGCTCCCTTGTGGAATTCCAAAATAAGCATTTTTTAATTTAGAACTGACCACACTGTCTATTCTCACGTATTGACACCGATCACTTAGATAGTTGGTAAGGAGTTTAAGCTGGTTATCACGCACACCAATATTTTCTAACTTTTTAATTAAAATAGGGGTAGGGACGGTGTCGAATGCTTTTGCAAGGTCAAGGAATATACTTATTGTTTTATTCCCTTTATCAAGTTCATGTGTGACGAAATCAGTAAGTTTGTGTACAGCGTCCGCAGTAGATAGTTTTGGCCTGAAGCCAAACTGGTTCTTTGATAAACGGGCTTTGATTTCTAAATAATTAACTAATATGTTGTTAATAATCTTTTCAAAAATTTTTGAAATAGAAGAAAGTAGAGATATGGGCCTGTAGTTAGTAATATTTTCCTTGCTTTCTGACTTATGAATTAGGACAACAACAGCTTTTTTCAAACAGTAGAAAAAACACCCTCGTGCAAAAATTTTTGGAAAGTATTATTTGGTGTTTTGGCCAGCACTTTCTAATAAGTTTTTGTCGTACTTTATCTTAATATTTTTGAGTAGGCTGTTACAAAAGTTACGATATCTCTTGTATGTAAGTTGTAAAATAGGGTTATTTGGACAAGATTTAGCCTTCATGAGAATCTTATCGTGATTTCTCATGCAGCGAAGGAGTCCCGGGGTGATCCACGGCTTAATATTTAAGTTTCTTCTGCTTATTTTCACTTTTACAGTGTGTTTTCGTATAATTTGCTGAATTTCGCTTATTAGGTGAGACACACAAGAAGAGAAAAGTATCTACGAGTATATTGAGATGAGGTCTATATACGGCTAAAATAGCAATACTAGTTTCCACTTTCACTAATAGGCAGCTGCAATCCCGAACGTTTAAATCTTCGACAGACATATTTAGATAATTTCTAGCATAAAAAACTACTTCATCGTTTTGATTATGACATGTCTTAGTATAATAAGCTGTGTAACCCAGCATTCTATAAGGATTATTACGTCACAATCAAAATTAAGCCGTTGTGAGAAAGTGCTGAAATTTTTAATATTTTTGTGAAGACTGCGAATATTTTGTGTAAATATAGTTAATGCGTTAGGATAAGCAGATATGTGTTGTATGCAATTTTCAATATCGACGTAGACTCGGAAACTGAGAAGTTATCAAGATCGCTAACTATTCTATGAGACATAGTTGTTTAATATTAAGGCTAGACTTATACTGAACGCGGCGCTCTTAGGCGCCTTCATAATCTGTCGAGTTAATGTACCTTTGTTCGGCTATTTTCTTGGCAGGGCAATCTGGGTCACCTGTCTTGTGATCACTAGGCTTTTTGTAGCGCAGACAAGTTTCACATTTCGATGCTTGTTCTTTCTTAGTGCACTCAGTTGATTGATGACCTAGATTGCTGCAGTGCCCGCAGGTGTATACATCCGCTCTGCAAGTCTTTGCTGCATGTCCATATTGTTGGTGCTTAAAACATCTGGTCACCAAAGTAAAGTCTCTCACGGGACAGGAAGACCAATTCACAAAGACTCTATCTTGAGTGATGAGGGCTTTACGAATAATAGGCGACCTCTATTATGTAGTTGCACGACTCAGCACCCTTTCTTCCTGATTTGTGGCTCAGTTTGATGGCAGCAAGAAACTGATCTCGGGACATGTCTATTAATTTGCCGCACAGATTTTGTTCGTACATACATTTGTAGACCTCTTGCTCCTGAATGCTTGATGGTACTCCAATTACCACTACTCTTGGTCTGCGTTTTTTTGGTTCGTCAATAGTAAGCGCTGATGAGGACAGGTGAACTGAGTTTTTTAGTTACCAATGTCATCTTTGGTGTCTGTACTAATGATAACATCTCCATTTATGGTCTTCCGAAGTCCCCTTACATGTTACTTAATTTTTTTCAGGGCTGATAATTTTCTTTACTAAGCTTTTAGTCTCGTCACTGGATTTAAGTTTATCCTTGGGATCAATCGCGACAGAGCTAAGGTGTGTAGGGCGGATGAAATTATTTGTGCTCTTTTTAACCATGTCGGCAAACTATGCTTTACTTGATGGTAATGAGGACTCTTCAATACTTTGTCGCAGGTCATGCAGACGCTCGGATAGATTTTGCCTATCTTTGAGGGCTTGTTTTTCTAGTCGCCAACCATAATCTCAAGACAATCAAAGGTCGACATTTGTAGCATCTCACATCCAATATTTTATCTCACACCAGCTTCTAAAGGCTACCAGAAAGGGAAACATAATATTGTCTATTACGATAACCCCCGCGACCATCGTTGCTGTATAATAGGGCATGTGTTTATATATTAATGGGTGACGAGACGAGTAAGTCACTCTCTGATGACCGTACGGCAATGCACTGGGCTCAACACCCTGAGATATTGGATGGTAAATAAAATTTATCGTGGTTGTGGTAGTGATAATATAATGCTTTATAAAAAAATATGAAACAATAATTAACGGTCTAAAGTAAATGTTTTAGTTGCGTGTATCCGTATTAACGTATACTACGGAGCAAGAGAGACTGTAGCTGCCAATGTATTCCCGTTACCATCTGGCATAGCATCTTTCGTCTAATAGCTGCACTGCTTCTTTGCATATTTGCTTTCTTCTGCATTGCTTCTTCACCGCTGGGATAAGGGACAAAAGTATATCTTTCATCTCGATCATCAGGTGGTGAAGAGTCTAGATCAGTGTTTATTTAACGGACACCGCCAAATGAATGTACGTCGGAGGGTAACATACCGGCATCGGTGGATATAGATTAGATGATGAAAGTTAGTTGCGTGACTACTCGAAAACGTAAACAACCGGACAATGGGAATGTGATCGAACAGAGTTTGACATATTATGACAAAAAATTTAACGATCAGTTGTTATTCTGGAATAGCCTGAACACTGACTGCATTAAACAGAACATAACAACTGCAGCGAATTCTTCTATCTCCGGAGAGCTTTAAGAATACGTCACTGATAACTGAACTAAATACAAATATAACAGTACCAGAAAGGAATAACATTAAAGTCAAGCAATCGATGGTGGAAATTCTTGGGAAGTCTAAAGATATTGAGGAAACACTTAGTTTTACGAGTTATTACGCTCTCTAGACATCATTAAGGGATCTGGAATAGACAATATTCCACCTGCCGTGCTGAGGTAAACCACTCATACATTTGCCAGCATTTATTCAACTTATATACGTGAAGGGACCTTTTCAGCTATTTGTATGTCTGCCCGCATTGTGACCATATATAAAAGTGTAGATAAATCTGACGTTGAAAATTGCATACCCACCTCGATTTTATCAACTCTGTCGGAGCTTTTCGAAAGATTACTTTACAATTGAGATATATGATCTCAATATTATAATATTATTATACCAAAGCAACATGGTTTCGTGATACGTAAATCTTCCATAACTAACCTTTTAATATATACATTTTTTTCTCTTGAAAGCATAGACGACACAAACATAAACAAATAAATAGCATATACACTGACTTCTGAAAAGCGTTTGACAGAGTAGATTATAAAATATTACTTGATTGACTGGCATTAACGGTATACGTGGAAACTTGTGGCCCTGGTTTAAGTATTACGTAACCAACCGCACACAGAAGGTAGCGTTCAACGGTCATGAGTTAGAGCTCGTACTAATAAGCCATGGGGTTCCACAAGGCTTTATCATGGGCCCTTTGATATTAGTACTATTTATTAACAATATACATACTTGTATTGATTTTTTTCACTTCTTACTTTGTGTAGATGACTTAAAATCTTTCTTTATCCTTCCTTTACTGTGATTATTGAAACAAAATATTTATGAATGAAACTGACGTATATTACGTCTCTGGGATGCAAAGGGTTAATATAGGTATAGTACTAAGTGACGTTGCTGTAGTCTCGACATGAAGGCGCTTGGAGGAATACCCTGAGATTTTGGTGGATATACGGACTCCCACATAACCACCGTGCTCCCCCGGGGCGGTGGTATCTATAAAGGTATTACTAAGTGAACACTATAAATTCCATAATGATCTTGATCGTTTTACGTACGTTTACGTTAGGAGTGAAAGAAGATGATACAAATAGCTAACCTAATTATCGATTACCAGCTTTACAGTGTGGACAATAGAGTGGCCACTAGCCCTCATACTAGGATTCCCTGTGCACTAGATCTCCCAACAATCTACTAATATTAAAATAACATACAGATTGTTATAATTTGCAACAATATTGAGGAAGTGAATTCACAATTGAGTTCTATCATGTGAGTGTGTGTGTGTGTATTGTGAGGGTGCGAGGTGTGAATAAGTGTGCCTCGTGCATGAAGGAGTGCATGTGATGCGTACCGGGTGTATGCGTGAGTGCTATGTACGAGTGCATGAATACGTTTTTGTCGGTACGAACGAAATAGCGCAATTAATTCATATGGTTTATGGTTGAAGATCTTTATTATTTTCTCTCAAAATTACAAATCACTTATAAGACAAGTACAATTTGAAAAATTATTACCGACTTCCATTCTATTCAGTTACTAGAGTGTATCTCAGAAACGACTAAACCGAATTAGATGAAATTTAAATGGGACCACACGGGATACACCAGCTTTCAAACAAAAAGTATTTTGAGAATCGGTTCACCCAGTCGAAAGCTATGAGGTAACACACATTAAAAAAAACATACAGTCGAATTGAGTACCTCCTCCTACTCCTCCTTTTTTTGAAAGTCGGTAGAAAATATACTTATAATAATAACTTACATAGTAAATTAAATAAACAAAGTGTTTGTAGCGAGCCAAAGGGTATTTACAAATGAAAATAAAACTAAACTAGTTGGCGCGGTTATGACGTTTACAGCACGAGACGATTGCAATACTGGTTTTATAAAGGCGCGTTCACATTACACTCTATATATTAAATAATTTTTGACGAGACCTTATAAATGAGGCGTTTTAAAGGAAATTTAAAATGAGGTAATGTTTTTGACTCTTACATTATATATACTTAACATATATAGTATCATATTTAAAAAAAAATGTTCATATTATCATTACATTAACATATTAATGTTTGCACACTAGTTTCACAGTTGAATTACTGGCAAAGGTGTGGTGTGTAACTTATTATTTGGTTATTCTACAGATTACACCCTGGATCCCAGAACCGGCAGCTGCTACAAGTTCCACAGTACAGGTCTGGTTTGGTCGGAGGCGTACATGACCTGTGTAGCTGAAGGTGGACACCTGGTCATCATTGACAACGCTGTAGAAGCTGCTGTGGTTACCGATATTTTCAAAAAACATCCAGTCGGTACCATGTTTTCAGCAAATCAAGACGCTCTGTCTGTGGGTTTCCACGATTGGGGTCATCACGGAAACAGTTTCATGACAATCCAGGGTAGGTTTTTATTTTAATTTGCCAAGCGCCTTTGTGAATTATAGTTTCTGTTTTAGTTTGTTATAGGACTCGAAGAGTTGCACTTTTATGTGTAAGTGCTTCTGTAAAGTCAAGTAAGCGTCCGATAACGTGACCAAACAAAGTATTTGTTAAATTTATATTATTTTTTGTTGAACAACTTGTACTTATTTTTTAGACTCAATAATAACTAGAACAAAGCGTCGTATGTTTGTATATAATATATAATGTATGCAACGTTATCAAACATACGACGCTTTGTCATGTTCACATATCGATACCGTTAGATAATCTTAACTTTATTAAGAGAATTAAATTTTATTATTTTATGTTTATCTCCATAAACAATTTATTAATTATTAATGCGACTTGTACTTGATAGTTTACTTTAAACATTTTCAGGGGATATGCTAGACAATTACTATCATAATTGGAGAAACGGCCAGCCTGACAACAGCACCAGAGAGCAGTCTCGAGACTATGGGCAGTCCTGCGGCGGCATCTTCAGAGATGGGCTCTTAGACGATGTGTATTGCGGCCGCCCCTTCGCCTTTCTATGTGAAAAGGATCCGAATAGCCTTGATTCGTGGTGATCGTGTTTGTTTAAGAAATTAATTATTCTTCGAATAAATAATCGCTAACGTTAGGGTAGTACACAAGGTATATTTATGTTTAGTTTTTTTTTATGGGATAGGTTGGCAAACGAGCAAGCGGCTCACCTGATGGTAAGTGATACCGTCGCCCACGGACATCCGCAATACCAGAGGTCTCGAAGATGCATTGCCGACCTTTGGGGAAGGATGATAGGAAGGAAGAGATAGGGGTAAAGGTTGGAAGGGGAGGGAAAGCAGAGGGAGAATGGGGAAGGGAAGAATCTGACCTCCAAAACCTCCCCGACGAAACGCAATAGCAAGCTATGAGTATGTTACTTCATGTCGGTGTTATGTGGGAGTGTGGTACTTCCCCGGTCTTGCTGGTCCAACGGATGTGGGGTTACATCGTGGCACTATCGCTGAACTTTATTATATAATAAATATATTTATTATGGCTGGCGCTGCCGCGTCTAAAGCGGAAGACCTCAAACGTCATAAATATGTGTATTTAGACAGAATGTACATGTTTATGCCGTTTGGGGTCGAAACTTTAGGCCCATGGGGGCCGTCCGCTCTCAACTTGTTTAGGGATCTGGCGAAACGTTTGTTTGAGGCGTCGGGTGACCGAAATGCTGGCGCCTATTTTGGGCAAAAACTTAGCATTGCCATCCAGCGTGGCAATGCCGCCAGCGTTTTGGCCACTTTTCCCCCCACCATGGGGCTTATAGATTAGATAGTTATTATTATTATTTTATTCAATTTTTAATTACTAATAAATGTTTTTATCTTAATCGTAAAAAAAAAATATATAGAACTTTATTGAGACCCCTTTATGCTTAATATAAGAAAATCAAATAAAAAACAATGCTAAAAACTAGGTGCAACAATGGGCGGTCTCATCGCTCAGAGTGATCTCTTCCAAATAACCCATTCGCAGAGAAATATCTTATAACAGATGGACGTAACAATAAAAAACAGTAAACACACTATAAATACATAAATGCTATATTAAGTAAACTAATACAAATACATAAACAGCATACTTTCATAATATATACGTAACTGTACGAATACAAATAAAATATATAAATATAAACACTAAAGCATCTTAATAGTATTCAAATAGTCTAGGAAGTGTTTATTACATGTAAACACATTTTTTTATGAAATATAAAAAATTATAAATATGTAATAAATATCGATTAGAAATACAAAATCATGATAGTTAGATAACATATTGCTATACAATTAGTGAGTAAGAGTCAGAGTGAAAGATATAATTTTTTAACCTGATCTTTGAAAGTTGAAGTGACGTAGCACGCTGTTTTTCCAGTGGTAGAGAATTCCACAAACGGACGGCTTTAACAGCAAATGTGGAGTAATAAAAACTGGTTCTATGTACAGGCGTTTATAGCTTAAGATTCTCTGATGACCGTAATGATAACATAATTATGAGAAGTGTGCAAGAATTCGAAATGGTCCTTAAGGTAGCGTGGAGAAAGGGGATTGAAGAGAATACTATAAAGAAGACAATATGTGAGCATTCCGCCGATAGCGTATGAGAAGCCACTTGAGCTTAGTATGAAATTCTAAAACATAATCTTATTTTTATTCTTATTAATAAAAATTGCGCAAGCCGAATACAACTCTAATACAAAATTTTGGAGACGCTCAAGTTTATTTAGCTGATCCTCCGAGGTACCAAGATAGCTGACGTCTGCATAATCGAGCACAGGTAGTAAAAGGGATTGTGCGAGCGCTATCTTAGTCGTAGCAGGAAGAAACTTACGTAGCCTACGTAATCCACCTGCAGATGCAAAAATCTTTCGGCTGGTCAGAGTTAGATGAGGACCCCATGTAAAACATTGATCGATAGTTACGCCAAGATTTTTTACCGTTTGACTATAAGGAATAGTGACCCCATCGAAAACCACAAGCGGCAATGTGTCACAGTTAACTCTGCAAATCATTCGGGAACTGCCTACGACTATTACTTGGGTCTTAAGAGGGTTGACTATCAGGCCATAAGCTTTACTTTGTAATACCTGATGCATGTTTTCATTTACATCATCAACTGCTTCACTCAGTTTAAGTAGTGGAGCCTGTGTGTAAAACTGAAAATCATCCGCATATAGATGGTAGGAACAAGA
Organism: Selenia dentaria; assembly: GCA_917880725.1. Lineage (NCBI taxonomy): Eukaryota > Metazoa > Arthropoda > Insecta > Lepidoptera > Geometridae > Selenia > Selenia dentaria. The sequence goes on from OU862877.1 coordinate 2,059,334, forward strand.
AATATTTTGAGAAAATGAATTAATAAAAACACCAAAAAGTAAAGGCAATAACACGCCACCCTGAAGCACACCAGCTGTTGTGTTGTAACACAACTCGTGGTGTACCAAGATGAATAAGATTTATGGAGGCAAATCCGCTGACGACGACCGTATAAATAAGATGGAAACCAATCAATAACCGTTGGAGATATATTATTAGAGCGAAGTATTGCTAAGAGGATGTCCAAATCCACAACGTTAAAAGCATTGCTAAAGTCTAAGAGGGCCAGCACAGTTAGCTGATCATTTTCCATACCTAAACGAATATCGTTAGGTATTTTAACAAGTGCAGTAACTAATATAAAGATACCAGCTTGGAGAATCCGATGAACACTCCCCGAAAAAGAACGTCTTACACGTTCGAAACGTCGTAGGACTTAAACCGACATAATACCAAGTGAGTGAAGCCGGTATCTTTATATTAGTATAATGTGTGATACTCACGATAGTTTTCAAACTCTATGTGCAGTAACCGTACTGTGTCCCAGATGAAAACCAGATTGAAGAGGGTTTAACAAGTTATTTAGTGCAAGGAAAGTGTTCATCTGATTGTGAACTAGACGTTCAAGTACTTTGGATATGAAAGGAACGATAGATATTGGCCGGTACTCAGTATAACAACACTTAGGATTAGTTTTTTTAGGGAGAGGGATAATTTAAGCGTCCTTCCACAAAGCAGGAAAAGAACCACTAGAAATAGAAAAAAATAAGATATGGCACAGGACAAGGAAAATGATGTCAAGAATAGGTATCAGCTAGTTACGACTGATCCCATCCATGCCAACGACATTAGAAGTAATGGAGAGTATGCTCTTTTGTACCAACTTCCAAAAAAAGGAGGAGGTACTCAATTCGACTGTGTTTTTTTTAATGTTTGTTACCTCATAACTTTCCATTGGGTCGATTCTTCAAATTCTTGTTTGAAAGCTGGTGCTTCCCGTGTGTTCCCATTTAAATTTCATCAAATTCGGTTAAGTAGTTTTTGAGATATACTCCAATTACTGATATTTACCTAGGTAATAGAACGGAAGTCGGTATTAAATTTTTCAAATTGTACTTGTAAACCTCACAAACGGAAATTTTTCAAATTGTATCTACTTGTTAACCTCACAAACGGAAAATTTAGTAAAAACAAAAGGAGAACAATGTGAAGTTATAGTGTTAGAAAGAAAATTTAATGTATCGGCTTTTGCCGGAATATTATTAGGTGGTGAAGAAAAGTGCTGATTTAGGGAATTTATATCTAAGTTATTGGGAATTGATCCCTGACGATATTTTCAAACTCCTAATGTTTTGAGGAACTTCCAAACTTTCGCCGGATCTTGAAAAAAATCATAGATATGGCGCCGGTGGGCATCCCTGCACACCACATTGCAACGATTACGAAGCTTGATATATTTGGCCTTGCTCACATCATTTGGACGAATTTTGTACTTAGTTTTGGCAGCAGATTTTTTATTTGTAAGGGTTTTGATGTCATTAGTTAACCGAGGCGCAGGGACATGTTTAATTTTTATAGAGCTAAAAGGGGCATGCACATCATATTGCTGGATATAACAAGGGTTTCGAAAGAAAAGGACCGATAATCACGTTTTATAAGACAAGTATTGAAGTCACCCATAATTATAGTGTGACTATGGAAGGACTGAGATCTACTATGATATTTTCAAATGAAGAGAAGTAGTTATTGTGTGGAGAGTTGCTATAGTAGTCTCCGAGAATAATTTTAGAGTGTGAGAGAAGGAATTCAATTAAAAGGTGTTCACCAGCGTTTGGAGGTGTTGGTTGGGCGGATGTGCTAATAACGGAAAAGGGAATATGTGAACGTAAATATCTACCGACTCCTCCACCAATACTACCCGTCCGGTCATTGTGAATGAGATTAAAGCCAGTTAAAATTATATAATAACCAATATTAATGTTGATATGTCTCACAAAACGGCCGGCTAGACCGCCCATCATTTCGGTCAACTATCAAAAAAGGTCTGATAAACAGATATCGGGCAGAGTGTATTTTAATAGTAAAAGCACAGTAAAGTTGTTAAACAGTTGAAGTAAACTTGTGGAAATGCACTTGAGAGGACGAAGGTAAAGATTATTGTGTTACTTTGTGGCTCAGAGATCATTGCCCTATGTATTGGCTGTTAGATTCGATGTAACTGAAAACCACATATCAAATAATTATATAATTTGAACTTATGTTTTATTTGTTATTAGTACCCTAATACTAAGTATATAGTATTATACTTTCTATTATTGTTGAATAATAGAAAGTATACTTTTTTATTTTTATAGATTTATATTTAGAAGTATATGCGAGGAAATATGTAGAGAAAATACGTTGAAGTCATCACTATTTAGAAGGATATGAATAATGTGCTAATCGTATTTTTCAGGATATATTGCACCAAAAACAACGGGATTAAGTTCTAAGACGATGGTAGCCCAGGGTTTACAAGGGTTGGCCATCGATTAGACTTATCGATTAGTTGGGGATCGGTCCCCGCCGCGAACTTGCGCTTTCGAAGTTACGTTGTGATGAAATCCACAGCATGGTCGAATGGTCGTAGGGCATTTTTGGTGTCTGCCTGGCTAACTACATCATCCTCAAATTCAAAAATATGCCGCTACACAAAGCTATTAAAAATCCTTCGAAACGCGAAAGTTTGTGAGTGTGGATGTTTGTTACTCTTTCACGCACCAACGGCGGGGGCAATTTTAATGAAATTTGGTATGGAGGTTGATGAAGCGCTGGATTAAAACAAAGTATACTTTCATCATCACCATCATCACATGTAATATGCAAGCAAGTCACAGCATAGACAAAATAATAAGCCTCCGAAATCTTCACCTGCGTTAAGATCGTGATGATGACAGTATTGCAAAAGCTTGTGTCAGTTTCTGATAGCTTGGTCAAAAGCCAAGTTAATTTGTCAGCTCGTGCTCGGCGACTGTCAAGTATGATGAAATTTTAATGACATTTTTTTTCTATGGTGATTAATCTTATATTTGTATGTATGTAGTAAGTCCTATATTTTATCATTAAAGTTTACTGATTTATATACTAAGTATTTACATCAGTAAATTAGTAAATTTAACTTTATTAAACTTTATTCATTTTTTATTAGTTTCACCCGTGTGGTGATGGATGATGATGATGATGATGAAAAAGTATCCTATATGTTGTTGCAGCGTCTGATCTATCTACATACCAAATTTTATTAAAATTCATTCATTGAGGTAACATATGCGTGGTAAGACGTCAGTACTTCTGATTGTCCTACAAAATTAGAGGGCATTAATAAAGCGTCAGAAAAACTAGAAAAACTACTTAGTTCAGCTTGCTTTTTCCATTTGAGGTCTGATTGCACACGAAGTCCTAGGAATTTCTTCTCAGTTATTTCCTTAATACTAATAGAATTATTCATATTATATCATGTTTGAATTTTTTTTAACTTCATTAGTCGTTTGATCATAATTATCATATCTAGTTACAATTTGATATACGTTCAAAGATGTCAGTACATTTCGATTAATCGGACTGCGCTTTTTATTTCAGTGTGAAATCGGGTAGCCGATTTATAAACAAAATGTGTTTAAATTACAAATTTTATATACACTGTCCAAATAAGCTAAAATTAATACTGACAGATTAATTGTAGGGTATATTATAGTGTAGATATACCCTTACATAAAAGGCCTTACTTTATAAACCCTGCTTAAATTTAAATAAAGTCATTCGGTATTGCGCTCTAAAAACTATTATGCGCCGATGAACGAATAAACGATGTTATTTAAATTTAGGCAGCGTTAATATATAAGGTGGCTGAAAGTGCCTAGTGGTGTGAACTACGACCGTTCTCAAAATACCTATATGTATATATATAATAATAATGTTAACAAAGGTCTTCAATAGTGTCTAATTGGAAATAATAATAGTGCTTTCATTATTATTACTAATAAAAACAATAATTCACAGATTTTAATTGAAGTTTTTATAATAATCTTGTTTGATCATCTCAGCGGCATTTTCACCAATCATCATGGTATGGTCGTACTGCGACTGATGATAGTAGGCATGATACTGGTATCCACGACTCTAACTCTCTTGACCCCATAAACGCATAGTCTTCCATCTAACACTGGTCCCATGGCAGCTCTGCCACACTGGTGCGCCTTTGGATTCATCAAGTGCTGGACATAGCACTTGCAATACACATCGCTGTGAAACTTATGAACACCGAATTTATCTTTCATGGGGTCTACGAAAAACCCTGCAATATTCTTAAAAAACGTAGATTGGAGAAACTATGTTTTTTAAAAATTATTTCTACGTCTGATAGATATTTCGCTTCAATTATTGAAGGTGAAGTATGCGAAGCTGACAGCCAGCCTTCACTAGTTGGCGAGGCACTAGAAGAAGAGAAAGTTTTGAAGGGTCAATTGGGTTAGTGCTTCGTATTTGCACAGACCCGCGTGATTTTGGCCTTAAAGCGTCTATTACTCTTTATATTGTCTCCCTATTTGCAAGTTTTCTGTACCAATAGTCACTGATATTGGCATCGTACCGATAGAAAGCATTGTAGCTTGTAGTAAAAACAAAGTCGGTTTTGTTTGTGTATGGGTGTAGGTATTCGCGGTGAATCGTAGTACCTATTGGAGGCACCGTGGTCGCCAAGTCCAACAACGTCTACCGTTGATTGATTGACTCGCGGTAAACCTTTACTTGGATTAAGAACGATACTGTCAATGAGTACTGGCGTACATCTGTTGGCACATCGAGCCTTTGCTTCCAGAATATTCTTGTTTTTGTAATGTTTTGTACATTACAAACTCACAAAACTCATAAAACTACAATTTTTGGTTGGGTGGAATTAACTAAACTGCAAAATATTTAGTTTAGCGGGGCGGGGCTGGTGAAATAAAAAGATTAAAGATGCTCCATGATTAGGCACTAATCTTCTGTCTCCGATTGTTTGTTATTATGTGATTTATTTTAAAAAAGTACATGTCAGTTGCAGCGCCACCTGGAGTTTACAACTGTAGTTTTGCGTGGCACTGCACTGTTCTCATCACCCCGAGAAGTGGGTTAATGAGTCTTTACCCCGTAATAAGACCCTTTCTACAAAGCAGACTATTGATTCCCGGCAAAACACCTGGTACTGTGGTGTTACCCAAGACAGCCTCCTGCAACTCTTACAATCCGCGTCCTGACAGCGGAGGGAATATTTCATAAATCCTCACGGAGTAATGCAGTGCATGGTTTCTAGTACCTATTGTACGGCAACCCAGATCCTTGATTGTCGTCCTTAGTTCGGCTTTCATTGCTCAAATAGGCTCAAGTTTCAAATTTCGTCGGGAACAGCCAAATGCGAACCAGCAAGACTCCGCAGCTGTTTTACACACTCACCCCTTACACTAAGATACCCTTTGTTGCGTGAGGCGTGGAAAATACGGAACATTTCACGACATACAAGATCCCGAGGAATGTTTGCTGAAAATATTTGCCTCAGCCAGTGATCGAACCTGGGACTCCATGCTTCGTAGCAGAACGAATACCAGCTGAACTAACGGAGCCGTTATCTCTTATCATCTCGTATACCTCGTGTGCCTTTCCCTCCAATACGATCCACGCGGACATAGCGCAGGCAGAAGAATAACAAATAATGATTCCACAGAATTGTCCATGCAATGTAGGTATTATAAAATATGATGGAAATCTTTGTGTATTTTAGTTAATTAATTAATTAATTCATTTTAGTACCTTGTTATATTTTTTTGTTAAATTATCGTCTCTTTGTTATGCCTGACTCACTGACCTTATATTTGCCATCTGTAACTTGGAAGAGTTCAGTCCATTTCTTTTTTTTTTCTTCTATACAACTTGCACTTGACTGTCGTTAGAAATTTAGAAAATAACAAAGTATTATTTATATACAAGATATTGTATTGAGTCCATAAGAAGTAGGTAAAATGAATACGAGGTGTAACTTTATAAACAGGATATACGTGTAGTGTCACTTGTAAAGGTTTAGGTACTCGTGAACATGGATACTACTGTGAGTACTGTAGTAATTTTTAAACTTTCGCGATTTGAACACATGTTTTAAATGTTTATCGGGACTTACACGTATTATTTAATATAGGTAAAAATATGTACCTTTCGCTCGAAGTTTCGACCATGTTACAATGGCCGTGGTCACGAGCTGACTGAAAACTGCAGGTGAGTCCGGCGAGAAGAGCGGGTGTTTTGTTCTCCTACCCTCACTTGATCTTGAAAAATCACAGGGTTGTCACTACGACACACAACACTGACTGTATCGGTAAAGGTACATAATTACGAAAGGTACATATTTTTACCTATATTAAATAATACGTGATAAGTCCCGATAAACATTTAAAACATGTGAGTACTTTGTTGAAATAAGCTAAAAATCGATATAATACAAAGTAAATATCCAGTTTCTAAAGTTAATTCTTTCTCTGTATAACTTAAAAAGACGTACATAATATGTTTTAAAATACAATTTCTAATCTAGCAAACGATATCATATTTTCTCGTAATTGACTTTATAATTAAATTATTGTTATTGTTCTAAGGTTCATCAAATTATGACTCCAATATTAAAGTCATGACTTCCGACTAAAAATCAGTAACTAAAGAGAGAGGTAATGTTGGAATCCTTCGGCAGATATGCACACGTTGATGCTGTGAATTAGGGACCGTACTCCTCTCTCTCTGAGAGTATGCACTACATCTGCCAATGACAGTTGAAGTGCCACTCAATGCTCGTAAATTAAGCGAGAGGATAAGATGAACAGGCATAGAATTTGATCTCTTTTTACTATTATATAACTACTATACTAAGCTCGCACAATGGAGAGGGCTATGCTCGGGGTTTCTCTACGTGATCGAATCAGAAATGAAGTGATCCGTAGACGAACTAAAGTCACCGACATAGCCTAGACGATTAGCCAGTTGAAGTGGCAGTGGGCAGTGCACATAGCACGCATAACAGATGGCCGATAGGTCTAGAAGGTTCTGGAGTGGATACCACAGACCGGCAAGCGCAGTGTAGGTCGTCCACCGACCCGGTGCACAGATGACCTGATAAAGGTATCAGGACGACGTTGGATGCAGGCCGCTTCCAGCTGGTCCTTTTGGAAAATAACAGGGGAGGTATATGTTCAGCAGTGGATGTCCTACGGATAAGATTATAATAATGATTACTACTATACTACCATCTGTTGTAACATTACTTATAATAAAAAAATGTTTGTTCTTCAACACACATAATTTATATTTTCACATTTATACTTGTACTAATATGTTACTTGACTATTATACTTCTTCTTATACAGATAAAATAATTTTACGGATTTCTTTTCACCTTTTTACAATAATCTTCTTTAATCATATCAGCCCCATTTTCACCAATCATTACAGTTGGTATGGTCGTACTGCCACTGATAATAGTAGGCATGATACTGGCATCGACGACCCTAAGGCTCTTAACTCCATAAACGCGTAGTCTTCCATCTACCACTGAACCCATCGCAGCCGTACCGCACTGGTGAGGCCGTGGAATCATCAAGTTTTGAACATAACACTTCCAATACTCATCGCTGTGAGACTTATGAACACCGCATTTGTCCTTCATTGGATCAACGAAAAAACCACCAACGTTCTTAAAAAAATCAGTTTCTCCAAGCTTCAAAAAGTGTTTTAGATATATTATTATATTTTGCATATCAATTTTCTTTGATAGGTACTTTCCATGTATTATTAGAGGGTCAAAAGGATTACTGCTCTGTATTTCAACCGAGCCACGTGATTCCGGGCTTAATGCGTCTAAGTAAGTAAATATTGCATCCCTATTTTTAACGTTTTGATACCAATTGTTACTAACATTGTCATCGAAACCACAGAATGCTGATGTGTACTCAAGCATTACTTCTGATGGAGTATATGGCATAATAAAAGATACAGTGCGGTAATTTGGATTCAACTGAGACTTGTTTAAAGAAACATAGCCCTCCATAGTATGAGATGGAAATTTCTTTGGATAAAAATTCTCTAACGCGTACTTCTTCGAAGTTTTCTCTCCTGCATATACGACCGGAACTGCCACGTGAGTGTGGTAGTTGTGACCGACTGGAATATCTGAAATAGTTTCGATTCCGAATCTGCTTAATAGTTCTTTTGGTCCAATTCCAGATAATTGCAATAACTTAGCCGTGTTAAAAGTTCCGGCTGCTATTATTACCTCCTGTTTGGATTTATATATGAAATTTGTTTTAGTTTTGGTGTCAACTGCTTCAACTCCCACGGATCGTTTATTTTTATCAAAAATAATTTTAGTAACTTGCATTTCTGTGATAATAACTAAATTAGGTCTATCTCTGATTGAACGTAAATACGTCAAAGCACTATTCTGTCTCATACCATCAATGTAGTAAACGGATTCTGTATAACCCGTCCTAGTTCTACTATTTATATCTAAAACTGTATTGTGACCTGCTTCTTGAAATACTTTAAGATATTTGTCTAAAGGTTCTCCCTTGTCTTTAGTTAAATGTACGTTACCGCAGAATCCGTGATAATCTTTATCAGGTGAACGAGCAATTCGGGCGTCATTAAATCTCTCAAGTTTTTTAAATAGCCTTTTGACATTTGCAAATTGCCAAGCAGGTTCTTTGGTAAGTTTAGCCCATGCATTATATTCATTATCAAAACCCTGAGAATACAGCATCAGATCTACAGAGCTGGTGCCTCCGAGAACTTTTCCGGCGAGACTGAAGAAATTGTTTTTCTGATTGTTTTCCTTAGAGCTGTGTTCAGCGGTAAAATTCCAGTCAACGTGTGATTCCTTAGTATACAGCAGCATTGGCGCTAGCTGAAAAAACATAACTTTTATTTATGAATAATAATAATTTTAGTCGAATTTAAATCAAAATAAGGTGCGGGCAATACCTTTATTGCATTAAAGGTCGCACGGCCAGACACAATAGAAATGTCATTGTTATAATGACATCGACCCTTGAAGGGTTATGTAGGTGTGATCAAAATGAGTATGCGTGGAATATCGCCTAATAACTGCCAGTTGGGCAGAAACTTATTATAACTAGCATCCACTCGCTATTTCGTCCACGTGAAATAAAGTTATTGCGTTACCTCAGGATCCACCCGTTGAATCGTGATAAACGTGGCCTATGTGCTAATCGCAGTTACAACCATCTACATTTAAAATTTCTTCTAAATCCATTCAGCTGTTCTTGCGTGACAACCATCTAAACAGGCAACATTTCACAGTTACAATATTACATACTAGTTTATGCACGACTTCGTCCACGTGAAATAAGGTTATCGTGATCCCTCAGAAGTACCGGTTGTTTCAGAAAATTAATCAGGTTAAGGTTCAATCCCGGATACAAACCATCTTCATTTCTAATTTAATTCAATTCGGTTTAGACGTTTTTGTTTGACTGAGTAACAAACATCTGAACATCCTACACCTACACATACAAAATTTCACATTTCTTCTTTTAGTTCGACTGTGTGATTACTTTAGCATTGTCAATGTGTTTTTATTTAAATTTACCATAAGTGATGATTTTTATTCTTTGATCTGTAACTTTTTGGACGTAAATTTTAGTTCTACATTTTATACTTTGAGTCACGTCATTTATTAACTTGACGAAATCATTAATATACGCAAAAAGGTGTGAGGGAAAAGTCATTACTGATATCATATTAATCTAACTTCTAAAATAAGGAGGAAGTTCTCAAGTGGAGGTGTATATTTTTTTAACATCACCTATAACTTTTTACAGAGTAGTCCGATTTTTTTAATTCTTTTGTTGCGCTAAAGGATACTTCCAAACTGGTCCCATTTAAATTTCATTAAAATAATTTTACACAAAAAAAAATGCAGTTTGATAAATTTAAAAAGGAGCTAGGATCCTTGTTCCACATCACAGTTTCTACTCATTGAATGAGTACTTAAAGTACTTAGTAGTACTTTTTGTAATTTATGTTATATATATTTGAGTGGTGCATGTTGCATGATTGTGTACATTTCTAGTGAATTTATAATATTAAAAGATTTTGTACGCTATTACATTGGCGAAATGTGTCAGCACCTAATCTAATCCAAACACCTATTATTGTACCTACCCAAATTCAAGCAAATAAAGTACACACATCAAAAAAGTTTGAGATCACTAGCATAAACTGTTATAATTTTTTTTTATAAACTTAATCAAAACTGATAAATAAAAGGTTTATATTCAATATAACTCCTCCCGTGGCTCGAACACATGCGGTGATTCTCCTGGGCATGCTGAGAATCAAGTTATCCAACATTTCTTGGGGTTCTTGAAGCTCTGGCACTGTCTGGGGACGTGGCTGACGGTTCCAAACGGCTCGCTTAAAAGCATCACACGCGTGCTCTATTGGGTGTAAGTCAGGCGAACAGACAGGCCAGTCTAGCCTAATGATGTCGTATTATCAGAGTGTGCATTGACTCGTTGAGCTTGGACGGGCGCATTATCATAGACTAGTACAAATTGGTGCCCATGGTTTACTCGAAATGGTCTGAAACTTCATCAATAGCAACTAAAAAGACGAAGCAACCATAATATAATCTACCGTAACAAGAAATATTTCAATTTTTCAAAGTGATCGCTAACTTTTTTGATGTGAATATTCTATTCTATTCTATTCTATTAGGTCAAGTAGTTTTTGAGTTAAATAACTGAAAAGTGTTACGCCTATATTGATGATATCATCATTGACGGTGAATGACAATCTATATCTTAAGTAGCGAGATTCATTAAACATGCTGAAAACATTATTTTACCAATAAATTAACCGATTTGAACACCAAAAAGTGTGAACTTGTCGAAGTCGGTAGCATGCGCACAATATTGTTATAATAGGTACTTTTGAACTATCATGGTACCGACTTTAACAAGTTATTTAAATTTTTTTGGTGTTCATCATCTCATCTCAGCCGTAGGACGTCCACTGCTGAACAAAGTCCTCCCCCATGATTTTCCAAAAGGACCGGTTGGAAGCGGCCTGCATCCAACGTCGTCCTGCGACCTTCCTCAGGTCGTCTGTTCACCGTGTCGGTGGACGACCTACGCTGCGCTTGCCGGTACGTGGTCTCCACTCCAGAACCTTTCGGCCCCATCGGCCATCTGTTCTGCGTGCTATGTGCCCTGCCCACTGCCACTTCAACTGGCTAATCTTCTGAGCTATGTCGGTGACTTTCGTTCTTCTACGGATCTCCTCATTTCTGATTCGATCACGTAGAGAAACCCCGAGCATAGCCCTCTCCATAGCTCGTTGTGCGACTTTGAGCTTATCTATGAGGTCCATAGTAAGAGACCACGTTTCAGTGCCATAAGTCATCACTGGTAACACACATTGGTCGAAGACTCTTGTCTTGAGGCACTGAGGTATTTTTGACGAGAAGACTTCGCGAAGTTTCCGGAACGCTGCCCAGCCGAGTTGGATTCGACGATTGACCTCTTTCTTGAAGTTGGACCTGCCTAGTTTGACTGTCTGTCCCAGGTAGATGTACTCGTCAACAACTTCGAGAACTGAGTTCCCAACTGATATTGGGGTAGGTACAACATGGGCATTAGACATAATTTTCGTCTTGTCCATGTTCATCTTAAGACCTACCCGTTGGGAAACTCGATGGAGGCCTTTGAGCATTGTACTGAGGTCTTCCATGGATTCTGCCATGACTACAATATCGTCGGCAAATCGAAGGTGAGTGATGTATTCGCCGTTAATATTGATGCCAAGTCCTTGCCATTCCAGAAGCTTGAAGGCGTCTTCCAATGTAGCGGTGAACAGTTTCGGAGATATAACGTCTCCCTGTCTCACGCCTCTTTGCAATGGAATTGCCTTCGAACTCTGCTCCTGTACTCGGACTGACATGTAGGCGTTTTTGTACAAACACTTCAGCACTTCAATATACCGATAGTCAATACGGCACCGCTGGAGAAACTCAAGCACTGCCCACGTCTCGATCGAATCAAAGGCTTTCTCATAGTCCACAAACGCTAGACAAAGAGGCAAGTTATACTCTTCGGTCTTCTGTATAACTTGCTGTAGCGTGTGGATGTGGTCATGGTACTATAGCCTTTTCGGAAACCGGCTTGTTCCGGAGGCTGGAATTTATCAAACCTGCGACTGAGACGGTTCGTTATGACCATCGAAAACAGCTTATAAACATGGCTCAAAAGCGAGATGGGTCTGTAATTTTTAAGTAAAGTGTTGTCACCTTTCTTGAAGACAGCACCACCACGCTTTTGTTCCATGCTTCTGGCGTTGAACCTTGGAGTAAGACGGTATTAAAGAGCTTCTGAAGGACTTCAAGTACCGGTGTTCCATCCGCTTTCAGAAACTCAGATGTGATACCGTCGTCACCAGGCGCCTTGTTGTTCTTAAGCTGTTTCAAGGCTATTCTAATCTCGTAAAGGCTGATGTCCGGGATATCTTCGGTATAATGTCGGGTCAGCTTAGCTCTTGGGTCTTTGGCCGAGCTGCTTACAGGTTTAGCGACCGAGGTGTATAGCTGTCCGTAGAAACACTCTACGCCTCCTAATACTTCTGCTTTGGTCGACGCTACACTGCCGTCTTCTCTCTTCAGCTTCGTCAACTGGCTTTGCCCAATAGACATGTCTCTTGCAAACACTTTGGAGCCTTTTTTCCGCTCTATCGTCTCTTTAATACGGTTTGTATTAAAGATCCGGATGTCGTGTCGCAAGGACTTCCATATTCGTCTATTGAGCAGCCTATATGCTTCAGCATCATCCGAAGACTGCAGTTTCAATGAGCGTCGCTCAGCCATGAAGTTGAGGGTATCATTGGAGAGTTTCTGTGGCCTATCTGTACGGTGAGGTTTAAAGTACTTGAAACCCACTGTATGGATAGTTTCTACGAACCTGTTATTGATCTCGTCCACTGAAGTGATGTTCTCAAGGCAATCGAAGCGATTGGATAGCTCAAGTTGAAAGCTCTCGGGGTCTTGAATACGGGCACGAGTGGGTCGGAGCGTAGACTTCATCAGACGAGACCTCTCCAGTTTGACATTAATATTCACCGTGCCTCTTACCATCCGGTGATCAATACCGGTTTTAACCCTGTTGATCACGGAGACATCAGTGAATATTTGCCTTTTGGTGGTCATAATGAAGTCAATCTCATTTCTCGTGGAACCATCGGGACTCAGCCAGGTCCATTTTCTGTGAGGTAGCTTCTGAAAGAAAGAGTTCATCATACAGAGTCCCTCTTTCTCCAGGAAGTCGGCCAACCTCTGTTCCCTACGGTTCCGTTGTCCGTAGCCAAATTGCCCCACTTTCGACACATCCTCGCTTCTCTTACCCAACTTCGCGTTGAAGTCCCCCATAACAACTAGAAAGTGCGTTTCAGAGGTATGTATGGCCCGACTAATGTCCTCATACATATCCTCCACCTCATCATCCGGGTGCGACTTCGTCGGTGCGTATACCTGAATGGCCTTCAGCGAATATCGTTTGGATACTCTGAGTATTAGGTATACGACCCTATTGGAAACGCTATCGATCTTAACTATGTTGTTAGTAAGGGACTTGTGGACAAAAAACCCGACACCACCTTGGGACTGTTGGTCGCCCTCCCGGTGGTAGAGTAGGTTTCCTGATTTTAGGGTTATCGTGTCCTCACCCGCTCTACGGACTTGAGATAACCCCACAATGTCCCAGTGTAGCTTACTCATTTCTTCTTCCAGCTCATATATCTTCTCGTCTGTCCTCATCGTGCGTATGTTGTGTGTTACCAGGGCCAGTCGTCGTCGTTGGGGGTGGTAGCCGGGCGTCTGCCGGGGATTCTTAGCACCCCCTGCCCCACCGTTACCGTGGCCGCTACCGTAGCCAGGAATAGCGGGGCTGCCGGGGACTGGGAACCTGGTTCTTTTTGTCCAATCCATTAAGGGGTTTTTGCCAATACTCGCCACGCTTGGCAGGCGGGTTGGCGAGCGCAGTTTGTGTGTGTTTGACTGGGAAGGTGCTGCTGCCCACCTTCTGATTTGTTATCCCTTAGCCGCCTTCTACGGCACCGCCACGGCACTTTTGGTGATGCAGTCGATTAATTTTTTTTTTAATTTTTTTAAAGGCTTGTTGTTTTATAACTACTACTGTTAAATACTACTTGTTAGGGGTAACTTGTGATCAAATACTAACTGCAGTATCCATTTGAAAGTTTTTTCCAGCTTCGAGGACTAAAACGTTGACATCAGGATCTTCTGACAGCCGATTGGCCAATACGCAGCCAGATGTCCCTCCTCCGACTATGATATAGTCGAAACTAGATCCATCTAACAAACAAAAAGTTTAACGTATTTCCAATAAGTATTATTGAAACAGATTAATGTAAATTCAAAAACAAACAGTTGAATCTTGGTTTCAGTGCCATGAAAATCGACGATAGTGTTTGGGCGAGTGTGAATTGAATGAATATAATTTAATTTCGCCATCCCCCCCTTTATCATCGGAAGAGCAGACTCACTGCGATGAATCATCGCCATAAAGTATACATACAACACTCTTTTGTTTTCCAACGTGCACTGCCAAGGCGGTAAGTAAAATTACTCAGGGCTGCTTTCGCGCTCCAAGAACTTTAGCCAAGGAGTAGGAATAATTACCTGAATAGAATAATATAATATGTCCCGATGGATACAATCTTATAGTTTTCATACTGTTGTGTGAGGGAATGTATCTTTTTTTATCAATCGGTGATGGGATGAGCACCAGCCGATCACCAGACGTTAAGCCTTACGTTAGTTAATTATAGTTTAGTGCCTTTCAGTGTTCAAACAATTAACGATAGACAATAGATAGAGAGAAAGTATACGAACTTTTCGCACAGCCACTGTATGGATTCAAGTAGCCCCAAAAGTTGATGGTGCTCAATACTGCCAAGGATTGCTTTACTGCGGTGACATGCCACTTTACAGTCGCAGCCGTGGCCCCCGTAGTTGTCTGGAAAATGCGAATACATTACATTAAGGGAGATGTTGATATACCTACCATTAGGCAACTAATTATTACAGACAAAACTATGCAAATTACTAGAGAAAAATTACACATTTGACGGGTTCGAAGCCGCGTTTTCCCACAATCCTTGTCAAAGGTCATGTTAGTCTCCGAGGTGATCCGTATGAGCATTGAATTTAACTTTCTGCTAGATTTTAACCGTCGCATAAAACACCAACAAAATTAAGACAAAACCCATTACTTAATCATTATTACCGTTTTTGTTCTTATGTATGATGTCTTTTACGTTTTTGAATAAATGACTGGAGTGGAAAAGCCAGTTTGATGGTACTCTCTTATCGCCAACAGAAATCCAAAAAAATATTTTAGTTTGTTGGATAAATATACCAAATAATTAAAATGAGAAATAAATACTACAGTTATTTAGGGAGTCCTACGTAGTTTCACGCTGTGCCGCAAAATCTTTTCAGGTGGGTCATTGGTTCGAAAGTACGTTGTATCGATAACCAACAGATCGATAGCTACTAGTTCGAAGCACAAAGCAAATATTTTGAAGTTAAACAAGTTTTAATTGATTAAATGCTTATATAATGTAAACGTATCATCACGCCCTTCTCTCCGAAGAGGTAGGTAGAGGTATGTAAGTTAGAACTTGGTAAAAATCTTATAATAATAAATACCTTTAAGTTTTATATATTGGCTTTAAGAAATTTATGTGTATAACCCTTATGCGTTCTCTAGTATAAGTACAACCACCTAACTAGGATTCCCTGTGTCATGAAACCTAACAGCTGCTTACAAAACATAAACACATTTACTAGAATACTTATGGCTAATTAAAAGTTTATACACATACATGCGACGGGCGCTCGCCTGCGACTAACCACTGGTCACTGGCTGGCGACCGTCGCCGCGCGATCTAAAGTCGGATGCCTGTCTACTTGGGGGCTTGCGACTTTACTCACCTGCGACCTAGGGCCAATTCCAATAATCTATCTATCCACAGTTTTCCTTACTATCGATAAAAATTTGACATAACGTCCAAACAAATAGTGGCAAATGTCTATTTCTAGTAGGGTAAACCGGCAATCGATAGATAATTAGCCGCTAGCCGAATTGTCATTAACATCCTACGAAGAAATAATATCAGGAAGAGTAACTGCCTTAAAAAAATGACCCAATAAAAGTCGTACTAAATCAATAACATTGTTCACGCCGCTATGACTCAGCTGTCATAGTAGACGTTGCAGCACGCGCGTGGACCAATCCCTGCTTTCCTTCTGAAATTTAATCACCGAACATGTCTATTTGTAACCTCGGAAGTAATTCGTATTTGAAACCAAAGTTCGTTTTGGTTTGAAGGACCAGTTTTTGTGAGGAATTTGTTCTGAGTTATACTTCCGGACATTATTTCATCTTAGTTAACAGCCGTTTTCAATAACCTATCTATCGCCGGTTACCCGGCCGGCCAGTTTACCTTACTAGATATAAATATTTGACACTACTACATTGACGTTATGTCAAACATCTATTCGTAGTAAGGAAAACGCGGATAGATTGATTGAAAACACCCATAGACTGTCAATTTTTTCGTCGTGCGGCTTTGATGCCGAATGAAATTGAATAAATAATTTTGATTTCATATGAATGCTATGCATAACTGGCAAAATTGAGGGTAAAAGGCCAAGAGGACGTAGCCCTAAGCGATGGACGGATCAGGTATCGGAACAGCTGGAGATACCTTCCACCTAGATCAGGCCAGGAACAGAACTCGATGGAGAGAAACAGTAAACAAACTGCAACAGAGGAGTCATGATCCTCAGTAATGAGGGAACGATTAAGGAGGGCTATGCATAGTAACGTATAAACGTTTTTAAAATTTAAGTATAATTACTACATGAATATGACTTTTCATTGACTATGGTATAGACTATTACTTGTTGATGTCCTATGCAAGTATTTCACAGGAAATAATTGAAAAAACAGCAGTAAGATTCGACGCAACAATGTGTTTATAACTAGATTAAAATTTATATAAAAATATTAAAAGGTATTCAAATAATTATCACTATCATTAACAACAAAACGTTAATTACATTATGAACACAATATAAAAATAAAAGTACCTACCTCATAACACTGCATGGTTATAACCCGGAGAAAAACTTTACTAACTTTTTTTTTGTTCGTTTTAAGTTTAAATACCTAGTAAGTGTTAATTAAGTACAACAGCATAACATCCAGTCCAAGATAGCTGTATGGATAATTCTGCAGTCTGGTGTCTTGAACATGTCTGCTAATAAATTATAACAAGTATTTTATCTCTATTTCGAATCAGTATAAAATAAGTATAAATATATTGTATAGTGCGTACTATTGACTGTATTTATCAACCGACTTCTAAAAGGGAGGAGGTACCTACTCAACTCGAATGTATTTTTTAATGTTTGTTACCTCATAACTTTTGATAGAGTGAACCTATTCTCAAAATTATTTTTTGTTTGAAAGCTGGTGCTTTCCGTGTGGTACCATTTACATTTCATCAGATTCAGTCCAGTAGTTTTTGAGTTAGACTCCAAGAACTGAATAGAATGGAAGTCGATATTACATTTTTCAAATTGTACTTGTTTTAAGCTATAAATACGCTATTAAATACGCACGAAACAAATATAACCATTTGGAAGAATCACCCATTAAACTAATTATATTTGCGGTGTAGAGACGCTTGCATAATTTTACGTATCATTATTTTATTATCTTGAAATTAATTGAACGTCAAATACTCATATCCATAAGCATTATTAATGAAGTAAAATGTATGTCGTTTATATGTATATACATACATAATATATATTCATCAAAATATATTTACAATATATTTGTGACGTCATATTGTTTAGATTTAATATAATATACAATTGTTGCCATTATTTTAGTGCTTTAGCGGTATTCAGTGCGATGTGGTTTGACTGGTCCACGTCACTAAATATGTAATTAATTATCTAGTGCGGGACTAGATATGCAATTGATAAGAAATGTCAAAATATCACTTCCCTTTTTATTCTATTCCTAACTGTCGTCTGGAATGGCTATCTGGATTCATAATCTGCAATTTATAATCTTAATTCCGGCACCTTGCCTCACACATATCTTAACAAATCAGATTGATCAGTAGACTGATGATTCCTGGCACAAGCACACGACTTTATGGAAGAGGAATTAATACTAATCGCATTACTTTTGGCTCTACATAATAAAAAAGGAATGCAAACGAGACGAAAATACTGGATTAATTATTTAAATGTGAACAGAGTAATGTGATGACTCTCAGTATCACATTACGGCGAGAAAATTACAACAGTACCCTGACAGATCCTTCAATTACTACAGAATGACATGATGCTAATCATATGATAAATTACTATGTTTGCTACAGAATAAGATCCAAAAAAAGAAGAGCCATTTCCGCCGAAGAAAGACTTACAAAAAAAAAGCATAACATAAACTAAAGTAGGTGGGATTGTTTTTATCAATATGTACAGTTTTAATTTGTTTGAACCAATAACTATAACCTTCATACAGTATCATATATAAATATTTCGCCAGTGTCGGGGAAAATCTTGCACAAAAAATTATATCCACCGAAAATGTCCACTGCAATCCAACTCTGAATGGAATATCATCCCAAAGCGTAAATTCTCTTGTGATGCTCGATACAGATGAAAATGAAGTAACTCGCATTATGCGCACTCGCAATTATGAGCTCCTTAAAACCTGACAGTGCGGCAGGGTGGGATAATATATCGTCCAACATTTTTCGTCAAAATAGGGAAAGCTTGGCCTCAATTATAACTCACCCCAGTTAACCTCTCTCTCCATACCGGTTGCTTCCCTGAAGCTTTGAAACATGCTATCGTATTACTGATACACAAGAGTGGCGACAAGTTAGTAACCGGTAACTACCGACCTATTTCTTTGCTCACTTCTCTGACTAAAATATTTGAACGCATTATAAACAAACGTCTTATAGAATACTTAGAAAGTTATAATTTACTGTCAAAAAACCAATACGGGTTCCGAAGAAATAAATCAACATCAGATGCAGTTTTGAAACTTACAGACATTATAAGAAAAAATCTTGACACGCAAAAAAAAACAATAGCTATATTCATCGACCTGGCTAAGGCTTTTGATAGTGTGTCTATACCTTTACTATTAAAAAAACTCGAAGTAATTGGTATTAGAGGAACTCAATATAAACTTCTAAGTGACTATATGCCGGAAAGGACACAAAGTGTTAAAATAGCTGAATACATTAGTGAACCTTTACCCGTGAATTTTGGCGTTCCGCAAGGAAGTATACTCGGTCCAACACTCTTCCTGACGTATATAAATGACCTGTGTAAGATAAGTATTGACCACGGTAATATAATTACCTATGCGGACGATACCGCCATTATTCTCCAGGGGGATAGTTGGGAGGAGGTGTTCCGATCTACTCAGTTGGCGATGGATAGGATCTCTTCCTGGATGAAAACAAACGTCCTATCGCTTAATGTTGAAAAAACAAAATATATCACTTTTACTTTGAGAGCATCACAACCCAAAGAATCTTTTTTGCTTGTGGTATATAAAATTTCCTCTTGTTTACACTTATCACAACCTGAATGTAACTGTCCTATTTTAGAACGTGTAAGCACTATAAAATAGCTCTGAGTCACAATTGATGAGAATATGACCTTTGCACCTCACATAAGCCAAGTGACGAAAAGGGTTCGAAAACTTACAGCAGTTTTCAAATCTATCAGAGACTGTGCAGATTGGGAAATAATAAAACTCTTGTACTTTGCTCTCTGCCAATCTATCATAACTTATTGCATCACTTCGTGGGGTGGTACTTACAAAACCACGCTGCTGCCACTAGAAAGAGCCCAAAGAGGCCTATTAAAATGTAGCACTAAACGCCCTTTTCGATATCCCACAGTAGACCTTCATAGAGAATGCCAACTTCTTACAGTTAGACAACTTTATATACAACAAGCAGTTCTCTTTCAGCATATATCAAGCTCATACGATCCCATAGCATTACAAAGACGAGTCATACATAATGTTTTTATTATACCTAACGTTAATACTACTTTTGCTACTAAATTCATACATTTTCTTGGTCCATATATGTACAACCAAATCAATAAAAAATATAAAATCCATTCTCTTTCAAGTTACGAGGTTAAAAAAGTTTTATTTCGTTATCTAGTTGCCATGGATTATAATGATACTGAAAACTTACTTTTCTCATCAAGTTAGTTAGTCAACAAGAAAAAATTATACTTTCACAACATACAACACTACTCACATTCACTGACTACACTCACCTCTGCACACTAGTCAAATTACCCTCACAGACACTTGCTATTAAATCTGATAAAATCACACACACGTTCCTTGCTCATATAGCTCCATAATGTGTGTATTTTAAATAATATATAACGTGTTAATTATTTTACTTATTTTTAAGAAACTCTTGGTATAATACTACTTTATACTACAGTTTGGTTTTGTTATTAGTATTATTTTTATTGGAATTAAATATTTGTTATTATTTTGATTTTAAGATTTTTTTGTCTAATATTACTTTTATTGGAATGCAATGTTTGTTAATATTTGATTTTGATTGTGATTTTGCTCTTATTATTAAACTGATTTTTATTTAAATTTAAATGTTAATATTAGTTCTAATCTGAATTTTACATTTAAATGTAATTTTAATTCTAAGTTTAATGATATTTTTATTTCTTATACTAATTTTAATTTTCTTTTTATTTTAAATTTTATTTAAATTTTTATTTATGATTTATCGGTTCACCGACGAGAGAGGCCTGGATCCTATCACACAGGTCTTTATGAGCCTAGTTTAGGAACCAGGTATTTCATTTATATAATTTTTGTCACATTGCCTTGAACAAATATATGATTTTTGATTTTGATTGTTTTGATTCATTTAAGGTCAAATAAATATTTAGCAGCGTTTTAAATTACTACTGCAGCATTACGACAGGGATAGCCTGGTTTTACCCTATTCATAATCTGATTTCAGTATGTGTGTGCCGCTCTATTAAAAGTATGGGTATACGCGCGTTAAGAAATCATTATCTTAAATATTCCGATCCAGAATTCAGAACGCTCCTCAGTATCATTCGTACAGATCGATCTGAAAAAATCTGAATGTGTGTGTAGTATACTGATTTTATATGATATTCCGGGCTTTCTGAATTAATAAAATTAATTAAAATTATGAATCCAGAGAGTCATTCCGGCTGTCTGATTATGTCACCACAATAACTCCAAAATGCATCGGTTTGTAGTGAATACAGACATCAAACTAGTCAATTTGTTAAGTTACCTACAATTTAGCTGCCTAAATACTCGTACAATGGGTGATATGAAAAGTGGCGTGAGTTGTACCGGTACGTCAGCCTTATATATTCTAACGAGAAAATAGATAATATTGACAAATTTCATTACTTGCCTCTCTTGAAGGAACAACTGCTGTAGTTGTTTAGTCAATTGAATTTTCTGCAAGGAACGATTTAGTAGCTTGGAAGCTACTATTTGAGCGTTTTGATAACATACGAATGTTGACACAAAACCATGTTAATGCATTGTTCAACATGATACAATGAAAATGGAATCATCATCAAAAATTTGCGTTTGTTAGATCAGTTTACCAAAATCTAAGATATAAGGTACCGTTAAGAAGGCGTTGCGTTGCTTTAAAAAAAGAAAATACTATAAAAATTTAAGAGCTTGAGAATTTCTCGGTGAAACGACTTCTAATTAGGACACACTTCTTATTTACCTTGTCACTCTGAAACTTGATCAGAAGTCATTTTGTGACTGGGAGGAGTGTAAGGGTAAACTAGATAAGTAGCAAAAAATAAAATGAAATCCTATTCTTGAATTTGTGAAAAACAGAAGTGACTTGCATGAAACTTTGAAAATGTATCGGTAGTGGTAAGAACAACCAAAATGTGTTTTCGACTTCAAGATAAAAACAATCAGGTCTCAATTGCAAATTCTTCTTCGAATTCAGGAGTTGGTAATCAGCATCAGTCAGTTAAGTCTTGCCCTAAATGTAATGGTTCACACCCACTGCAAAGTTGTGCAGAATTTCGTGGTCTAAGTGTTAAACAGAGCTATGACTTGCTAACCCCTCATGTGTCGATGTCATTATAACAATGAAATTTCTATTGTGTCTGGCCGTGTGACCTTTGATGGAGGCAATGTTGAGTTTGTTTATGTCCTGGTCAATTTCCTGATCGTTGTAAACGATGAGGTTGCAAAATATGTAAACGTAAGCACTATAGTTAAGCCCGTGATTCTGTAGCGGGTCGGGATCAGGATTAATAGTCTAAAAGCTATTTGTTAATATGCGTATACACAATCTCTACTGTAAATTTCTGCCATATCCGTCCAGCAGTTCTTACGCGATTGAGTAATATCCATCCACCCAAACATTAGATTTTTTATTATTAGTGTGATAATAATAATAACATTCGCTCGTTCACACTTTCACAAGAGGATCCCCTGTGCCACCAGAGCCATGGGTACACACATTAACATCACATCATAAATATCAAATAACAGAGGCCAATAATTTTTAATACTGATTGCACACTACTACTTTGAAGCGGAGAATTTGGGACGGTATCAATAAACTGATACTGCCTAAAGGTATTCATCTCCCTTGTGATTTAATTATAACAAAGCATTCCCGGCTGCTCTCCTCGTGAAACTTTTTAATTACAATAATTGGAGATATTAGTTCTAATAAAGCTTATTAATTTATTTAATTCATTCTGTTATAGGCAAAAAGCCTGTTTATTAAGGTTCGATAAATAGTGTTTTTGGTCGTAGTTAGTAAGAAGCAATTATAGTGGAATAATTTCAATATTCGGGCCCTCGTATCGTGTGCCTAGTCAGGCCATCCGAAGGCAAGCAGAATACCAGGAGGCCTACTCCCACCTTTTACGAAACTATCATAAATCAGGGGCGTTTTGTAATAAGTTTTGGAATAACCATACTTACTATCGTGCTGTATAATACTATTTACGGCGAGTTCCTTATTTTGCTGAAATCGATCCTAATGGTGCGTTCCAGGATGAATTCCTATAATGCCCAATCCGAATAGAACACTAACGCAGTTGCAAAATACGCGAATTGAGTGAACTATTTGATAATACGCCATCAAAACGTCTATCATAATCCATTATTATTTTAAGCTTGCTATATTGACGTGGTGGTACCGAATTTAATGGTAAGGTTTCAATATGACTACTTAAAGAGGTGGGAGTAGGGCCCCTGGTAGATTATTGTTTGACTACTATCTCACTCGCTGGTCAGTGATGATGAGGTCGAAGATGGTATTCCACTAGATCCAGGATGGCAGCTGCCTCTCAAGGACAGCTTCTGGAACATACTGTTATGTGCTTAGCGACAGTTTTACAATGGAGAGGGTGTAGTACGTAGTGTGTGCCTTCATCATAATGTAACACTTCCTGGTTACATCACTATGTTACTTTCCCCCAATGCACAAGTCCGAGGTAGGGGTCGCCTCAGCGGCGGTCAACAAACCGTGTTACAAAAACCGAATGAAGCACTGCATCCCATACTAGGAAATCAACCTCTAACATGAGAGATATTTCGGTCTCTTGCTCGAGCTTTCGGTAACAATATTGTGATAATATCTACAGCATGGTGAGGAGAAGTTTTGGTGTCGCCTCTGGGTAGGAACGTCTTCGCTCCCTTCAGAGAGCGGTAAATATGGTCTTATAATAATTAAAAATACGTTTTTATTTTATTTTTAAGACCATTTATCGACTCGAAAGCATCCCGTTCAACATTGTGCAGTAATTAGCAAAGGCCTTACATAATATATCTCAGTAAGTAGATATCTATGTCTATGTTGAAACTATTGAAAAGGTAAATAAATAATGAGAAGTTATATTCATAATGGGTACATACTCATATCTCTGCACTATTCCTGTGTACGCAGAAGGCAGGGATACACACAATGACATATTGCAAAATGTAATAAATGAGAGAAAAATGTTTTTGTCATTACACAAATTTTTGTCCTGGCCAGTAATTGAACCCGGGACCCCGCGCTTCAAAGGCAGATTCACCACCGACTGAGCTATCGCAGGCGTCTGGTTATATTCCGTAATTAAAAATAACGTTGCCTCATTATATATCCTATTGACTAGAGCTATCCCATCAATTAACATTATATTCAAGCATTTTTAGAAAAAGTTTATACTAAATGTTATATAAAAGGCCACTAGATATTATTCAAAAGCCAAAAATCCAAATCGTTTTATGACGTGAAATATAAATTTAACCTTTTTATCTCCCCCAAACCAGCGGTACAGTCGACAACGGAATCCATTTCAGCTTAAATATCATCATTCACATTGCCCCGGTAATATAAAACCGCCATAATAGACATGTATCCCAATATATGCCTTATTAAACTTCTTACACAAATGGTGCTTGCCCACTGGGCTATGTGCTTAGATATCTCACTACTTGAGAGAAAGACCTACAAGAGTTATTATTATAGAGCGATCGTGCTATCAATGGTGTATTTCGGTAGCGCTTAAAGAGCCAGTAGTTCCAGGTCTTGTGGGATATCATCCGCAGCATGATCATTAAAGGTCTCCGGTAGCTTACGGAACAGCAAGTACTCTAAGTTGCTGAGGACATTCGTTCGAGTCCATGTGAGGTAGAAGGTGGGCGAGGATAGCCTGACATTGGACTGTAACAAATGTGCACTCATTTTAATTTTAGAACTAACATAGGATAAGTCATACTAACAAATTAATGGATGAATATCTGTTTTTTTTTATTATTATAATATTATATTATGTACGATTATATTAACTTAACTATTACAAAAATATTGGATCATGCGACCTAATAAAAAACAATAATCTTGTAGCACAAAGTGTTACTAATAAGCATAAAGTGAAACTGTTAAGTGAGAGGCCTATGTTAAATTTAAATATCATCTGTTACTAATTTTGCAGTGTTGAACTCAAACTTAGGTATTTCAGTTGTTCACTCTCAGAGTAACCTATATACCCTTCTCTTTAGACTAGACTTCGCCTTTAATCCGGTTTCATAAATATGCAGAGGTATAAAAAAAATAAAAAAAAAACCGCTGACAACATAGACGTCTTGTGATTTTCTATATTTTATAAATACAGTTTTTTTCTCAATTTTACTATTTTGTACAGTTTTATCTCTGGATTTTACAAAAAGACCGCCTGCGTTACAATAAGCATAAAAAAATCATCAGATATAGACAAAAATCCATGAACAACACAATGCATTTTTTCCAACCAAATGACAATGTCAAAATTAGCTCAGGATCACATTCATTATTTACAACAATTTACAATAACTAATGCTATGAACTAATGATCACAAAAAGTAAAGCGGGAACGAATTGCGCACGACCACCATCACCGCCTGCCCCGTCAACATCGTGCTCGTCGTCAGATGAGGAGTATGGAACCCCCCGTGACACGAGTGCATCGAGCGACGAGAGCGGGCCTCAGTCACCATCGCCGCCACCACCAACTGCGCGACGAGGGCGACCACCGCTGCCGGCACGCTTGGGGCCTGCGGGACAACCTGTTCTGCGCCCGGCCCCCGCTACCGGTGGTTGTAGTGCGCCGCATGCGATGGACTCCGTCAATAAATGAGAACTGCATGCGCGCCTACTATGGGGCTACAAATGGCTCGAAAGAAGTCAAGTGAAATTATATATTTTCTTTTTTTTGTAATGGAATTCTCCTGAATTAGACACATATTAAACTATTTTTATTAACCGGCACAATTAACATTTCCTGTCAAATTTCTAGTCAAAGTCGCGATTTATTACTTAGTATTCTTCTAGACCTAGGGTTTATCTCACTGTTATGCAAATAAATTTACTGTTCATAATTTCCAAATTATTATAGAAACCAATAGTTAACGGTTTTGAAATCAACTTAAGAAAAAATGTTACTGATTTTTTGGCATGATAGTCGTACATTTATCTAATACTGCTCTCAATTTTGTTGTATTGTAGGCAGTTAACAGTCACCATATGCATATTCTGGGATGTTAATACAGTAAGTTGCAAAAAAGACTCTTAAGACGCTGTCAGCTCAGCGCTTCATTTTCCTTTACTTGTAATCAAGCAAGCGCATCTCGTAAAAACGTAAAAAAATCATAAAAAAAATAATGTCCACTCTTAAATAAAAAAAACAATCCGTCAATGTATGTGTTAAAAATTGCTATTTTATGATATGTGTTTCATAACAAATATAATAGTGAATAAAGAGAAAAACTGTTTTAAAGGTGAAATGAAGTGAATTTTTTATGGTTTTTTTTTTAATGTACTCTAGTATGTTAAAATATGTTTTATTCCGTCAATGTGTACTTAGAAGTCTTATAAATGTTACATTATTTTTTGTTGTTTTAAATTAATCGCTGCTTATGAGATAAACTGCTTCAAAAACCTTAATTTTTATTGACATCATATGACATACAGCACCTTAATTATATGGTCCTTGCCTTAATTAAAACTCATTAAACTGTGTAGGTTGTAGAAGACGTTTACATAATATTCATACATACCGACATACACCACCTCTATAACACAACTATGTTTAATCGATCCGTGTTCAACAACCAACTATGTAAGTATAGTATTGTAATTGAGACGGCATTTTGGCTGCGCCCTGAAGCAATTTCCGGAAAGGTAATTTACGACCATTAGAAAAAAACGTGAGGTGAATTTATAGGGTAATAAATTTCACAAAGGTGGTGAGATGTTTGCAATCTTAAAGAACAATATCGGGCACAGTTCACTGGGTCATTGACATATTTATAACCAAGTCAATTTATATGTAGAGGAACCAACTTTAAGCTGGGATCAAAGTGTCAGCGGATCCTGTGTGGATATAGCATATTATGATACAAGTGAGGTAAGTTGCTCATTATACACGAGACTGTGGGTTGCAGCCCAAACCGTAGGCGAGGGCGTAAATCAGCCGAGTGTCTAGGGAGCAAGTAGCTTACGAGTTTCATACGCACTTTTTCAACACACTTGGGAGGAAAAAACAAACATGTACGAAATTGCATAAATCGTTTATGACTGGCTTTTTTGTTGCATTTCCATTGTAGGAAACTATTGTAAGCATCGAAATACTTTTCTCTAGATTTGCATGTTTTTTTTATGGGATAGTTTGGCAAATGAGCAAGCGGCTCACCTGATGGTAACTGATACTGTCGCCCACGGACACCCGCAATACCTCGGTCTCGAGGATGCGTTGCCGACCTTTGATGAAGGAAGATAGAAAGGAAGAGATAGAAGTTCCACCACTTCTATCTCTTCCTTCATATCATCCCCTACGGGTGGAGGGGAGGGAGAAGGATGGGGGGAGGAAGAACGGGCCCCGGAAACACCCACGAACTTACTGAAACGCAAAAGCAAGCTATGTTACTTCACCTCTGTGTTATGTGGGAGTGTGGTACTTCCCCGACCGTGCCAGCCCATTCGGCTGTGGGGTTGCAGCGCGGCACTACCACCAAATAGGCTTTCGTTTGCATTTCATGCTGCATTTAGTATTTCTGGCGGAGTTAAATCTATCATTGGTTCATCTTCTGTACTAAAACTTGACATTTTCAACCGACATCAAAAACGGAGTAGGTTATATGTTCGTGTGTATGTTAACCGATATCTCCCCCATTTGTGGACCGATTCTCAAAATTTCATTTGCGTTTGGTAGAGTATACTTCCGAGGTGTTCCCATTTAAATTTCATCAGATTCAGTCAAGTTGTTTATAAGTTACACTCCAAAAACTGAAAAGTGTTGATTTATCTTGATGGTATAATCATTGACAATCGATCTCGTAAGTAGCAGGGTCCCTAAAAATGGTGTTTTTTTTTTTACTAAAACCTGAAACCGACCTTAACACCAAAAAGTGTGAAATGACGTGTCATGAGTGTTATGTAGTTAGGGGTTGGTAGCTAAACAGGCGGTCGCTGGTTCAATATCTGCCATTGAAAGTAACATAGTGGTGAAATACACAGCTTGGTGGTCAGGTACTTTCTAACCACCATCTTCGAGATTGGAAAAACCTGTCACCTAGCATTACGTACTACGTATATAAGTCACTATACTAGGGCTAGTGTGGCATCTACATCTTTGCCCACCAAGTGAGACAGCGGTCAACCTATCATATCAATAAAATATACCGTATTGTCAGGTTTTTGTCTACAACCAACGCAAGAGGGACTAAACGTGTGAGTATTTTAAGGAATTCACGTGTCGAAGAAACTCGTTTGTACAATACACTGTGTGTGATGAGATTTTGTGTAAAATAAACAATTTGTTATGTATTTTGTGTTTAAATCTACGCCATAAAAGACCAACTGTGATTGTTTAGTATGTGTTAATATTGAAATACATTTGCCGATTTTCAGGTAACCAGCTTATGCATTACACTATTCGACGAATGCTTCTAGACGAATTAAGTAGAGGAAATGAGGACATAAAGTTTGTATGAAAGTTCTATAATTATAAATGTTTACCGCCAGTTTCTGGAACGTTTGTCAATCAGCTAACAGACGGAATACTGACCGCTGATTGGTCACATATCGCGGCATAGAATACCACTGACCAATGAGCGTTTAGTATTTAGTTGTTCAAAGAAACAAACGTTCTGGAAACTGCGGGTCAGACTCAAAATCTGGAATTCAGTTGATTATTGCAAATTAGTTAGTATTTGCAAAGACGTCGCATGCAAGAGTGGTAGATTGGCTTATAGGCATATAATTTTTGATACATAATGTTAAATGTAGTTCAACACCCTCGACGGATAGTGCAGGTGATTTCAAAAAATCGAAGAAATATGGCGAAGAAACCAACACTGTTTTACGTAGTATACGACACAGCTGTAGTAAAGTAAAATCAAATACGACTGATGCTGAGCTCATGATGGTGAGTTTGTAATTACAACAATAAATATGAAATTGATAGGCGGCCAACAATCTTGCCAATAGTTCAAGGTAAGACATTCAATTCAATATTTTACACTAAAAGTTTTCTCAGATTTACATCACTATGCCGGTGCTTGTGAGCAATATCAAACAACAAAAGAGGCACCAGCGTTATTTAAAATAAAGTATTTTCAATAAGTTACAAATTACAACCACCAATTAGTTATTCACCACGTAGCAAACCAAGTGAGTACCCCCCAGTATTAAAAGAGTCGTAAGATGAAAGAATATTTTATTTCTTCGGAATGTCCATAATAAACAAAGTTTTGCCAGTCAGTCGAGTTCGTGTCAAAATGGAACGCAAATCTATTGCGTTCTATTTTGAACATGATAAGCTTCTCGACATTCTATGCAAAAACATAAGAACATCAATCTAAATCACTCTACAGATAACATAGTTCAACACCATGCTTAACTAATAAAGAGCAGACAATGGTAGAGATTCACTTGTTAAAAAAAACTAAACTAAACTGCAGAACTAAAAATTTATCATGGTGTTCCTTATTCTGTAAACAATAAAATCCGAAATCATTCTATCGGCACCAATATTTCCCGAAAAACCTATCCGTCCGTCGGATTATTTCTAAGGTGGAGGGCCACTTTTAGGACAACGTGTTGAAGGTGGCTTGTGGAGGTGGAGTCACAACCAGGGTTACACATAAAGTGAAAAGTTAGTAAGTTGCAAAAGATGTACCAAAAGAGAGATAAGGTCTACAATATTCCCTGTCTGTTAAATCAACCTTATCTTTTGAGTTAATTGGAACTTGTTTTATTAATTGTCAGAAAATTACTCATTGTATAACTTGAAATCATTACGTCAATATTATATTGAGTGTTTCCAATATTCAAAGTCATTATAACTTTTCTTCGGTAAAGTTTAACCTAGAGCCGTTTTAAAGTAAAACACTTAACGAGAGATTGCCACATTGTAGATTCGTCTTAGATAGAAAATTATTTAAACCAGATAAATAATAGATAAGGCTAAAAAATAGAAAGATTCTGACGAAAATGCAATCAAGTAGTAAGAAGACGACAAGTTTCTTCTACCAACGTGCGTAGTAAACTTCCTCATTACAACGTTGCTCGTTTTAACGTGTTAGTACGAGCTTGTTTAGTAATGAAATAAAGTAGGTATGGGACTTTACTTTGTGAGATATTATGTAACATGAAGCATCTCTAGATCATCACGTTCATAGATGTTGTGTATCCTCTGCAACAAGGACCCGTTGCCTATTTCAGTAGCTAAGCATCATAAATTGTGATAGAAGTCACCTTTGAGATGTTTGTCTATAACAATAGATTTTCTATAAGTAAATTAAAAAAAAAAAAAAATCCTCACACAAAATTGTACTAAAATTTGTAATATTTTACTAGTCACAATTCATTTGATATCCACATTGAGGCAGCTGTAAAAAAAAATATGCAATCAACTATTTTGTGGCGGCCATCTTGGACCGATTATCAACCTTACGAACAAAAAAATCTAAATCTTTACATCCACCCGGTACCTACGATGCCACAGACACACACATACACAAACACATACACATATACACGCGTCAAAATTTTAAAACCGTCGTTTTTTCCGTCGGGGGTAATTAATACCAGGCGAAATAATATCAAAAAAACGCTAATAGTTTATTCAGTTTTTGATGGTTTGTTAGCATTGCTTAGAAATGAATGTACTTTCTCTTTTGTTGCTACCGACAACCATCTACAACTTACTTTTTATAGATCTCGCCATATCCACAACTCAACACAACATAAATAGCTGTTACATCTAACCCTCATCAATCATTATTTGTTGAAAGTATTAGTAAATGCAACACACAGACGTAATATCCGGCGAACCTATCGGCTGCCATATCGGCATCCACTTTCATTCATCTTTTGACATACTACATATTATTTTGGTTAAGTTTAATTTACGCGGTAGGAACAACCGCATATCTCGACTGGTTTCCTGACCTTCTGTGTTCTACGAGCCGTGACTTCTTGACTGCTTTAGATTTTAACAGTACAACCTACCACACACATACTCCATTGTTATGAGGCGAGTGTACCTGTGAGGGGTGACGTGACGTACCAAGTCACAAAGCTCGTTGAGATACTCGACTGTAGGTAACTACTTCTGAAATTAAACTTTCAAAACTGTATTAACATGTTTAATACTTAGAATAGTTTCAACCAAGCTACGAAGAAAGACTATTATTTATTCGTAGCAACCAAGTTATTTTCTTATCTATTCCAACGCTTTGTTCAAAATTGATCCTAGTAATAACCGCCCTTGTGTATACAAGATTATAGGATTAGTGCTGCTTCATTTGCTGCAAAGGGCTTTAGGACCGTCTTTACAATACACATAACGAATTATCTAAAGCTATTGATAAATGTACGATTGAATGATTTCCAATAGATCTTAGATTCGATCCATAAACGACGAATTATCTTAATTCAACCGCGTCACAGTAACTCCTTGTGAAAATTAATGGATTTAAGATTGGCTTTGCATTTTTTGTATAATTAATTGCAATGTAAACGTCATAGAAAATTGCTTGTAGTCAAAGTGTAAAGTTAGTAACTAAACTTTGAAAATGCATTCTATGAGATAAAAGCATTAACTTACTCATTTTGATGTTTCATTTGCTCAGTATAATTCTACAGTTTCCTTCGAAAATTGCACGTTGTTATTTTGTTTTTTATTAAAACATATTGCTACTTACGGGATGAAAACTGTGGTTATTATTTATTTAATTTAACTCTCGATATTTCGACACTGTTGCGAACGCCATGATCGCGGGACGACTGGAGAATGCGGGTGGATGAAATATTAAGAGCAGACATATCTGTCTACCCTCTTTCTCTGTCTTTTGCTAAGTGCACTATTGGAACTCGATCGTGAATAACGATTTCATCCCGTAAGTAGCAATATGTTTATTAAGACACACTTGTTAAATATTTCTGAAATTGACAAGCTGCTGACGACCTGCATTAATATTTTAGGGGCAGGCAATACATGCTGCATCTTGATTCACCACAGACAGACTATCCATCCAGAGATACTATCGATTCACAAACGACATAGGTGAGCTGGCACACAGAGAGACTAAGAGGTCATGGTTTTTCATTTTCTTCTTCCGATTCAGTACACGTTACCGCTTAAATCTATGTTGTAAAAATGTGTAACATTATTTTATAATCTCAGTTATTGCTCGTTATTATTAAGATTTAAATTGCGTATACATTATTTCATAACTATGACACATGGTTTATAATTATCACTTAGTATTTTTTGTAATTAAGTAGTTACCTGTAGGTAATAAAAAAAATTTTGTGTTAAAAGCGCCTGATGTTTGTGATGTCATGGATAAGGGTTCCGGCTGAAAATCAGTGACTAGGATCTAAGTTAGATCTTAGTTAAATGCTGAGTTGGGACCTATATTCGTGACAGCACGCAGTATTGTATAAATACCATTTATGAAATTTATGTACCTCTACGTGTTTTGTATGTATATACTTTTTTGTTTTTTTTTTTTACATTAACCTCATGTGTACACTTATTCTAATTTAGTATTTTGTTTTTGTGTTATGGTATTTTTATTATATTGTGTGTGTCCGAATAAATATTTTTCATTTCATTAATTGGAAGGCTGTTTTACCTAATTTTTTTTTAAAGTTTTATTTACAGTTATAGGTTAGCCTTTTGAATACTCGCGTTATTTACGACTATGTGACGTAAACCTCAGACATCAGACGACAGACGTGTGGATAACCGTCGATTTCACAAAGCATCCCAAATAGCAAAAGTAATCCCTTTTCGAGTACTTAATAATATACTATGAAAAAACCTGTTCTAAAATCAGGCCTGCCTTAGTTTTATTTAACTTTTTAATTGACTGTGGCGAAACCCAATAGAAAAAGAATATGTGCTTGACCACGTATGCATGTCTGTTCCTATGTCCACTCATAACTACTCAATGACTCATCTGATTTTGATGAATTATACGTCAGTGGAATCGTATTGATGGTGTGAGTGTTACTAGGATCGAAAATAAAATTTTAAAAATATATGTTTAAATTTCATGCACTCAAAAATCAACGAATGCTCCAATAACAAGACAAGCTACGAATCATCTGTACCATAGTTGTACTAGTTAAATAGGAATTTTTTAAGTATACACAATATTTGCGTAAGTGTAACGTTTTCGTGTCGTTGAAGTTTCGTTTCTTATTAATGTTTGATATCCAGACTTGTACAAATCGCAGGTTAGAATTTATCGTTAAAGTTTTTAATAAAACCAAATCAAATCAAATTCAATCATTTATTCTGTATAGACCTATCTACAGGGCACTTACACATTGACATTTTACATTTATTTTTTCTTAAATCTACAACGCGGTCACATTAACTAGACACTTGACCATGTGACGTCATATTGGCACTCAAGTACGGGGTTCAAAAAAACTGGCCAAGTGGGCTTTATTAAGATCGAGTAAAAATTGATTAAAAATTAAGTTTGTTAAATGAATAAAAAATATTTATTATTTTTGAAAGGTAATATACACCTACATATTCTGTGAAAATTAAAGGTGTTTACCTGTTACCGTTATTAATATTAACAGATTAAAAAAAAATCTGAAAAAATCAAAACGTACGGGCATAGTAAACAATGTCATGATTACATGAAAAAAACCACTGAAATCGGACTATGTTAAGAGGTAGAAAAGAGTTTTCTCTTTTAGCATGGAAATTATGCAAAGCTCTTAAGATCAAATACAGGGAGTTGAGAAAACCGTTGCAGTAAATGGACGTGTGGTCTTCAGTTACCGAACAAATTTATATTTTCACAATAAAAACTAATAAAGCTTCACATTATCTTATGTACCTAGTTTGTTTCGAACCTGTAGAAATATTTTTTGTAAATAAAAATGAAACTAACGTCTGACTAACGCGAATGTATCAAACAAAGGAAATCATCGAAAAAGTGAGACTTTCTATCTACTAACCGAACTAGCGGTATGACAATTTTATCTTAGTTGTTTTTTTAATTTTTATGGGCCTAACCTCCATAGGTTTTTCTAGACTGTAGATACTACGTATAGATCAATCAAACTAGATAACTACTAAATCTATGTTAGCATTCTTGATGAAATAAGGCTATGTTATATTATTAGACTAGCTGCAGCCGCGACTTCGTTCGCGTGGCCCTTTAATTAATTCTTTCAGTATAAACCCCATCAAAATTGGTCCAGCTTTTTCAGAAATTACCCGGATTATAGAGGCAGATAGACAAACAATTAAAAACTGGTAGGTATCGTGCAAATAACCATATTAAAGAACAAAAAAGGCTGTTTTTATTCTGAAAGATCATTGTAAAGTTTAAATTCTAAAAATAATTAAAAAAGTCTTAAAAAAAGATCTTCTATCCAGATTTTTCGTTTTTTACTTTTAGCTAGTATGACGGTTATATCATATTCACAGTCCCAATCATCATCCGAGGAACTGTCCAACAGGTCTGGCAACAAAATACGAATCAACGCAAAATAAAAATTATGAACACTCTGTATATTACAGTGTGAACGATCGAGACGTGCGGCTCCCGAGACGGACTCGGATAGAATGTACGCTTGCTATATATTATAGTATCTGCGCCGTGTGTGGTGGGTTAAGTTAACATAACTTTTGCATTCGACGCTATTATATATATTATTATCTTAGTCGTGTGTGATGGGTTTAACGTATTTGTATCGTTGGCGTTTAAGAGTTATCTGTGCCACAGTGGTACATACCGTGCGATTCTCTAAGAGAAAACATGGTTGACAAGAAAAGTTGGAAAAACAACCTTATGAAAAAGGGCGATATCTCATTCCGTGCTAGGCCCACGGGAGCGATATATTTTTGAAGTGATAACGCCTCAGGAGGGTAAACCGATTCATTACGTAACGCGTTACGGCGTTTGTCTGGCTTCTCTTTCTCTCTCACATCCTCTCTCATTCTTAGCCAAAGCGCTAGATTAGTTTAAGTTACTTATCACTTTTCTGTCTGTCTTCTGTGTGTTGCAACGGAACTAGCACGAGGCCCGCCTGGTATTAAGTGGTAACCTCTGCCTATAACAGATGCATTTCGTTGCAAGAGACGTACTTCACTGCCTTAATGCCAGTTCACAAAGAGTTCTATTGCTACAAACCGTAAGCCAACAGGACAGTCTTATCTTTATTTTTCTGTTTCTGTGGTTTGCTCGTCAATAGTCCTTGAAATTTTAGTAATGCATGCACTGCTTTACAAGAACGTAACATAGACAGAGCAGTGACAATCTCAATTACGTAATGCAACCATAAACATTTAGGTTCTTGAATAACTTGAGAAATGACAAATGTACAACAGCACGAAACCACGTGAACCATAAAAACAAGCTGCAATTAACCATTGATGGCTAGATCTCAAAATAAAGTTAAGACGTCACAGAAAATAAAACTAATGAAGTTGTTACTGTTGACATAAACGTAAGCACTCGTGCTTGCCGTAAAACTGTACGACAAAGTGTTACTTTGTTTGCCGATAGAAATGATATACTTTTCTGTATATATTTTAGCACATACAATATACGAGTAATGTGGAGGGCGCTGTATACCGAAACACTGGCTATGAGCCTAGTTACGCGACAAATACCTCAGTCGTTTATTGTCTAAATATGTTTCTGCTAATATATAAAATAAAATACTTTTTTACATAAACAATTTTTTTTAAATGACATTATTGTTCACAATATTTTTGTGCAAAATAAAAACTTTAATAAAAATTGCACATGTAGTGGGGCATTACCCAAACTGCCGGTGATTAGGGCTGCAGACAGAGGAACCTCCTGACGATACGAGGTCACTTGCCACCTCATTCATTTTACCTTCCAGTTGGTCCACGGTAGGTGCGGTCACAACTGCAGCGACATCATCCGCATACATCAGTATGTGTCCGTCACGTACATTTTCTGGTAAGTCGTTTAGAAGTAGGGAGAACATTATGTAATAATTATTTATTATTATGTAATAATTATGCAATAATTGACGGGTAGGCGTCATAACGTAAACATCGACTCCACGTAAAATAATCTTAAATATGTAAAATATCTTTATAATGTGTAAAAAATGTGATATTCGTGCATAACATTACCTAATTAACAACATATATTGTGGGCAATTCATTTAATAGTCAATTGTGATCATAAATACTAAAACAATTTTGTGACAACTTAATATACATTTGAACAATACGAGTAACATACACAAAACCAGTTATTAAATTGTTAATCCTTTAGTGTATTTTACCAAACAAGTGAACATGATCTCCAAAAAACAGTGTTGTTTAAAAAAATGTGCCAATATCAAGTAAACAAAAAAGTGTTAACCGTTCTTACGATCGTTTAAATAATTGGACTTTGACCTTTTGCCTCAGTACTCACAGTTCAACGGTGCCTTTCTATATGATAATTTTGTCTAACAAAGTAAGTCACTCGGTGGACGAGCGGTTACGTACTCCGCTTACGACCCCGGATCCCCAAGTTCGAATCCGAGCTCTTGCAGTTCATTTTGCTGTCAAAAAATCTGTTTCTTTAATAATATCAAGCGATGGAACGTTCGGATAACGAATTTGTGACTCAGAGACGGTGTCAAATGCTGCGAAAGTCAATATCGACTGAAAATATTTCCTACGATGTCAATGAACATGACACTACACTGTTTGACACGAGCACGAGGAGTCTTCCCCATATGTCATCATTAAATGACAGCAACGGGGTAACTGAACTAATGCTTCAAGTCGTAAAACTAAAAGAAGAACTAGATATTGCACACAATGAAGTTGAAAAACTTAGCTTGGAGAATACTACACTTAAAAATAATTTGGAAAAATCGCAAAAAGTAATTGAGACGTATAAAATATTGGGAGTTCAGAAAACCCCATTGTCTAGCCAGAACACTAATAAAAAGAGTAAAACGAGTAAAAGTAAAAAAACAGATTATGATCCTCGTATTCTGTTTTCTACGGATTCTAATAACACCGTCAATAATTGCAATCACCAATCACCGCAATCTGAAACGTCTAATGTCAAACGTGCAATGACTACCAGCCAAGATAGCAAGGCAACGACAATAGCGCAACCAACGACAGAGGTAACTTCGAAAGATTTTCAGAAACGCAAATTGTGTATAGTTACCAATAAAAGCTATACAGGTCGACTCGATATAATTGAAGACACTTTCTCTAATAGCTTTAACTATTGTCGATATTCTACACCCGACGTTAGTTTAACACACCTTCTTAGTAATTTAAAAAGTAAATTAAGTAATTTTAGTTTAAAGGATTATTGTATAGTTGTAATTGGTGAATCGGATTTTAAACAAAATTCTAATTATGTAGAATTAATAAACGACATCAGAAAGTATCTCAAAGAGCTTTCGCATACTAATGTGATTATGTGTGTACCAACTTATATTTGTGGAGCGCCGATATATAACTATCGAGTTGAAATGTTTAATAATTTACTCTATTTAGAATTACAAAACACTAACTATGCCTATCTTTTTGACGTAAATAGAACTCTCTCATATACCATGTTCTCATACAAAGCTGGGAAAATTAATACATTTGGTATAAAGAATATGTATGAAAATATAATGAATAATATTGGTTATGGCATTGAACATGAACTGGCACAGCCTGACAGTTGCGTAGCTTCTGGGTCTATTTCTACAAGGCATTCACAAAATTTTTTTCGTTTCTAACTGCATACATGTACTACATCAGAATATAGATGGCTTAATTAAGAAGTCAGATTCTCTCTCTGTTAGTCTGGACACTTTGTTGGACGGGGGAATCATGGTAGATGTCATCGGTATAACTGAACACAACATGACAGAAATAAATATACCTCATCTCAGTGTTATAAATTATAAATTAGCCTCGGCTTGTCCGCGTAAAAATGCAAAAGGTGGCTCATGTATATTGGTAAATAACAAGCACCAATTTAAACAATTACCAGTAGTAAACAAGCTTAGTGTACCTGGGCTCTTGGAGTGTTGTGCAATAGAACTTGAGGAACATAACATGGTTATAGTTTGTATATACAGACCGCCAAGAACTTTAGTTTTAGAGTACAATAAATTTTTTAAAGCTTTTGATTCAATACTCCATGAACTTAATAAATTAAATAAAAAAACAGTAGTGTGCGGTGACTTCAACATCAATTTATTTAAACAAACTCCATATGAGAAGCAGTTTAAACATACATCTAAAAACCATAATCTTAAAATTGCAGTTAAACAACCTACTCGTCTAAGGAGTGGTACTTGTTTGGATAATATTTTACACAATTTTAGATCGTGTAAAGTGCAAGTAATTGATTTTGCTCTATCGGATCACACAGCGCAGTTATTGTCATGCCCTGTGAAAAGGTTTTGTTCTCTGAAATATTGGTTTATTAAACAAAGGGACCACAGTAATGAGAACATGGTAAAGTTTACGGAGTACCTTAAGGCTTTAACATTTAAAGATGCCTACGAAACTGATAATCCAGAGAAGGCGTTTGATAACTTTTATGAAGACTTTTCTATTTTTTACTATTTATGCTTCCCTATGCGACGAATAAAAATAAACACAAATAAAAGGCCAAAATGGATCAGTAAAGGCATAAAACTATGTTCTAAACGTAAAAGAGAACTATTATGGCAGTACAGAAAAAATAAAAATGAATTAACGCGAAAAACATTTAAACAGTACTCTACACGCTTTAGTCGTATCATTAAGCTAACACAAAAATCGCACAATAATTACTTCATTAAATCGGCCCCTAACAAGTCTAAAGCTACATGGACGATCATTAATAATAAAAAAACAAACCTTCCTAACGATGCCATTTCGCAGATAATTGTAAATAAAAAAAATTTACACAATCCTAGTGACATAGCATATGCATTTAATAATGTTTATGTTGACCAAGTAAACTCTGACATTAATAATGATAACAATAATTTAATACCTAACTCCAACAATCCTAATTGTATCAATTCTATATTTTTGAAGCCCAGCACCCCTTTTGACATTATTAAAATCATACAGTCACTAAATAATACCAACAGCACTGGTTATGATGGCATTAGCACGAAAGTTTTAAAAGTAGTAGCACAATTAATAGCCCCCATTCTTAGTCACATTATTAATATGTGTTTAGTTAGTGGATGTTTTCCTACTAAACTTAAACGCACAATTATCAAACCTCTGTTTAAAAAAGATAATAAAAATGACATGCAGTGTTATAGGCCAATTGCTCTTATACCCACGATATCTAAAATATTTGAAAAATTTATATATGACAATCTTTACTCTTATTTTGAAAGCATGAATATTTTAGTAGAAGAGCAACAAGGCTTTAGAAGACATAAGAATATTAATTTGGCAGTATATCGTTTTCTTAAGGTTGTAATGTCCGATCTGAATAACGGGCGAAAGGTGTGTGCGCTCCTTATGGATTTAACTAAGGCGTTCGACCATGTCGACCACACAAAACTTACAAAAAAACTCGAAATGTATGGCATTAGAGGTAATGCATTGGACTTAGTAAAATCATACTTGAGTAATAGACAACAGGCAATCCAAATTACAAGGATTTGTCCAATTACCAAAACAGAAAAGATTTATCTCTCTGATTACCGCCAGGTTAAATGTGGTATACCGCAGGGCAGCATTCTCGGGCCTTTACTGTTCATAATTTATATCAATGATTTCCCTAAATCAATAAAGCAGCCCATGGTACTGTTTGCTGATGATAGTACTGTTATGTTCTCAGCCAAAGATTATCTATCACTAGAAATTGACGCTATTGATACTCTTGGCGAAGCTGTGAATTGGTTACGCTCAAACAATCTTTTGATAAACCTAAAAAAGACCAGCATGATACCATTTACAAATACTGGTACTCAACCAATAAACCTCAAAATAGCACATAGTGGTTGTTTAGTTCAGGAGGTTGTGTTAGCTAAATTTCTGGGCCTTACACTGGATCGAAATTTAAACTGGAAGGAACATGTTGCTAGTGTGTGTTCAAAATTAAGCCAATTTTCTTATGCATTATATCAACTGAACAAAGTTGTTAACGTTTCAACTGTTTTGACGTCCTATCATGGTCAAGTGGAAAGTGTATTGCGTTACGGTGTTATGTTTTGGGGCAACTCAGTTGACAAAATTAAAGCTTTTAAAGCCCAAAAGAAGTGTGTAAGAGCCATATTTGGTCTTAAACGGAGAGACAGCTGTGTTCCCTACTTTCGAAAGTTTAATTTAATGACCCTACCCTCTCTGTACATATATGAAGTCTCGGTCTTTGCAAGATTAAACTTGTATTTATTTGACACATTACGCACCAAAAGACATCAACATAAAATTAAATCCTTTAAGATTAATACTGCTTTATTATATTACTTATTTAGAAATAGTATATTTGGTATGATTTCTAAAATATATAATCATCTACCGAATAGTATATTACAAGAGCAAAATACTCGTGCATTTAAAAATAACTTAAAAAAGCTTTTGGTGAATAAATGTTATTATAGAGTTGATAAATATTTAAATGAAAAATTATTGTAATGCGACTTTGGCAATAGGTATATAGTATTATATAACAATATAGAATTATCTAATATTGTGATTATTCGCCTCATTTAATAATTTAATAATTCTACATTGTACCTACTTAATTTTTGTTTGACCTTGTGATTTACTACTGATTATTCTATTATTTATGACCAATTTAGTAAGTAATTATTTCGTTAAAGTTATAAATACCTAGTATTTATGTAATATTGCATGCCTCGTGTAAAGGCCGGATAGAGTGTATCATAAAACGTTAAATGTAAGATCTCTGTATCACCTTTATTCGCAATAAATGACTTGAATTTGAATTAAATTTGAATTTGTAAGAAAGCGATGAGCCTTGCGCTACGCCAATAACGGTTTTCAACTGCTGCGACTTCACCGTGCCTCCATCCCCCACGACTACTTGCCGTCGATATGTCATGAAATCTGACAGCAGCCTCAGTGCAGGACCCTCGATACCATAGTATCTGATCTTTGCGGCAATGACATCATGGTCAGCGACGTCGAAAGCCTTAGATAGGTCACAAAAAATCACTGCGACTTGCTGCAGACTTTCCCGTGCCTCAAGAATTCGTCGAACTACCTCACGAGCTAAAGAGGTAGTAGATCTACCCCTGCAGTATGCGTATTGCCTGTTCGATAAAGATTCACACTCCGTCAGGTATTTAGTCAGCCGAGAGCTTAGACCGTGTTCAAAAATGTTAGCAATAGCTGGAATTATTGACACAGGTCTGTAGCTATTTACTTCCTCGTGCTTTCCTTTTCCTTTATAAAGGGGAGATACTTTGACATACTTTAGAGACAGGGGGTACGTACCTTCCTTACTGCAATGATTAAATAAAGATGAAAGGATATAAGCTAAAGGCTCAGCTGTGACGTGAAGTAATGAAGTTGATATATCGTACTGTTATGAGACTTGTTTGAGCCTTTTTAAAAAAGGAAATATAAAAAATACAAAATAGATTTTAAGACAACCGTCGGATTTGGAAGTTGGAAGAAGACTGACTGGATGGATGGGTGTCTGAGGCAATACGACATACGAAATGATGATTAGGCGGAAAAAGGAGGGAGTAAGCAGAAAGGGGTGCATATAGTATATATAACACCTCCCTGGGGTGGACTAAACTTCGGGGTTGAAATTTCGAAGTTTGGGAAAACAACATCGATTGGGTTATATGTTTCTTCTAGTACTGGGAGATGGCATATCATCTGGAATCTGTTGACGTTTATTGATTTTGACAGGAATGACAGGATCGAGATTTAGCGGCTGCTCTACAGGTGGGTTGACAGGGACTGATCGGGAAAACTTAGCGAAGCGACAAGGAAGAGGGTTTTGCGATTTAATATACAAACACAATTTAATTATACAATATAATAAAATAATACAAGTTATTAAAATTAATAGAATTGAGTAATGAGTCTCGTATTTAATTATTTGATGTTGATTAATAATTTTATCCGCTTCAGCTAAAATTGACTTTAATTTAGATTTTGTTTCCGGAGTAAAAATGTCCAAATCTATGTTTTGCAATTTTATACGGGGGTCACTACTAATCTCCTTTTTAAACTTATCTAAGGTACAGCAAGAATCGTTAATTATATTGAAATTAGGTCGAGTGATAGTTACATTTATTTTTAAGTTACTTAATTTAGGTATTAATTTGGTACTTTTGCAGTACGCGTAACAATTATACGGAATGTTTATAATTCCCGTCCCGATTATATTTATTTCAACACTTATCTGCATAGGACACTCTATATATAATTTATTGTTCTGGGACTGTACATAAATCCAGTTATTATTGCAAAGTGGTTTCCATATAATCTAAATGTCCATATATGAAGTCGGTTTGGCACTGCACTAGTAGGGCACTTACAACGTTTGAGAGAAGTTCACTTTCGCAACTGGGATTCGCACTGGTCGGGTATACAGTCATGACTTCACAGATAAACTCGCGAGAGCTTATCACTCTGCATTCATTAAGTGATTCAAGGTTACAATATTCTAATTTATCCTTGGTTATTGCGATATATTTACTGCTAGGTATTATAAACTAAATGAGTGTGGTTTTACATTGTCAAGTGGGGTCGGTAGTGCTATATTATGGTATAAACTATAGGTCTTAGAAGATACCAAAGGTATTCTTAAAATAAAAACAATCTTATTGTTCAGACTATAACATAGTACACTAGATATGTTCATTAAAATATACATATGACTTAGTTCTAAAGCAACGGGTAATTTCAATTCTGCAGGTAAGTACCTATAGTTATCGACAAGCTCTTTGTATAATTGTGTGGGAGGTAACACAGCCGGGTGCAGTATGTTTTGAATGCTAAACATAATAGCGGTGATTATGTCCTCCAGTTGAAACGATAAGGTGAGGACAGCGGCTTCCAAACTGTTTAATATTGAATTAATATTTGACTTTATATTTAGATCTTCGGTAATTTGCGATATGTTTTTTTAATTTTAACGAGAGGTTGTCGATACCTTAATTAAGCCTGGCTTCATTAATTTTTATTGTATGCAAAGTATCATTAAATTTAGACAAAGCAGAAGATGTGACCAATATATTTTTTTTAATTACTGAAACCATTCTTTTCTCATTGTCCTGTAAACTCTGTATGGCGTTGTCATATTTAACAGCATCGTCCTCGTTTAGAGTCCCACAAATCGTTTTGGATAATGTACCTATAGCACCTATCCACGCACTACGCCTCAATCTATTATTGCTGGTAAGGTGAGCGATGGAGGAATACTCGGAAATGATATCTGGTGAAGCCAAAGCTTCTAGTAATGTGGACTGTATGATATGTTTAATTTGAAAGATCAACAACAATATGGAAGATTTACGTTCGATGAGAGAATTGAGTAAGTGAAGCTTGTTACCTTGGTAAATTGTAGGACGCTAACGCTGGAGGCTGCAGTCAGTCCATCACAGTTCCAACTTCACTTGTTGACACAATAAAATACCGGCCGGTGATACACATAAGATAGGTACTTTTTGGTTCTTTGTTGCGGGGGTGCGCACGCGTCGACGATAGATATCGATCTGTCAGTTTGTGTAGAACGGTTGTCCGTCCGAGCGGCGGGCCGCGCGCAGGTTGGCCATCATAACAGATAGTGACCCACCAAATCACAAGGAAAACAAGGCTTCAATGTTTTGTTTCCCTCATCGACAGAATTGCTAGTAAAATTAATGATTTGTTGTATTTATCTATCTGGCGTAACCATTCCCCCGAGCCTTGAAAGAACCTCTTTCAAAAACACGAAATAAAGTGAGAATATCTATATTAAACATCTATGACTCTAACTTTAGTTGAACCTTATTGTATTATCATTTCAATACCAGATATAATATTAACCTAATAAAAAAAATAAAAACTTAAATAACTTATATACTATAATTATTGAGTCGGAAGAGGGCATAACTTTACAACCGGCCTTAGATATGACCCAAATTTAGTACGCACTCTCGCGACTCTCACGTTGCCATCTTTGCCTTTCATGACTGCATCGATGATACCTAACGGCCACTGTAATGGCATAGTATTGTCTTGCATTACAATCACAATTATGCCTTCCTTAAT
Organism: Selenia dentaria; assembly: GCA_917880725.1. NCBI lineage: Eukaryota > Metazoa > Arthropoda > Insecta > Lepidoptera > Geometridae > Selenia > Selenia dentaria. The sequence continues at coordinate 2,103,781 of OU862877.1, forward strand.
TGGCAATGAAGGAGTATTCCATTTCTGCCGTACTTGCAGAGTGTGCAAATATTCTCTGCGCCATCTCTTCCAAAACGATTGAACAAGTTGATCTAGGAGATCAAAACGCTGAAGTAGGTGCGGAGTACACTCTTTTATCTCACGCGCTGGCATGAACCTGAGCGGTGCAGTGTGTAAGAAATGTGCAGGGGTTAAAGCTTCAGGTTCGGCGGGGTCTGAGCTTCGAATTGTCAATGGTCGTGAATTTAACAGGCATTCTATTTGAGTAAGAACGGTAAGAAGTTCCTCATAAGTTAGAACTTGACTTCCAATAACCTTATATAGGTGCGTTTTGACGCATTTCACCATACTCTCCCAACAACCGCCCCAGTGGGGTGAACTGGGTGCTATCGTTTTTATCGAAACTCTATGCTGTAAGAGCTCTTTCTCCCATACGTCCTGACATTCTCGAGAGAGAAAATTATAGAGTTCGCGCAAATACGTACGAGCACCTATAAAATTAGTGCCATTATCTGTATATAAATATTGTTTAGGCCCCCTGCGTGATAGAAACCTTTTCAGTGCAGCGAGGAAACAAGCTGTACTCAACTCGCCGACTAAGTCGATATGAAGGGCGCGGGTTGTAAGACACGTAAATATACAGATCCATGCCTTGTGGCCTTTAATACCCCGACCGCGGCGAGGGGTTACTACAAATGGGCCAAGATAGTCGCATCCCGTGTGCACAAATGCCTTACTTACTTCTTTAACGCGCGGCTCAGGAAGATCTCCCATAGTTGGAAAAGAAGGACGAGGCTTATGCCGGAAACAGACATTACATTTAGAAATCAAGGATCTAATAATTCGTCTAGCCGATAATATCCAGAACTTCGATCGAAGAATAGACATTAATAACTCAGGGCCGGTATGTAAATTAACCTCATGATAATGTTTTATAATTAATTCCACTACATGTCCTTTTCTTGGTAATAAGAGGGGATGTTTGTAATCAAATGACTCAGCGGAATTCACCAAACGTCCACCTACTCGCAATAAGCCATTGTCACATAAAATTGGCCTTAATTTGATCAAATACATTGAACATTTTTGATTATTTTGAATGCTATCGATGTCAGTACCGAAATGAAATTGTTGAACCGATCGAATAATTTCTTTCTCAGCAAAGTCTCTATCGGATATAGTAATTGGACCACATTTTAATTTCTTCAAAAATTTGAAGATGTAGCACACGATTTTTATCAACTTAATCCAAGAGGAACATTGTTGAGCCAACTTGTACAAAAAAGGTTCTTCGATCATGGTTGAAACTAAGGTTGTCGATTTGATTTCTGGCAATTCAGAATAGTCTTCATCATTTATGAACGGCTGTACAGGCCATTCGCATTTGGGCAAAGATGGCCATGAAGGCCCTTTCAGCCACAGCGGATGGTCAATCAGCTGTGCAGGAGTTGGGCCCCGAGATAAGCAATCGCAAGGATTCTCTGAACCTTTTACGTAAGAAAAGTACTCAGGAGCTACGTTTTCTTGTAACCTTGCGACGCGATTTGCCACAAACGTTTGCCATTTATGCGGCTAGCTATGAATCCAGTTCAGCGCTACCGTTGAATCAGACAAGGCTAGTATTGATTTAATAGGATACCGTTTAGAGTAGGTATCTACGACTCTTTTGACCAACTTGGATAGTAGCAAAGCCGCACAAAGCTCTAGACGTGCAAGTGATTTTCCTTGGGGGTGAATCGTCCCAGTCTACTTTCAAGATCCACAGCTCTTTAATTAAGAGCTTTGCGTATAATATTACCGGTGCAACTAAACCTAAGACGTCGAAAAGACGAGCTACTGTAGACAAAATATTTCTTTTGGTACAAGGGCGATCCTCTAGCTTGACATTAAATGCGAATACGTCATCGCTCGAATACCAAATTAGCCCTAAAATTTTGAGGGTGTCTTCTCTATCAAACTCTACACCCTGAGAGAGCCTGTGCGATTCAGGGATTTGCTCTAGAACGTCTCTACAATTACTAGCCCATTTAACTAGTTCGAACCCTCCTGCCATGAACATATCAATAAGCTCTTTAGACGCTTTCACAGCTAAATCAGGATTGATTATGGACAACAGGCAACATCATCCATGTACAGGTCGCGATCAACAATCTCTTTAGCTGTAGGGAACTGCGAGCCTTCATAGCTCGATAATTGAGAGACAGTGCGTAAAGCTAAGAAAGGGCTACATTTGAGACCAAAAGCAACTCTGTTAAATTCGAATATATGTAATTGCCCATCATTATACGGTTGCTGTACATCGGATAGTTTTTCTGTCTCACTCGTATTAAATTTATATATAATTCGTTGAAAACAACGATCCTGCGGACGCACGCCAATTCTTAAATACATTTGGCGAACGTCAGCTGATAGAGCCACAGCGAACAATTTTTTGAACGATTTTGCAGGTTTGGACCTGTGTGTAAAAGGTCATTTAAAGATACTCCACTGTCGGATTTAGAACTCGCATCCAAGACAGGCCTAACTTTGGTCGTTAACTTGTCTTGGCGAACGGCAGCGTGATGCGGTATAAAATAATTACGGTCATTAATATCAATCGATGTTACTTCAGACCGATAAGATTTGTCTATATATTCTTTTATAACATCATCGTAAAGAACCCTTAACATGGGCTGTGAAGAAAATCTACGCTCCAAATAAGCAAACCTACGTTGCGCTGTGTCATAAGAATTTCCTAGGTACTCTGGTTGAGATTTAAAGGGCAGTGCTACTTCGTAATCTCCAGTAGGTTTCCTAGTAGTAGTCGCGGAATAAAATTCTTCGCAATACTTATCATACACACTAACGAGAGGCTGGCTCTCAACGTTCTCTATTTCCCAAAACCTCTGTACCAACTTTTCTACTTCACCACTGGTGAAAGCACAAAGCGTATGTGACGTCGTAGGCAGCGATAGGACGGGAGCGTCACCTAGTACAACGTAACCTAAAACTGTTTCTAGGGCACTAGGTGCCCCCGGTGAATTAGTAAATTTACCTCCGAGTAGAATCTCAACAAATCACCAATCAAAAGGTCAATCTCTCCCGGCGTTACCCATGAATCATCCCCCAGTGGAATATTTTTTAAATTGTCATACAGATCGACGTCAATTTGACAAGTTGGCAGAGTACCAGTTATTTGGTTTAAAACCATAGCCGTGATATTAAATTTCGAATCTGCATTAAATCGTGACCGAAAGCTAACGTTAACCGAACCCTTAACAGTCTGTGATGTACCCCCAATACCCTTAACTGACAAGGTGGGATCGCGATTGACTTTCAATCCCAACTTGTTGCAACATTTCACCGTAATATAATTTTTTTGAGACCCTGCGTCTAGAATGCATCTAATAAGTACATCTCTACCATCACGAGCGGTCGCAATTGCCTTCGCCGTAGCCTCAGTGGTTTTAATATAATTAGTGCTCGATTTACATTTAGCGGACGATAAGGAGCAAAGCGATATTTCCGGATCCAATCCCGGACCCGGTACGATTTCATCAGCGATATCCACTGATCCACAATCATTATCAATTGCCACAGCCGCCATACTAGGTTGGGGTACAACTTGGGATTGGGCTGTGGAGGTGTGATTATTACCAAAATGAAGCAAAGTATGATGCTTACTATTGCACTTATGACAAGTAGTACGTGAGTTGCAATTCGGCAAATTATGCTGCGTACTCAAGCAATTAGTACAAGCGCGATTTTCTTTAGCACATTTAAATCTATCATACGGATTAAGCTCTAAAAATCGTTTACATGAATGTAGGTGCGTATGAGAACTATCCCGACACAAAGCACAACTGCCGCTGAGCAGGGTATCAGATTGCGCCGATACGTAGGACTGAGGCGCTCGCGTCGAAAAGCTGCGCGTTTTGACTGCGCCGCCGCCACTAGTAACTTGGCCGTTAAACCTACCGTTGATATTCCCGGCACTCGGACTACTAGCAGAGCGCTGCGAGGTGCGATACAATATTTTCACTTGTTCTCGTATAAATGAGACAAAGTCATCATAATTAGGGATAGAACTAGTACCTCTGATCGACATTTCATATGCCTTGGCTGTTTCAACATCCAACAGCTTAAGACCCATATATACAAATATAAATTCACTTAGATCCGGAATTTTTAATTGCTTCAGAGCGGCTATCAACGCAGCGTATTTATCAATAAGTTTATCTAACTGCATAGGTGACGAACCGGCAGGTTTCAACGAAAATAATTGATTTAAATACGTGGTACCTAACGCTCGAGTATCCTTGTATTTATGTATCAATGCTTGCCAAATAATTTCATAGTTTTCAGCCGCCGGCGATAACCCCCCGCAAATATCTCTGGCTCTGCCCGACAAGTGACTCATTAGATAATGAACCCGCTCAGTATCGGTTAATGATATATTATCGTGAATTACCCGTTTGAACGTTTCGTAAAAATACGGAAAGGATTGTATATCCCCGTCAAAGGTGGGTAATTCTATCCGAGGGATATTAATGGTGTTTTTATATCTGTCATGATCACACGTAGTAGGGGTCTGAGGGGAGGCTGTTGAGGCAGGTGGCTCTAATTTATTTAAATATGTTTTTATGTAAAAGTATAACTCATCAAACGCTGTCAATGACTGATAATTAATTATGTAATCCTCATTTTGTTCCAAGTTATATGAATTTACATCATCTACAAGTTTCTTATATTCCTCTCGAATTAGGTCTACATGTCGACCATGGACTATAAAAGCTTGGCGAGACTTATCCTCTTCTTTAATCTTAGGTATTAAGTTATAAATTGATTGCACTTGAGTAAACAGCTGTGCGCGTTTTGCCTCAGCCATTCTTATTTTTCTAGTTAATTGATCCATAACGACGGCTATTATTAAAAGCTAAATTACTATGTTACAAGAGAGATTAGAACAATGCTAAAATTTACTCGTAAGTTAAGTTAAGGTAAGTACGTTAAGGTATAAAAGAATAGGCAATAAGTAGGTACTACATGCATACAACCAGGCAACCAATTCACGTAAGTATGTAAACTATAATATTCCTACAAAGAACAACGAATAAACGTTATATGTGGTTTAAACCTAATTTATTAATTTCGCGCACAAACTCGAGGTACGAAAAGGGGAAATTACATGTTATACATATACTTTCAATCTACTCTAATACAACAGTTAGATCGTTTGAACATGTATAGAAATATACAAACACTAAGTGCATCCTGACCATGACATATACAATTAAACGATAGGCAGATACGACAAAGTGGCGATAACAAATTGTTTCAGCATATTAAATATAATTGCACCCAACAGGTAACTATTAACTGAACAACAAAAACAATAGTGTTACAATTCGATGCGATGCGAAGTTATATTAAATTAATGTAATTTCCTTTGATCAAAGTAAATTACTTATCGAATGTAACAAACTATGCGGTACGAGTGTCGAGTGTTAATCTTAAATAAAAGTGGGTATATTGTAAACTATTATGCGTTATAACAAAGAACCTATATTACGAGTCCATTAAAACGTAAACGCCGGCAACAAATATTTATGTTTGTATTTAAGTATATTACTCTAATTAGGTTTTATACATTCATTAGCAAATTGCCTCCGTAACCAATGAAATACGAACAAGCTTATTTCGCCGTTCTACACAATAAGGTTCAACTTCACAGTACGAGTTATATGACGATTTACGTAAATCACTATTGAGATATTTTTGTTTTTATAGTAAATTGATGATTTCGTGTTATATCCGGCTCGAAGGACCAGAAATTAAGGTGAAGCCAAAGCTTCTAGTAATGTGGACTGTATGATATGTTTAATTTGAAAGAACAACAACAATATGGAATATTTACGTTCGATGAGAGAATTGAGTAAATGAAGCTTGTTACCTTGGTAAATTGTAGGACGCTAACGCTGGAGGCTGCATTCAGTCCATCACAGTTCCAACTTCACTTGTTGACACAATAAAATACCGGCCGGTGATACACATAAGATAGGTACTTTTTGGTTCTTTGTTGCGGGGGTGCGCACGCGTCGACGATAGATATCGATCTGTCAGTTTGTGTCGAACGGTTGTCCGTCCGAGCGGCGGGCCGCGCGCAGGTTGGCCATCATAACAGATAGTGACCCACCAAATCACAAGGAAAACAAGGCTTCAATGTTTTGTTCCCCTCATCGACAGAATTGCTAGTAAAATTAATGATTTGTTGTATTTATCTATCTGGCGTAACCAATATCATTGTATCTTATAGTGAGCGGTTCTAATATGTTATGACATTCTAAGTTGCTTATGGTTTCAATTTGAAATTGATTGCATAAGAAATGTACTGTACCTAAAATAGAGTTAATATTTTGAATATGCGGACTTATGTAAGATATATCAAACGGAGTAACTACGTCTAAGTGACCAACATTTGTTTTGAGTTCACCAATTGGATCGAAATAAATGCCGGAGCTCGAGTTGATTGGTTGGACATACTCTTGGTGACCTTGGGCCAGTACGCTGTAATGAAAAGAGATGTCGAAGTTACTAACAATTAAACTTAACTAATTTTAACTTTATTACCTAACTACAACTATTTTATCTAATTAATAATTATGCATTATTTAATGCTGAATTAAGCTTATACTACTCGTAGTATAATATATATATATATATATATATATATATATATATATATATATATATATATATATATATAATATAATTATTTAATGCGTTAATTGTAACGCTTATTAATTAATTATAAGTATTGAGTATTACGTGGATCCATCATGGCCTTCCACGTGTTTGACTTCATCATAGTGATGTTTCACATGACGTCTATTTATTAAAAGTGATAAAGTATGGTTGCCATGAATCTTTACAATTTTATATGGACCTTTCCATATAGGCGATAGGGCTTTTCGCATCCTAAGGTGATTCTTTAGAAGAACGTATTCACCAATTTTATACTCGACAGGTCGAGTTCGCGTGTCATAGTAATTTTATGAATTTTCTTTTGATTTGTGAATATATTCTAAAGCTTTATCACGCGCGTGCTTCATGCGATGTTGCAAGAGCTTTACGTATTCAGGATAGGTAGTATTAGAATTGTCACTGTGTCAGGGATGTGGGGCTTATGCCCAAACAACAGTTCGTATGGTGAGTAGTGTGTAGTTGAATGAACGGCGGTATTGTATGCCAACATAGACGTATATACATACTGGGGCCAGTTATCTTGGTTTTCATTCACATAAGATTTAAGGTACTCTTTGAGAGTGGAATGCGATCGCAAGCACCTTGCGTCTGCGGATGGTAGGGTGATGACCGCAACTGTTTAATTTTTAGGAAATTGCATGTTTTCTTAAAAAGGTCTGCTGTAAAGTTAGTACCCTGATCGGTGAGTATGTATTTAGGAATTCCGAATAGTGATATGAAATGGAGGAGGCAGTCGCTCGCTTCTGCCGCTGTGTTACTACGAAGAGGATATGCTAATGAAAATTTTGTTAAGTCGTCTTGCATAGTCAGGATATATTTGAGTTTAGCTGAGCCAGATTCAGGCAAAGGGCCTACAATATCAAGGGCTAGCCTCTCGAATGGAGATGTAGAAGTGGATGTTATTACCATTGGAGCTCTATTTATTTTACGCAACGCTTTGTTAGTTTGGCATGACTGACATTTCTTAACATAGCTCTCAATATCACTGCGCATATTTTTCCATGAGAATCTTTCTTTTATGCGGCTTAACATTCTCGCGGATCCAAGATGTCCTGTGATTGGGATGTCATGATTATCTTTTAAGATTGTGGGAATTTCACTAAGTGCTGGATAAATAATATTATTATGGTAGATGTGGATTTTTATATTGGTGCCGTCAAATAAATATGCCAACATGTTATAGATTTTTGCAAAGGAGTGTCTGTGAAAAGGATTTCTAAAATCTGATATGCTTATTTCATTTACTGTAGGATAAGACATGATTATTTCGTCGCGAGCATATCTAACCCTTTCATTGACAATGGCAATATGTTTGCCATCATGTTTTCATTTTTATAATTTTGAACAGTGAAGACATACTGAATGGTTGCTATAAAATTGTAATAGAGAACAGAACCTTAAACAAAAAAAAAATATGACAGACGATGTCGATGTCATCTGTCAAACGTTTGTCATCTGGTTTTCCTAGAGAAGTGCTTATTTTGAGGTTACCGGTTTCATCTCGATTTATCTCAAAATCTTGAGTGCTTTTTTGGTAAGTTTTTTTTTTGGATTTTATGATTTGATTATTATATTTGTTGGTATGAGTAATATTTTTGCGTAATATTGAATATATTTCATACAATTTTAAAAATTCATGTCGGCAATATGCATGCCGCTATCTGTATGAGGCATATTGCATGATGGCAAAATGTTTGCCAGTACTGGTACGTACTACTATTATTAGTGAACTAAGTTTTTGAATATAAAATAATATTATATAAAAAATAAATATATTATAATTATATACCTTATACATATTGTCTATTTTTATAGAAAAATGAAAATTCTGATACCTGATGAAATAGAAGCAGCTTTAGAGGACTTATTTGGTTTTACTGACGGATATGAAGCTGAAGATGGAGAGGAAAATTCTGATGTTGAAGATTTGGCTGCTATTCTGTCGTCAAATAAGAGTTATGAGCCAATAAATGATAGGATTTTTCCAGAGCTAAGCCCTCGTCCAGAGTCACCAGTTCAGCAACCATTATCACCTCAACCAGGGCCTTCAAATCAAAATACTGTCCAGCCACCTGTACAGGATTCGGATTTGTCGGAGAGTGAGGACTCTAATGAATCTGATGAAGACGAAGAATCGTGGAAAAAAGTAGCCTGGCCACAGGACCCTGTAGTTTCCCTTTTTGATTCGTCTGTTTTAGAACCAGTACGTAATATAGCGAACAGGACGAGGCCACTTGTATTTTTTGAAATGTTCTTTGACACAGAAGCTATTGCCATGATTGTAGACCAAACCAACCTATATGCATCTCAATGTCAAGATCAGAATTGGGAACCGGTGTCGGCAGCGGAAATAAAGGCATTGCTGGGGTTGCTAATTCAAATAGGTATCCACAAACTGCCCTGCATAGAAGACTATTGGTCCAGTGACCTATTGCTGCAGATCATTGAGATTGCCGAGACAATGACTTTGAAAAGATTTCAAAAAATTATGAAATATTTACATCTCAATGATAATTCCAAAATGCCAAACAGAACTGATGATAACCATGACAAATTATATAAAATACGACCACTTCTTGAACACATAAATATGAAATGCCAAATGAATGCCAAAAACACACATTCTCAGTCGATTGATGAATGTATGATCAAATTCAAAGGGAGGTCGACTCTCAAGCAATATATGCCAATGAAACCTATAAAACGAGGTTTCAATGTTTGGGCTAGGGCCGATAGCCTCACTGGCTATTTGTATCAGTTTCAAGTTTACACTGGGAAAACAGAAAAATGTAGAATCAGGATTAGACAGCAATGTTGTCATGAAACTATGCCAGTAACTCATAAATGAAAACTATATGGGTCATATTGCTTTTGACAACTTTTTTTCCAGTCCAGCTCTACTATAAAACTTGTATGATAATGGTATATATGCCACTGCCACAGTCCGAAATGATCGCCAAGATATGCCACTACTAGTGAAAAAGCCCAAAGTGACTGGTAACAAAAAAACTGATGAAAGAATAACAAAGGCTGTGAAAGATGCAAACCAAAAAACAAAAAAGCTGAAAAGAGGAGAATGGAAATGGAGGGTGAAAGAAAATGTTGGGTTTGTTATTTGGGAAGAAAAAGAACAAGAAAGAAAAAGAAAAAGAAACTTAAAAATTGATAAGTGTTTTGAGCAATGCATTTCATCCGAAGCAGAAGACATCATGTGGAAGAACTCAGAATGATGGCTCTAAAAAAGCATTTGCTTGTCCACTGTCAATTTTAGAATATACAAAACGTATGGGTGGGGTAGACCGCTTTGACCAAAAAAGGACCCCATATGCTATTGGAAGGAAGAGCTCAAAATGGTGGAAACGCATATTTTATTTCCTCGTTGACAACGCTACATATAACAAATGTATATATTTTATATGTCTCAAACAAAAGAAACCATAGACGATGACACAAAAAGAATTTCGACTGACGTTGTCACGAGAACTAGTTGCAAATACAACATTTCGAAAAACGGTCCTTTGCCTCCATGCCGAAGTTCGCTTCTAAAAAAAGTAAGTCTGCACAGTCACAGCCGAGTACATCTAGGCAAAAGAATGAGTTTGGCGTGCCTGAAGAAATTCGATTTGCTGAAGTGGGTCAACATTGGCCAGTAGAAATAGCCACATACAGAAGATGTCGTTTGTGTAGCAATGCACAAAACAATCGCCGTTCCAAGATACAGTGTGATAAATGTCTGGTACCATTGTGTGCCGTACCCTGCTTCAAAAATTACCATCAAACAGACAAATAAGCACTGCTTATATTTAAAAATTTTGAGCTCTAGACTGATGGTGGCATATATGTTGCCATCATGTTTTTTTATATATTCCAAAAAGATAAAAATATAAACTATGCTTTAATAAACAAATAAAAATATATGATAAACATATAAAGGTTTTATTTCAGTATAAATGTTCGCATATCCTCTACCAGTAAAAGGGCTAAGACTTTTAAATATATCGGAATACGAGCAGTCGTCAAAATGGTGCACTTTCGTGAATATGAACAGGTAGGTTTTGTTTTCTACTGTAAGCGGTAAAAAGGTATGTAAAGATCTTTCTGTTTTCAGGAATTCCTCACGTTGGAGGCTCGGACAGTTGCTGAGGATTTCTTCGACATAAGGCACGGATTCGTCCATGTCTATTGAGGTAGGTATAATTACTAGCTTTTGTATGCCTTTCAGAAGATCATCGTTATGTTCTGTTATGTGAGTATTATACAACTTTATTGATGATTTTAAAAATGTGTTATAGGTTTCATCAGATACAGGTAAGTTTTCAGATGCTGAAGAAGGAGTTCCAGGGTCGCGGTATGCTGATATCGATGCAGGTAAGGTTTCAGGGTTTTGCCAACTTGTCGAGGGTTGAGGAGCTGATTCGGTTTCAGGAGGAGTATTTGCAATACTATGAGTAGCTACGAGAGGAGAAGGATCTGCGGATACAAGAGGCTCTGCAGGATAAGGAGAAGCTACGACAACGGGCGGATCTTCGGATACAAGAGGTTCTGCGGAAATAGGAGGATACAGGGGACTGAAATCATAGTCCCTCACAACAACTGGGCTATAGTCTGTTGTAATTAGATCATCAAGAGTTTCTTGGTGAATTTCAGGAATTTGTAATTCTGGTGAAATATCGACAAGAGGGCTCAGGTGAGTTTCGTTAGTCGGAATTGGAGTTTCGTTAGCCGGTGAAGGATTTAAGTTATTTTTATTTTCAGGAATGATAGGGTTGACAGGATATCTTGATAGAGCGTCGGCTGCAGAATTCAATTTACCCTTGCGATATACGATTTCGTATTCATATTCGTATTCTTCTAGTTTTAGCCGCCAACGTTGTAGTTTGCTGCTGGGGTCTTTATGATTAAAAAGCCATTTTAATGGTCTATGGTCGGTTATGATAAGGAATTTATTCCCGTAAAGGTAGGGACGGAATGTTTTACAGCCGTAAAGGATTGCTAGCAACTCCTTTTCATTAGTGCTATAATTAGATTCGCTCTTATTGAGGGTACGTGAGAGTACAGGTTGATCTTTACCAATTGGGCCTTGGGAGAGAACAGCACCTAAGGCGTAGTTAGATACGTCACAGGTAAGTATGAAAGGTTTAGAGAAGTCAGGATAAATGAGTAGGGGCGCGGTTGTCAATTTACCTTTTAAAGTGTCAAAGGCAAGTTGTTGTTGATTTTCCCATATGAAGGGGGTTTTCTTTTTAAGGAGACTGGTAAGGGCTTTATCAGTTTTGGAAAAGTCAGGAATAAATCGGCGGTAATAGGAAACAAGACCAAGAAATGATTTGATATCTTTTGCAGATTTTGGTACTGGAAATTCGACAACGGCTTTAATTTTGTCAGGATTTGGCTTGACGCCTTGTTCGGTGATAACATGACCAAGGTAACAGACTTCTCGTCGTAGAAACTCACACTTATCGGGTTGTAATTTAAGTTTAAAGTCTCGCATTCTTTGAAAGATGGATCTAAGGTTTAAGATGTGGACCGGATATCATATGCATAACAGACAATATCATCTAGATACACGATACATCGAATGCCTTGGAGCCCTGATAAGGCGGAATTCATTAATCTCTGAAAGGTGGAAGTGGCGTTTTTAAGTCCGAAAGGCATTCGCAAGAATTGGAAATGTCCCTCTGGGACGGTGATTGCTGTTTCAACTTTGTCAGCTTCATTTAGCAATATATGATGAAAACCAGATGCGAGATCTAAGGTAGAGAAATATTTACTATTGCCAAGTTGATCTAAGATCTCTGTGATCTGTGGTATAGGGTAAGTATCACCAATTGTGACGTCGTTAAGCTTCCTGTAGTCTATTACTACTCGCCACTTTTGTGTATTGGAAGCGTCGAGATTTTTGGAACAACCCATATCGGTGATGACTAAGGAGAATCGGAAGGCTCTATAATATTTTGCTTCAGCATTTTACCAACTTGATTTCGGACTTCGGCTTTGTGAATTTCTGGGAATCGGTAAGTTTTCGTGTGAATTGGTATTTCAGTTGTTGTTTTTATATCGTGTTTTAAGGCATTTGTATAAGACAGATCTTCTCCAGGAAGATGAAAAATATCAGAAAACTCGGAGCACAATTGAAAGAGATCTTCATTTTCTTCACTATTTAGATGAGAGACGCGCAATTGTTTTAGTACTTCTTCTGTTCGTGTGGCGCAGTTGATTGAAGGATGTATATGGTTCACGGAAGAATCCGGATGTTTTTCGAATTTGAAGGTGTTAATTAGGGTAAGTGTTAGGTTTAGATTTGATTTTAGTGTTACAGGTCCTTCAGAGGTATTTACCACAGATATATTTATTCTGTAATTTTTTTTAACTCGTACTACGCAATTTGCAACCAATAGGGTTTTAGAGAGTTTCTGATCAAGAACCATCCCTTCTTTTATTTCAGGGTTCTGGACTGAACATTCAATAATAGTTTCTGTTCTTGCAGGTATTAAGTATGCGGGGTCATGGAAATGCAATTTCAGGGATGATTTCCCAATATGGAGAGAATTATTAGTATAATCGATGTTGCAGCTATGCGCGTTGAGCATGTCAGAGCCTATAATGCCGTCATATGGTAAGTGTATTTTGTCGATAACGTGAAATTGATGTAATATACTGGATTTAGGTAATCGTATTTTAAGTTGAAAGTGACCACGGGTTTGAATAGATTCTTCTCATGAATCAATGCCTTTTAAATGTATTTTTTCTTATACTAACTTAGGATGTTTTGTCATACAAGCATATTTTAACAGACTTACTGAGGATCCTGAGTCTACAAGAAGGGATAATGGAATATCTGACACGGTAGATTCAACGAGTACATGAGGTAATAACATTATTGCAGGGTTATTCGTGATCTCGAATACATTAACCTCAGAGGATTTGAGCAGCTTGGAGCTCTGCGCGGATATAGTGGGTTTTGGCAAGTTGGTCCTATGCACGGATACAGTGGGTTTTGGCAGGTTGGCGCTCTGCATGGATACAGTGGTTTTTGGCAGATTGGCTCTCTGCACGGATACAGTGGATTTTGGCAGGTTGGCGCTCTGTACGGATACAGTGGATTTTGGCATAGTCAAAGAATAATCTCTATGTAGCGGAGTTATTTTGGATTTAGGAAAAGGACTTATAGTGTCGATTTCTGAATTTTTAAGTCCCGTACGACACCGGGACGAGACGATTACTCGTTTTTTGATACAGTATCAACGGTATCGTAGTCCTCTACTTGATCAGCTGAACATTGATCTTCATGGGTATCGGAGACGAAATGGATACGCTGGGTATCCTCGTTTGATTTTGGTCCAATTTAAATCGGTTGTTGTTGTATTCCCGTTTGCGACATTGTTCCAGGGTGTGACCTGGTCCTTTACAATATCTGCAGAATAGGGTAGCGGAGTTGTTGTTGTTATTAGGTCGGTTAGGGTAAAAGTTCGACTTGGATTGATTTAAGGTTTGGGGTAGGTTTGTAGTAGATCGCTGATTTTGATCACGACGCGGGGCTTGAAAATTTTGTCTTTGGAAATTAGGCTTTTCCTGTCGTGAATTATTAGGACTCTGCTTACATAAATATTGTTGGATTTTCTCCTCGGATATCGCTATATTTACAGCTTCGTTACATCTTACAATGTTAGATATGCGGGCCATCAGTCCCATCTGGAAATGATGGAGGGCTAATTCTTCCATGGCTGCTGTACGTCCTATCATTTCTCTACTTTTATGGCCGTGTGAAATTGATATTTCCGTGAGTAACTGAGAAAGACATGTTTCTATTCTTAGAGCGTACTGGCTCACGGATTCATTAATTTGTTGTTTACACTCTTGAAGGTCTGTGAGCAAATGAGTATAGTGTTTCCTTTCACTAAACTGGGTTTTGAGAAATTCTTTGAGTTGTAACCAATTGGCAAACTCTTTAACAGAACAGGCAGTTTGTGCCTTGCCCTGCAATTGGCATAAAATATATTTGAACAGGATATCTTTTTGAGACTCTGATGCTAGTTCGTAGACGTTGTTGCAGTTTACCAAAAAGGAGTTCAATGTGTCCCTAGACCCATCAAAAGATTTTATAAATTTAAGTAATGTAGAAAGGTCTGGTTCTAATTTATTTCCTGAATTATTTTTCTTTTTAGATCTTGTAGTAGGGCCAGAAGGACGGCAAAACCCATCGTCCTCCGTGTCGGTAACTGCTATTTCCGGTTTTTCAAATTTAGGACTTGAAGCTCTACTCTCAGACATTTTGCGTTAATTTAATCAAATTATAAAAATAAAATAGTACACAACAATAATAATACACGACAATAATAGTACACGGCAATTACAATACACACAATAAACAAATAATAATTAACAATAGCTAAAAATAAAAGGTTAAAGTATATTAAGAGCAGTAAAAAGTTTGATATTCGCAATAACCAAGAATCACTTTCTTTCGACGAATCAGATTCTCGCTCGGTAGGTGAGATGTAGCCACGCCGGATGTAGATAAGAGTCGTGCGTCGGGCCGTCGATTCGGATGGGGCTCGTTGCTCGTCGGGTGGTCAATACCGATCACAGCACTAAGTTGTGCGTGACAGTGGGTATGACTAGTTGTTCCGGAAGAAGACCAGCTACAGCACGGACAGTGCGCAGCAGTGGGCCTTACACGGAACTGGGATGTAGGTAGATGACCCGGGCCAACACTCGGCACACTATATTTGTATTATCCGGGTATGCACAGTAGAGTTTATCACTTCCACGCACACACGACACACAGATTTCACTCGCGTAATACTTGAAACGGACGGAGACGGTACCGGGGACTTTTTAAAATCCCTTTACGCTGCAACCAAATGTTATGAGACTTCGGGGTTGAGCCTTTTTAAAAAAGGAAATAAAATACAAAATAGATTTTAAGACAACCGTCGGATTTGGAAGTTGGAAGAAAACTGACTGGATGGATGGGTGTCTGACGCAATACGACGTACGAAATGATGATTAGGCGGAAAAATGAGGGAGTAAGCAGAAAGGGGTGCGCATCTTTAGAGTTCTTATGTGCTACACCATGTACCATAATGCGGAACACCTCTAAAGCAGTGAATGTCCTAAGCCGAAGAGAACGATCATGGTGAGGTCGCGCTGCCGCCAGCGCGCGCATCGCGGCGGCTATGTCAGCAGCAGGCGCGCCGCACGTCGCGGCCGTGCTTACAAAGTGTGCATTTACAGCGTCGACGGCGTCAGCCTTGCTGGAGAATTTAGACCCATCGGGTCGCGTCAATAACTCAGTATAGTCTAGGTTTCTCTTCGATTTACCAGTTTCAGTGTTAACTATCTCCCACATTGATTTTATTATGTTTGGAGATTTATTTATTAAGTTACAGTAGTAATTACCTCTTTCGCGTTGCAGTAAGTCATCATATTTTATTAGGTATTCATTTATTTTCACTAACAAGTCATCATTTAATGGAAATTTAGTCATAATATTTCACATGTCAAATAAAAAAGAATTCAGATAAACAATTTCGTCTGTCACCCAAGATATGTTTCTATTAATTACTATGGATCGATTTATGGGGAAACAAAATGTGATTTTATTTTTAATTATATTCAATACAGCCTTTGCTAATTCGTTCGACGATGCTGACTGCTTCTGTTCGATCTCAAACCAGTCAACGCTTTCGACCGCCGCAGCGAAGTTGCTTCTGTTAGCTTGGGTGTAGGAACTGGCCCCCCCGAAGGGTTCTCGCATTGACGTGGCGGGGGGGCTCAGTAACCGTGGCTAGGTACACCACGGTGAATCCAAGAGGAACCCAGGGGCCGCGCCGGCGTTGGGGTGCGCTGGCCGGCTCAGGCGGGCCGCTCCTATGGGCTTTGGCCGCCAAGTCCACATAGGAGTGGCGGGGTCCGGGCGCTTTGGCGCAGACTCGAGGAGGTGGGGCCCGGGCGCTTTGGCGCAGGCTCGAGGAGGTGGGGCCCGGGCGCTTTGGCGCAGGCTCGAGGAGGGGGGCCCGGGCACTTTGGTGCAGGCTCGAGGAGGTGGGGTCCGGGCGCTCGGCGCAGACTCGAGGAGGTGGGGTCGCGGGGGGGCTATCCCTTGTGGCTGACGTAGCAGGCGGTGGGGCTACGTATCCGACCCACCGCAGGGAGACCACGGGCGACCAGACATGGGGAAGTCTGGCGCCCATTGTTGGCGAGTTTGGTCTCCGAGGCAGTTGCGGCGCGCCATGTGTTCTGGCGTGCCGCGAAGAGAAGGGTCCGGCAACGGACAGCCACGGCGGGTTCGCGGTCGTGTGAAAAATCTGTCCCGCGTTCCCGCCGAGGGCGGCAGTGACGGAACACCCCGGGGTTTTGGTGGGTATACGGACTCCCACATAACCACCTCCCTCCCCGTGGTGGGTGGTATCCATAAAGGATTTCCCCGGGACAAAAAAAAAAGGGTGTAGGAACTGGCGAAGTGAGTGGGCGCGGGCCCCGGGCCCGGCTCGCAAGGGATGATAGTGCGCACTGCGTAGTGGTCACTCAGGTGAGTGTCAACTGCTGTCGCGCGCGAATCTCCAGATGACGCGCAGCTGACGTAGACGTGGTCAATACAAGTGCTCGTGGAATCGGTCACCCTCGTGGGGAAGTCAATAATGTTGCATAAATTGTTTGTTGACAGTATGTCATTCATCTGTTTTAGGTCACTATTTAGAGACCTAGTAAAATCAATATTGAAATCGCCTACTACTACAAACTCTTTCCCGGAATCATTAAGCTTGTTGAGCAAACATTCCATCACAGGGAAATATTGAGACGTGATCGTCAGGTTAGATCGGTAAATGCATACTACAATTATTTTTTCTCTCGATTAGTTCTATGGATGATATTTCGCACACTTGTTCAACAGAAAGTCGAGTCAAACAATCCAAGTTCTTAAATTTTAAATTGTTACTTACGTAAATAAAATACTCGATCCACCATGAGCCACAGTAGATCTACAATAATAAGAAGCTAGAATAAAATTATTTATATTTATACATTTAAGCTCGTGTTCTTTAAGCCAGTGCTCAGTCAAACACAATATATCGCATTTTAAATTGCATTGTAGTAACACTTCTAATTGTCTAGTTTTGTTCTTTAACGACGCGATGTTTTGGTGACATAATCTTACGAAACAGGTTCCTCGCTTATCACCAGCCGTCGCCACCGTTGCTCGTCGCGTACACTGCAGAGTAGGCTGCGCTTGCACCGCCGCCGCCGCCGTCAGAGTACGTATGCTCGCTCTCACTTTACCGCTGCCTGCAAGTGCGAGCGGGCGCGAAAAAACCAACTCGCAAAGCGGATTCCTTGCGGCCACACAGTTGGTACAGTAACTTGCGCGTATACGCTTTCTGGCATTCCGATAATAAATGATGCATGTTTATCGGATTTTATTTGCCGCTTTTCAATAAAATACTCTGCTTTCGTAATTTTATTTAGAAAATTTCTAACTTGGTCAGCTGTTGTGTCTACTTGGAAAGACCAAGCTTGAATGTAGTTCGTCTTTTCCACGGCTTGAAGTCCGTGGTCGTCCTTAGCAACACCGATGACGACGGGTCGTTGTTTATTCCTGCGTCGTCGGGACGCCACCTGCCATTGTTCTCCGGAGATAAGATTATTCTCCACGGTCTCGGTCAGTGATTGCGTAGCTTTCTGTGACGTCATCTGAGTGTGTGAATTGTGGCTGCAGAACCGATGCAGACGTCACGGAGGAATTAGGCTTCTCACTCGTACCTCTAGCTGCCCCCTTCGGCGTGCTCGCATTTACTATCTTCTTAGTAGTGGCATCGGCCAAATCAGCAATAGCGGCCGCTGCGTTTATACGGGCATTTCGTAAAACGCGCTGTGGCGCTATCGTGGAGCTCGCGGTCGGCAGTGTATTTGTTACCGCGTTGCGGGTAGGTGACTCATGTTGGGTTGAAGATAATTTCGCGATTATTACAGATTGTTTAACTATTTTATCTTCTAGTGTTTCCACTTTACACGATAATCCTTCCACAGTCTTAATTAGTTCGCGGACGAGGTTTTCCAACACTTTTTGTGACATTTTCGGTACAACACGAATAAAAAATACGGAGCGCAACTTGACACAACCACGGTCGACGAGTCAAATGTATTGTATTGTATTGTATTGTACCGACTAAGTTTAGTATTTCTAACCTGTAACGTCATAATCCCGAAACGAAAACAGATTTTAGACCTTTATAAGATATTTCTCAATAAGATTATAGAACGTAATATCAAAGAGCTTCGTAGAACGTAATATTAAGCTCCAAAACTTTGATTGAGAATTATTTCAGCTTACAATTTTCTACACAAATGTTACTTTAGAAAATACGAACACTTTCGACACAACTTTTGAAAATCCTTTGAACAAGCGTTTCAATAGAAACTTACAAAGAAGCACTTTAGCTGAGACGCTGTTGAATATCACTACATTTAATAAAACTGTAGAGGTCAAACTTCTGTACAAGGCAAAAAATGCTAAAAACCGAATCAGGGGGATCTAAGGAGTGAAATCTAACTAATTTCCAAATAAAGGCTGTTTGTCTGTCTGTTTGTACGGGCTAATCTCCAAAACGGCAGGACCGATTTAAACCGAATTTCGTAAGGTGGTACCTTATATCCCTCGCCAATATAGGTATAGGATGCATTTGATCCCGGTAAATTAAAGAGTTCCCGTGGGATAGTAAAAAAACTGTAACCCGCGAGGTCACACGAGCGAAGCCGCTGGCAGGTAAGCTAGTATTTGATATTTGGTTAACACAACAGGCGAAATCGTGGGAGTGCCATTTACTTAATCCGTGCTTAAAAAGTTACGACCAATAATGAGCTACGAAATTCACAAAGTTCTTTTATCTAAAAATATATAATCTAAACGTTAAAAAAATTCTAATTAATAATAACCTGGCAATTCCGCGTTATTAAAATTATTATGAAATTTTTTTCTTTTATAAGGAAGGGAATTTGTTTGATTTTAATTTGTTTTCTAATTATTGCTTACGCGGAAAGGTTTCAACCGTTTTATTAAACAATACCTTATTGCTATTATAGCGGCGCGGCGGTTCAACAGGTCACGTTGAGTGATCAAATGTAATTGAGATACCTTACCGCATGAGTGAGTGCAGTGACCCTGGTTGTACTCGATAACTTACACCATAGTTAGATAAACATACTCTTATCAACATGAATGTGAGGAAACAAGTTAAATTGATAAAATTTCTAACAAATGTTCTACACGCGTAGCACGCGACGTGGTAAGTTTTGTTAGACGTTGACATCAGCAAATATTAATCTATACATAATAAAATTGTAGAAGTTGAATTTCGGCACAATAAAAAAGCAAAAAACCGAGCCAGGAGGATGTAAGGGGTGAAATCGGACGAATTTATATTTTTTTCATTTTTTTGTTTCTCTGTTCATCTGTCTGTTTGTACAGAATCTCCGAAACGACTGGACCAATTTAAATTAAGTTTTGTATGGTGGTAGCTTATAGCCCTGGTCAACATAAAGTATACTTTTGATACCGGTAAATTAAAGAGTTCCCGTGGGATAGTTAAAAATTTAATTCACCGTATCCCGCGAGGCCACGCGAGCGAAGCCGCTGGCGGGTCAGCTAGTTAGACAATAAATTATACAAATTTGTAAAAAGTATTGTATTTGTAAAAACAAATGAGCAAGCGATTCATGTGGTAAACAAACACCTAAGTCAGTTTAGGTTTGTTTCTGGATGTTAATATCGCAGTGCGGTGTCGGGGACAGGGGTGCTTTGGATGGAGAGCACATCTGCCATCGCTGACGAGATCAGGTTTGGTATGGAGAACTACATACCATTTACTGATACTGTCAGCAGTGGCAAGACCAAGCCCTGGTTCAGTTGCGTATGTGCCGATGCGGCTCACAACATCACACAACGTTAACTCATATTCGTTTATGATAATAATAATAATAATAACGACACCGCGGACCCTGATTCTCCCTGGGGCTAAATGAGACCCCTGACCCCCGGCTTGCCTTAATTGGCCGTCCGGGGGTGGAGAAGCAAGAGCAAGTAACAAAAAGCTCCAAGGGTGGAAGTGTTAAAGGACATAACGACGGTAGTGGCGCTCTAGTGAAACCGCAGTCCACCTCTCGAAACCCTTTAGCCATGTGGATGGCTAAAGCGTTTCGAGAGGTGGACTGGACCAACGTTGCCCCTTTTGTCACCATTGATGGTGGCTCTTATGGGGGGCCCGTTTAGTGGGTGGCAAGTCACCATCTGCCTAAATATTTTAAAATGAGACTGAAATTGGCAGGTGCCGTAGTCTCGTCCATAGCCTACTCCCAACTTTTACGAAACTATCATAAATCGGAAGAGTTCAGTCCATTTCATTATTTTTTTTTTCTTCTATACAACTTGCACTTGACTGTCGTTATAGTAATTTAGAAAATAACAAAGCATTATTTATATACAAGATATTGTATTGAGTCCATAAGAAGTAGGTAAAATGAATACAAGGTGTAACTTTATAAACACGATAAACGTGTAGCCTACTATCGCCCTTATCATTAATAAGTTCATACCAATTGCCTGGCCATTTTACCCTATTTTGTAATAGTTATAAGTACGAGTACCATGTTAACCTTCATCCAATATTTGTTCTGTTTTTTATACTCCTTTGTATTTGCTATACCAAACAGGCCTCTAAGTGTTGGCTACAGCCCCACTAATGCCTTTTTAAAGGGCCGTATTAAATCCGTGATTTTTTTAAATAAAAGGAATAATAATAATAATATTTCTTTATATCAGACAACAGGGTTCATATCACACTTGGTATACAAAAAATGATATCACAAACAAAAAAAAATCCTATTAAAATTTAACTTAAATTTGAATATACATAAGTATAGATTTATAGCAAAATAAAATACAAAAAATTATAATTAAAAAGATATTAAAAACATAATTAAAACAAATTAAATTAAAGTATTCATTGAAAATTAGGTGGCAATTTCCACCAACCGTCTATATGTTGTTGTCAACATGAGTCTCTCTGCCAAGCCTCTGATGATTACATTGTTACACTTGTCAACTCTGGACATGAAGGACGCTATTTCTATATCTTTTACGTTGGATGGCATTAAACGAGTCGACCCTAGTCTCTGCGTATATTTCAGAAACACTGCAATAACGCTTCAGTCCCATCAGTTTCCTGAATATATTGTTGTAGGTGACTCGTATGCCATCGTGTGCCTTTTTCGTGTAATCTGTCCAGAGCTGACAGGTGTAGAAAGTCTGGCATAAGGACCTGAAAAGTGTAATTTTCACGTCTGACGATGACCTGTTAAATTTTCTCGCAATCATATTGCCCACCACACTAAGTGCTCTGCGTTGTCGCTCAATATCCGCGTCATCTTTCAGGCTGGACGTCACGATGTAGCCAAGGTACTTAAAGGAGTCTACGATCTGCTGCACCACCTGCCCGTTAATATAAACTTCCGGCACGTTCTGTGGCCCCTTTCCCGATCTGAATACCACCATTTCAGTCTTTTTGGCGTTATACGTTAAGTCATGATCTTTCGCATATCTTTGACAGATTTCCACCAACTTTCTTAATCCTTTAATCGAGGGGCTGAGAAGCACCATATCGTCAGCATAACTCATGTTGTTGATATATCTGCCATCCAACTTGAGTCCAACTGGGTTGCTGCTCGGCTCAACGACTAAGTCGTTTACGTAACTCTTGAACAGATCGGGAGAGTCAACAATTTTCAATATAGTCAAAGCTGACCGCGGGCAAAGCATTTAAATTTTTAGCTACAAAATTTGATAGGCAGTCTGGATCGCATTCTTTAATAAGTTTAATAATATCTTGTACACTCTTTTGCTCCCCTCCTTCCTTCCTCCTGATTAGCTTCTTGCCTGATCCCATTAATGTATGGGCAATCGATCTTGCATTTTCAATATCTTCGCAGGAATAGGCACTAAGACATATCTGAATGATTCCAGTTTCTGGTAGTGTGTCGACCTTGTTACTAATAAATGTCAACATTTCATTTATCACCATTTTACAATCGCGACATCTCGAGTCACACGACATATCTATAAATCATACTTAGATGGCTTTAAGCCACCTTTGACTATGATGGCATTGCAAAAATGTTAGAAAGTTTTTATTTTTGATTTTTAAGTTTAAAGTATATAAATGACAGTACTAAACACACCCACGCCCAATACACAAACACGGAGTCATATACACACACACTCACATACACATAACACACACCATACACATACACACTCACATTCTCACACACACGCGCGCACACACATCCTTTGCTTCATTGTTTAAAAATGTAAAAATATTTTGTTTTGTTTTAGTTTATTTTAAATCTTTAAATCTTTAATTGTAGATACATTAGAATAAGTTGACGACCATTCTGGTTCGACATAACTACAATACCGGATGGTAGAAGCCACTGGCTGCTGAAACACAGTTTTTACTAGTTCGGCAGCCTATGGATTCACTAAATAATTGTACAACAAGTTATATCAATAAATTATTTTTTACTTTACTTTTTTTATATTGTCACTTCCACGGGTAACAACGTCAGAGGGAGGAGGAGAATGCGTAAGCATAGTACCGTGCGTACCGCTCGGCTGCGGCAAGCGGACTGATGAAGTGGTTTAAAGAAGTATGTAATAAGAAATACCTAACGTTCCAAGTGTCTAAAGAATGACGTTTTGGGTAATTATCTAACGACCGAATAAAATGCATTAATAGAATCTGCCATCAAATAAGGTTTCGGAGGTAAGATCTAATGTCGTAATTCATGCTTCATTTAGTGGTCATTCTCTCATCATTATTAAGGAATCTATAGTATCTTATATTATTAATGTATCTATCAATAACCATTTGAGCTTAAGTACGCTCGTAATAAAGGCTGTTCTGGACCAAACTCAAGCCATAATCCAAAACCGATATTACTTTTGCATACATAATTTCTTTACGAGACCACTAAAATTTATGCCTTGTTAAATCTTTATGGTCTGTCTTAGTTGTAACTTACACATTTGTAATGATCACAAAGACGAAGATCTTGGCTATGACGAGTTTAGGGTGGTTGTAAAAGTTAAACAAGCTTGGTAAGTGATTCGGATTAATGGATGGCACTGTTGTTAAGTTTGAAGATGAGGAATGGAATTATTGTGGAGAAGTAAGATGCGACATCTTACTTCTTCATTATAGACCAGGGAGCCTACTCCCAACTTTTACGAAACTATCATAAATCAGGAGCGTTTTGTAATAAGCTTAGAATAATCATACCTACTATCGTACTTCCACCGACACAAAACAGTCAACCAAATTTAATGGTAATGATGCAATATGACTACTTTAAGATATGGGAGTACGATCTTAAAAAAAATGACATTGGAACAATGAAACTTAGTGTCTAAAGTCATGAAAAAGTATACGAATTGCGTGAAATATTTGATACTATATCTATATACGTCATCATAACGTCTATCGTAATCCAATATTATTTTAAGCTTGCTATATTGACGTGGTGGTACCAGATTTAATGGTAAGGTTGAAACATGACTGCTTTAAGAGGTGGGAGTAGGGCCTCAGAGCCATCATAAGCGTCTTATAGTATAGAAAGATCTGTTCTAATCTACAGGATAGTTCTGATTCTATAGTGGGGTAAAATGGTATAGGGTTTTAACGACAAAACATTATCTCTCTTGAAAGTTCGGAATAAGAACGTTAGTGTGCATGACTTTTACTATCGTTTTGTTACTATATGTAATTTTCTATTCTTTGTTTTGGTTATTTAGATATGTTATATGATGCAAATGACTGATTTGTAAATTTTCTTAAACCGAAAACGTGATTTCTTATTTTCTACCGAATTCGAAATAAAAGAGGAGGTACTCAATTCGCCTGTATTATTATTATTATTTTTAATGTTTTTTACCTCATAACTTTCGACTAGGTAAACGGATTCTCAAAATTTCTTCTCGTTTGAAAGCTGGTGCTTACCGTGTGGTTCCATTTAAATTTCATCAAATTCGGTCCAGTAGTTTTTGTGTTACACTCTAATAACTGAATATAATGGAAGTCGGTTTTAAATTTTTCAAATTGTACTTGCAGTTTTACAAACTGTGAAAGATGGTGATGATGGATTATTACATTATATATTATTATATTATATTAAATTACTAGCGACTGCCCGCGACTTCGTTCGCGTAGTAGGCTCGGCCTTCGGCCACGCCATATCCTCCCGTCTTTTCTTGTTTTTCTTTCATCAGAACCTTGTGCTGACAATAATTAACACAAAAAAAAGAATTAGCGAGATTGTACAATCGGAGTTCCATAGGAGAAATAGGGGTTCATATATGTATAGATATATTATGTCCTATGTGTGGTTTGAATAAGGTTAACAAAACAGAAGAAGGCAGATTTTTAGTGTCAACACAAAACAAAACAATAAAGCCCAGTTTCTGACTATAACAAACACGTGCGAGACCCTGTTGGGCGCCAACGTTACATTACTGGAGCGTGACGTAAAAGTATAACATTTGTATGTAGTATATACTCCCATATTGATATTAGGAACCTTTTACGTCCTTGATTCAAGCAATCTCGGTGTCATTACTTCTGCGGTACCCTTTCGTGGATATGTGTAAATATAAATACAACTCATGACGTGGGTTCGAAGAAAATTTGATATTACTTTTTCATAACAAATGAGGCTACATAGTCGTACTGTAAGTATTTTAACACTTTTCTTATTTACTAGATTTTTTAAACTTACTCCGAAAATTCGTTATCTATAAATCCTACTTAATATTATAAACGCAAAAGTTTGTGAGTATGGATGTGTGAATATTTGTAACTCTTTCACGAACAAACGGCGCGGCGGGGGCAATTTTGATGAAATGTGGTATGGAGGTGGATGAGACGCTGGAATAACACAAAGGATACTTTTCATCATTATCATCATCCATCACCAAGCAGGTCAAAAGCGTAATATGCTTCGGCACATCATAGACAAAATAATAAGATCTCCGCCTACGTCAAGATAGTAATGATGACGCTTCTGTCAAAGTTTGTGTCAGTTTCTGATAGCTTAGTCAAAAGCACGCTACACAGACAATTACCTATATGTAGTACGTATATCATTTTTACAGCTCGATACACTAGACGTGCTCGGCGACCGTCAAGGGTGATGTGTAACACAAATACCGTCAAGGGTGATGTAATGTATGACAATTTTTTCATGGTCAATAGTTTTATATATGTATATAAAACTATTGATATTTTTTATATATATATGTCGCTGTATTTTATTATTAGTGTTTACTGATTGATATACATAGTATTTAAATTTACTCATATAATACTATTATACTAATTTCGTTTCACCATGTATTTTATGACATTTTGGTACAAAGATAGATATGGCCTTGGAGAAGATAATACCTAAGCTACTCGAAGTACTGATCCTGCGCAGACGTAGTCGCGGGCACCAACTAGTTTATGTATATAAAACAAAGTCGTGTTAGTAACACTATAATAACTCAAGAACGGCTCGACCAATTATTATGATTTTTGTGTTTTAGATTTTTCATATATCGAAGAATAACATAGGATACTATTCATCATCATCATCATCCATCACCACACATCAAATAAATAAAAGCATAAAATAAAAAAGGCGTGTGGCACTCGGAGACTGCCGCGGTAAAGCTATTGCATAGCTGTTTTTATCAACTTATGCAATTATAATTATTTAACCAATACCATCTAGAGGCGAGTTGCTGAACTAAAGAGACAAGCGTGATATTTCAAAAAGTCATTAAAAAGTTCTGCTATTCATCGATAGATGGAGCTATTGCATATAATATAATTGAATATAACGAAAATAACCTAAAACGGGGGGTGTTAGGTTATTACGGAATTTCTGGATTCGGTCTCCACGCTCAAGGCCCGCCCTATGTAATAGCTTAATAAATAATGGTTTAAGTGTTTTCTTCGTAATTGACTCATAAAGTTACTAACGAGAAAAATAAAAATCTCACTTGATGTGTTTAAATCACTATCGCCAAAAATACTAATAAAACTGTAGAGGTCAAACATTTGTACAAGGAAAAAAATGCTTAAAACCAAGGGAATATCCCCTTGACTCGATTTTTAGCATTGTACACACCTAAGGAGTGAAATCAAACTAATTTCATTTTCTTCAAATGTTTTGTTTCTCTGTCTATTTGACTGTTTGTTTGTACGAACTAATCTCCGAAACGACTGTAATGATTTAAATTATTTTTTTTATGTAGGTAGCTTATACCCCAGGTCAATATTTAGGAAACTTTTGATCCCTTAAATTAAAAAACCTTAAATAATATCGGGCAAATAAATAAATTTGTATTTATATTTCCCCTTAAATGAAAGAGTTCCCGTTGGAATGTTTAAAAACTGTAATAAATCGATGCCCGCGAGGCCACGCGAGCGAAGCCGCAGGTGGTTTAGCTAGTATATGATATTTATTATAACTTAAGTAATTGCAAATGTAAGCACGAGTACACTTAAGAAGATATTCAAAGTACTTACATAAAAATTACATAAACGACCAAATCCTACTCGATCCAAAAACGTTTGCACGGATCTAGAGGGTTCGCCTAGTTACACAATATTAAAACTCATAGATTTATATCCACTTTCATAATGTAAATAATTTGCCTAATGCTTTAATGCACAAGACCATTAAAGATTAGACAGCTTAAACAAATGGGTATGATCTTGGTTGAGAGCTATATAATCTCACTCTATATAGGAGTTACGTAAGTACGCACGTATTTATTGACATGACCATGCTCCAAAAGGTCAAATTGGTACCTATTATTTTATTCATCATGATATCACTGGGTTGATTTCTAACTCAGTATTGAGCTCCCTGTAAAGGTGGCGTCACCTGGATCTGTCAGCATTTTGTGATTTTATGCTCAGTAAGTGATCCTAAACCTTATAAAAAATAAAATTTGAATCGGAAATTTAGTGCAAAGGTAAATTCTATTTTTACTGGCCTAACATCCATATTTACATATTTAATTTTGTAACCTCACCGAAGTAACAATACAATACGATACAAAACGTAAGTAGTAAAGTAAGTTGTTTCTCTTGAAGTAAAACACAAAATCCACACAAGTACAATTTGAAAAATTTTAAATCGACTTCCACTTTATTCAGTTATTGGAGTGTAACTGAAAAATTGCTAGATGATTTTTACTTGATGATTTTTAGTTATTTTTACTTCATATAAGCTTATTATATTTTGGTCACATCGCTAGAAAGGAAAGAAATAACCTCAAGAAACTTGTGGTGACTGGAAAAGTCGATGGCAGTCCAATGCGTTGGTCCGACCAGATCCGCACCACTCTTGATACATCCGTTTACGATGCTCTACACATAGCTGGTAACCGATCACACTGGCGTAATATCTTAAAAGAAAGGACAATGGGTGGAGGAGGTCACGACCCTCAGACATGAGGATGACGACTTAAGGAGGAGAAGGAGCTTATAATACGTATAATAAGTATCATTCACACACATTGGTATATAATACAACAATCCTAAATCTGACCCGTCAGCGGTGAGCGGCGACACTCGCTTGTACTACGGGATACGAAGCCACAGAAGTAAATAAAATTCACTCTCTTAGGAGATAAACTCACCAAATTCTTCCTTAGTGGATACATACAACATAGTAAAAGATTTAACATCATTGTCAAAATTTTAATTATGACACTTCTGCGTTGGTAAACCGGTCCGGTCCAATCAGGAGAAGTAAATATTATATTTTATAGCAACTATATTATATGATATTGCAGAAAACAGACATATATAGCACAATAGTAGACTAGCAAGACATATCTGCCGTGGGGTACCGGCTTAGAATAGTACCCCCCCAACTCTACCCGTGGGTGCCGTAGAAGCCGGCTAAGGGATAACAATCGAAAGGTGGGCAGCAGCACCTTCCCAGTATTAAAACCCCAAAACTGCGCTCGCCAACCCGCCTGCCAAGCGTGGCGAGTATTGGCAAAATCCCCCCCCCCATGGATTTAATACGACCAATGTGTGTTTACCAGTGATGACTTATGGCGCTGAAACGTGGTCTCTTGGTCTATGGGCCTCATAGATAAGCTCAAAGTCGCACAAAGAGCTATGGAGAGGGCTATGCTCGGGGTTTCTCTACGTGATCGAATCAGAAATGAGGAGATCCGTAGAAGAACGAAAGTCACCGACATAGCCCAGAAGATTAGCCAGTTGAAGTGGTAGTGGGCAGGGCACATAGCACGCAGAACAGATGGCCGATGGGGCCGAAAGGTTCGGGAGTGGAAACCACGGACCGGCAAGCGTAGCGTAGGTCGTCCACCGACACGGTGGAAAGACGACCTGATGAAGGTCGACGTTGGATGCAGGCAGCTTTCAACCGGTCCTTTTGGAAAATCATGGGGGAGGCGTATGTTCAGCAGTGGACGTCCTACGGCTGAGATGTTGATGATGAAGACATATCGGGTGTCCCGAAACTCAACGATAACCTGGTATGGGCGTGATTCCAAGTATACCAGTTATAATTGTTAGTAGTTATCTGGTAGCTCAGCAGATAGATTTAGACTTTTTTCATATACCATTTTTCATGTTTGTTGATACAATATATGTACTAAATTTCTAGAATAATATTATTTTGTTAATTCATATAGTTAATTATAATATACTGGCTTGTCACACGCCTTGGCGTAGCTGTTAGTGTGTAAGCAAATAATAATAATAAATAAATAAATAATAAAAAAAGAAAAATACCATGTCAGTAAGCCAAGCGATAATAGAATTTTATTGAAAAAGTTGTAATTTTTTAGAGATTTTTCTAATAATGTACTCTGAAATAACAGTGCTACAAATCGCGACCACAAATCATAGTTATAAATATTGTTAAGTTATTATTTCCGTCGAACCCTTGCTACCGTTCACATGCCGGCTATTTTAGAGCCGAGACGGTATTTCACGTGATGATGGCAAGAGGCCTAACGGTTTAACGTTGATTCCGTGGAGTCATGGGAAGCCGCTGGTGTGGGATGCAACTTGTGCTGACACACTTGCGCCTTCTCACCTCGAGCACACTTCACGGACGGCAGGTGCTGCTGCAGAATCTGCAGAAAACCTCAAACCGAGAAAATATGCTTGTCTTGGAGATAATTATATTTTTCTTCCGTTTGGGGTTGAAAATAGTTTCAACCCCAAACGGATCTGGATGCACGGCGTTTAGTAAAGGAGCTGTCCAGACGCCTCAAAGAAATTACAGGTGACCAAAGAGCTGGTGCTTACCTCGGAAAACGTATCAGCCTGGCTATTTAACGAGGTAACGTTGCCAGCTTTATGGGCACTCTACCCGTAGACAGGGACTTAAATGCTGTTTTTTATCTGTAATATATAATTTAGAAATACTTTATTTATTTTATTGTAATAGGTAGATTTATTTTATATCAGTAACTTTGTAGTTATTAAAATAAATTAAATTTTTGACGAATTACGGGTCAATACGGGTAATGACAATAATTTTGTATATTATTGTCATTTAACTTTGACACTATGTTGGAAAAAAATACCTCGGTCTCTTGCACGGTACCTACCAGTTTTTCGTTGAATTTCGGGATCTTCTGTATTATACATTTATATCCTCGTAATTATTTGTCCTGCTAAGAAAACAATGATTGTGTTATAAAAAACTCATAATTCATTAACATACCTACTGGTTTATTATGTGTAAATATTCTAGGTCCTACCTTTTTAATAGTCCCCGAATACATTATTATTGTATAACAAAAGTTACTATGAAAACACAAAACAACAAGTTTTCGTTCACATATTGTTTGTTCTCAATTTCACGTTTACATTATAAACCTAAACAAACTTAACATTCAACCGGCGGATTTTATATTTTGAATGTATATTTTAGAGTACCTACTTACTATATGTGCGTAAAACGTAGAAATGAAATATGTTCTTATGTATTTGATCGATAGATCGATTGATTCTGATGTTATTTAGCGTCAAATATCAATCAGCATATTCGATTATTGTAACAAAACAGTTTACTGCGTGAGAAGACAGAATTAGAGATTGTTCTTCCGCCGTCAGTATGATAATTATATGAGGCCCGAACATCCGATCTAGACAAGCAGGCTTTACCTAGTAGAATTTGGAATTGGTACGGAAATTTAAGCGTTACTTTGACAACCTCCTTTGAGATAAATTGAAATTGCTGTTTCTTGCCAAATACTAGCGAGCTGGGGCTGGAAAAAGTTGTATGAAAATCCAAATCTATCGTGGTTTAGCGACCCAATAAATTACATAGTAAACTCATATTTTTCGTGTATTTTAAATATGGAACGTTCTTTTACTCCGAACATGACAACCAAGGAAGTAACTTAACAAGGTTTTGTTTTAATTTCAAACAGGATTGCAAATAGCCAGCTGTTTAGATTGTTTATTGATTCAGGCGTCATTCTGCGGAAATCCATTATCAAAAACGATCTTAAAGGAAATTAAACTCACTGTCAGTATAGCGCTTAACGAGTCAACATCTCCTGAAGATGCCTCGTGTAGAGACGAAACACGTGTTGAATCGTTTTTGGTTGATTGGGTTGTTTTGTGTGTTGCTTATTCTGTATAATTCTTATTTACATTTTATACAAGAGGGAGGGTGGTGTACACCGCACCTCAGCTATAAGGTTTTTAGCCAGTGGAAGTGTCATTAAATATTTATTTTAATGTCTTTTAGAGAAAGCTGTTGATTAAAGTAGAAAAAAAAACAAATAACCACACCACGTGATAAAAATATTGTTGTTAAACGTGAATTTAAAACAGAATGCAAGCCTGATTTATTCTTATATTCGTCAATTTTGGCGCATGGCGATGTAACTCTAAGTGATACTAAAACCAAGATCGACCACACATTTGTTAAAAAAGATGAATCAGCTGAAATCCTACAACTACATAGCACTTTCCCCACTGACTGTTTTAAACCAGACCGTTTTATTATAGATTACGTATTTTCGTAAACAAAAAAGGTCCAAATTTAATTACACTTAAAAGACATGGCGAATGGAAGCCTGATCGGGTAGCTGATAGCTACATAGAAGAATCGATTGAAAATAGTAGGTAGCATTACACTTAAAATTAAGGCAAGTATCCAGCCTCGATCATCGAACTCCCAACAAATCATTGAGATACAGAATCACACTGAAGAGCTAGATATGTTTCGGGAGCGCTTCAAGGTGTTTTTAAAAACTAAATTTCGGATTTTACGAATTTATTTTAATATTAATTAATTACTAAAGTACACGACCGTCTGTAGAGTTTTATACAAAACGAATGCGCCTTAACCTAGCCGTTGACCACCGTCCCAGCTACGGATGCGATAACATTCCGCTGACCATGCGTCTGGGATGGTGGCGTGATCCTACATTATGTACTAGGAAGGTGGTTATGGGTACATAACTCCTCCCCCCTTAGCTTGAAGTTATTGGAAATACAAAGTTTTTCCAGTAACTTCGCTTACATTTATCTAGAAACTAACAATAGGGGTGGCTGAGGCTGGTCCTCATGCTGATTACGACCCTGCTCTCTTCCACGTCTTTCTAAAACTAACTTTTTAAATCTAA
Source organism: Selenia dentaria (assembly GCA_917880725.1). Lineage (NCBI taxonomy): Eukaryota > Metazoa > Arthropoda > Insecta > Lepidoptera > Geometridae > Selenia > Selenia dentaria. The sequence continues at coordinate 2,136,260 of OU862877.1, forward strand.
GGTAAAGTATATAACTAATACATAAAAAGATTATAACATAAAGTAGTATAGTTGCAACACTGACACTGTATATTTGGTCACTATATTGCCCATTATCACTTTTAACACTTGTTACACTTGTCTTCAATAGATAGTTCAGATGCTGCACGTCCTCCAGATCGATTCCCTTGAGGTTGATAGGTTCGGTGTTCACCACAAGGTGATTCTGCTGCTGTTCAGGTAAAGCGGGTAGATTTATAAGTGGAACGGGGTTATATACGGTATCCAGTGAGTGGTAGTGTCGTCCATGTATTATGACGCCATCTATAGCAACGTCACACACCTCAGGTGTAGTTAGTATGTATGTTCCTTGCAGTGTTTCACGAATGATGTCGTGACCACAGGTTTGTGTAAGTATTTTATCATATTTTGAATATAGTATCCAACGATTTGACGCTATTCTCTGAAGTTTCAGGTCCTCTGAAAGGACTTTACATGGGAGACATCTGGATAAGTTGCGGCGATACTCCATCAGCTGCTCTACGCAGGTCTCCGGTGCGTATGGGACGAGGTCTTCTTCAGTACATAAGTGTTCATTGGCCGTTATTTCTCGGCATAGACGGGCGGTTGGACGATATTTCGTACCTTCTACTAATAGGAAAGGATATTCAGGAATAATAACAAAGGTTTCAGAGTTACGTGATACAGGTAAGGGATACAGTTTGAAATAATTATAAGTAGTATTAATAACTAGTGGAACATCTATTATGAATCTTATTTCATCGTCCTTAAGGTAAGTTTTAACTGAAAATGTTTCTTCAATATTAATTAGGTTTTGCTCAGTGACTGAATACATTAAATTATCATACTTTGATATATCAGACAGTATGGTTAAAAGTTCGTTTGAGTTGATTACAGATTTATGTAACACAGATACTTTACTGAGTGCTAGAGCTGTTTCTAAGTCATTCAGTTTTATGTATAAAGTCCTAAAATTAGCTATGAACATGTTTAAGATATTGGCTAGATATGATATGAAAATGTACATGTTTTCCCTTGATAGATCTGCTACAATTACTTCAATGCGTTGTAAGCGCTCATTCATAATTTTTACATTGTCATCCATAATTTGCGTAGAGTTGAGGAAGTGGTCCATCATTTCGGTTATAAGAGTAATTTTATTAGAGATCCCTTGTTCTCGAGTTTTTAGTCCAGTGATAAGTTTGTCATAGCGTATCGCGTCATCATGGTCTAGGTTACCAGTTACAATTTTAATGATAGAGCCAAGAGGATTGATAAGACCGCGTTTATATCTTTTGGAAGGAATTAACTGCTGAATTCTTTGCACTGTTTCATCACGAAGGTAAGTTACTTGAGTCATAAGTTCTAATACCTCATTAATATATGACTTATTCTGGTTAATAACTTGACTAAACTCAGAGTATTTATCTATATTGTAATTTAAGTCCTTTACGATACCTCCAAGGTTGGTAGTTTTTATAATTGACCACTTATCGTGTTGCAAGAAGGCACAACCTTTCTTAACAGGTAATATGCCAGGATTGTGGTCAATCTTCACCACGTGAAGGTCCTGGTTGGGGGGAATTTGGCAAAGGATGATCCTGATCATCGATGTCCATAGTAGGAGTTTCCGCCACCTGTGGAGGACGTTTAATATTTTTAATCGGAGTTTTGCTTTGTCTCTCATTTATTTTAATTGGTACAATATTGCGTTCAACTTGACCGGTAACTATAGCTTTCTGGAATTTAGGCTTATCTTTGGATTGTCTTTTGTTCACGGCTTTCGTATAAACAGCTTGTCCTATGTTTAAGTTTGGTCCTACCTCACCGCCACGTTTCTCTATAACTTTTTCCTTAAAGTTAGTCATTTTGTTGGAAAGGTGTTTGTACAGTTCGTGTGTTCTTTTTCTGTGATCTTGTATTAATTGTTGTCTATAAAATTTATCAAACTCGATATCGAAAGCGGATTTTAGTTCCGTATGGCCAAATACGACTTCAAATGGTGTTAGGTCTGTTGCGCTGTGAATAGTGTTATTATAGGCCATAACAGCGTATGTCATTACAGACGCTGCGTCCGAATACTTCTTTTCGTATTTGGCTAAGCGGTAGATTTCGATTATTGTCGAATGAAAACGCTCGATTAAGCCCATAGAATTAGGGTTGTTAGGCGTGCCTATGTGCAATTGTATTTTATGTAAGCTTGTTAATTCTTTAAGTAATGCATTATTAAATTCGGTTCCCGGGTCACAACTTATTTTTCGTGGAGTACCATAAAAAGCGAAATATTTTAATAATGCTCTAACTATTTCCGGTGTAGATCTTGATGGCACTTCGATAGCTTGACCTATTTTACTAAATGCGTCTATGATGGTAAGGTATTGTTTAGATTCAATGGAGAATGTATCTATGAATATCTCTTGAAACGGGGCATCGTGCGTTTGTGTAAGCTGTAATATGGGTTTTATAGGCTTTCGGTCATACTTGGAGGCTTTACATTTCTCACACGAATTAAGTATAGCGGCAACAGTCTCATGCATGTTCGGCCAGTGATAAATACGCCGAATTCTTTTAATTGTCTCCGTGATTCCGCGGTGACATGTTTTCCCGTCATGTATTTTATCTACGATCGCTTTCTGTTCCTTCTCATCTTCTATGTAAATTACTCTTTCTGTACACTCATAAAAATTGACCGTCCCTTTCTTAAACAGTGCTATAATTATTTTACTAAACTCTTTACGGTGTTCTTCGTTTTCGAAGTATATAAAATACTTAATTTTAGGCCTAATATACTTTTTCAAAAATTCTTTAATCAAGTCTTCGTTATGAAGAGGTATAAAGACCTCTAGTACCTTTTGACTATCCCTAGATAAGTCTTTGACTTGCATGCTGTTACGGAACCAACTGAATACCAAAATTTGGTTCGGTTTTGTGTCGATGGCCTCGTGTAGTATGGGAATTCCTAGTGATTCCGTATCCCTAGCTGAATGAATTGTCTGTGTAGTACTAGATTCGGATCTTAAGGGGTATTGTAGCTGTTCTTCTGATTTGTCTGTGTCTGATATAGATTTATGACTAACTGAGGCCGTTCCTTCAGAGTCGGATATGGTTATTGTTTTGGAATCGTCAGTATTACGTCGTTGTGCTAGAGTCACGATTTGATCGGTCAGTTCTTGTAAATGATCTTGAAGTCGTTGTTCACTATCGTCAAAGTTAACAATCATAGAAGCGTTGTCGTCGTTCCCTATTGCGTTTAATTGGATGCGAGATAGTGCATCAGCATTTGCATTTTGTTTTCCATTTTTGTGAATTATATCAAAATCATATTCTAATAAACGTAAGCGCCAACGCGTTAGTTTACTACTAACTTCTTTAAATTTATTTAACCAAGCAAGAGGTTGGTGATCGGTATATACTGTAAACTTCTTGCCATACAAATAAGGCCTGAAGTGTTTTGTAGCCCAGACGATCGCCAACAGCTCACGTTCAATTGCACTATATTTTCTTTCGGTATCCGTTAGTGTCCGACTTGCGTATGCAACCGGTTTGTCAGAACCTACTGACCCTTGTGATAGTACTGCACCGATCGCTACTTCAGAGGCGTCTGTAGTCAGTATGAACGGTTTCGTCATGTCGGGGTATTGTAAAATGGGGGCATTAATTAAAAGCTCCTTACATTTTTCAAATGCTTCTATAAACTTGCCGTCTGTCACAACCTTCTTGCCCTTTTTAAGACAAGCTGTTAAAGGTTGGGTGATTTTCGAAAAGTCTTTGACAAACCTGCGGTAATAGCCAACGAATCCTAGGAAACGTTTTATTTCAGTTTGTGTCTGTGGTATGGGGTAATTCAGAACTGCTTTTATTTTGTCGTTATTCGGTCGAAGTCCATCTTTAGTCAGAGTATGTCCTAGATATTGTACCTCCTTGCGTAAAAACTCAGATTTGTCAAGTTGTACTTTTAAGTTGGTTTGTCTAAGTCTGTCAAATACTGCTCGTAGCTTTTGAAGGTGTTCTTGTAGGCCATTCGAGTAAATTAGGATGTCGTCTAAATATACAAGGCAGTGGATGCCTTGCAGACCTCTTAACACATTATTCATGGTCCTTTGAAAGGTCGCTGGAGCCGTTTTTAAACCAAATGGCATCCTAAGAAATTCGAAGTGCCCATTTTGGGTAGAAAATCCCGTTTTCTCTCTATCGCTCTCTTCTATCTCAATCTGATGGTAGCCTGATGCCAGATCTATCGTGGAGTAGTAGTTGCTTTTACCCAGTTTATCGAATAAGTCACATATATTTGGGATGGGATACCTATCATCAACCGTGATTTCGTTGAGCCTACGATAGTCCACTACCATTCTATATTTTATTTGTCCCGAGGCATCCATTTTTTTGGGAACTAAATGGACCGGTGCACTCCAGGGTGAATGTGACTCTTTGACTACATGATCTTTAAGTAGTTTGTCTACTTGCTGTTTTATTTCCTCAGCTTGAGCTGGTGCCTGCCTATAGGGCCTAACGTAAATTGGGTCTTCGTTAACTGTCCTAATACGGTGTTTAACATGGTTAGCAAAGCTTAGAGGTAGACTGTCACAGTAAAATATATCTCTATATTCATGGCAAAGTTGTTGAATTACCTTGGTCTCTTCGTCATTAAGATGGTCTAAACGTAACTTTTTCAAATTGTCAGTTAACAGATCGTCAATTTCCACGTCAGTAAAGTCAGAATTAAAATTTACTTCACATATGTCGTTATTGAATTCAGTCACTGTAAAGGGTGCTGTAATTGTAAGGGTCACCACGTTTTCAGTATAATTTTGTATAACTGTTGTGGTGCAATAGTTCTCACACTTAACTATTGCCGTAGGCATACGTATGCCTTCGTGAAACTGTTTAAAATTTAAAATTGCGTCGCCGTTTTCCAAAATTACAGGTAATTTCACTCGGTGTTCTGAGCGTGGTTGAATTTCAATGACGTTATTCTCATTGTAAATTATTGGTATTTTAGAACGTTGCGTTTCCAAAGTCTTATCCTTTAAATTTATTTTGGCCTTGAGCCGTGACATAAGGTCACAACCTATAACTCCGTCATAGCGTTTATCGACGTCATAAACATAAAATTTATGATGACCGTTTTCATTAAATATGGAGAAGAGTGGAATGTCAACCACTTCGCTATGAACGCTGGAGGCATGGGTACTTGTGACCATAAATGGTTCATACGATTTTGACGTAGCGAAGTGTTCGTTTGCTTTTGATGGACTTAAAAATGATCGCGTGCTTCCCGAGTCTAGCATGAATTTTCCGTCAATATCAGCTACGTATATATATGGTAATTTTAACGAGGCGTCATAATTTATCTCTATCATTTCATGGTTGTTGGGACTACTCTTATGTGAAAATTTTCCACATCATTAACTATTTCTTGTTCACCGGTTGAAGGGTTACCATGCACGTTGTCTTCACACATTTTATTTTCAGCAGAGTTGTCGGCTGAAGACTCGTGGCACGTATACATGTTGTCATAAGCATCGCGAATCATATCATCGTAAGTATTGTAAGTTTCATATGGATAATAATAATCATCGCATTGACCTTCTATCGCATATGTTTCATTTACAGGTAACTGCTGGGGTCTCGCCGGAGCAGTCCTCATGGAAACGTCGTTTGAGTACTGATGAGGTGGACGATAACCATGTGGCTGCGGATGTCTATATCCAAACTGTCCTGGCTGCGGTTTGAAACCGAATGGGCTAGGTTGCGGTTTGTAACCGAATTGGCCGGCTTGTGGTCTAAACCCAAATTGACTTACCTGTGGTTGTGGTCTAAAGCCGAATTGTGGTCGCTGACCAAACTGGGGTTGCGCTGATGCAGTATGTAACTGCGGCCTATATCCAAATTGTGTTGGCATTGGTGCGCGATATGCGAAATTAGGTAACTGAGGTCGCGCCAGATTACTAGCTTGGTTTGGTATACCAAATTTGAATTGACCTTGAGGCATAGGTGGTGGTGGCCTAAAATTAATTTGAACCGGTTTGCTCTGTAGCATTTTAGTACGCATGTTGTATTGCTCTTGGAAGTTAACTTCTTCCAAGACATGTTTTAATGCTTCCTCTAACGAATTGGGTTCTTTCATCCGAACTGTTCTAACCATATGCTCTGACAAGTTATATAGGAATACATTTAGCGAAGTGTTATTATAAATTACTCGCTTCGCTTCTCGTAGTGTAGGTGATGTATTTTGATTTACTTTAGATAAAAGGATCGCGCGAATATCCTGAATTCTTCCACAAAACTCTAGGTAAGATTCACTAGGTTTAATCTTAAGGGTCTCAAGCTCTATTGCAACGCATTCCTCGCTTCTAGGATCACCGAAATGTTGAACCAACAAAGCCGCAAGCTCATCATATGTTTCAAATTCTCCTCGCTCACTTATTAATGCCGCCGCTTTACCAGTCAATTTACTAGTAATGCATTGCATTAAAAACTCATTGCGTGCCGCAGTGCCTTGGTACCGTGTAATTACATATGTACACTTTCTTAAAAATAAACTTAAAATTTTTGTTTCGCCATTAAACTCTGGTATTAAATTTAAAACTTCGCGCGGTATTTGTAGATCGCTTGTTTGTTGCGGTACCGAAACAGGTGCGGATGAGGTTTGTGCGTGAGCCATTTTAATTAATATACAATATTATTATAAAGAAAACTTATCTAAATTACTGGTTAAGGTAATAGTGCTATATCAGACAATAAAATTAAACTAGTAAAATATATCTTAACAAATAATTACTTAAAATAAACACCAATTGAGGATTTAGGCAGGGAAAGGAAGTAGAAGGATTTTCCTCCTTACGAGAATATTACTCACTGTCCAACCGCCGTAGTCATCACGTCCCACTATGTATCGTATTTTATTTGGTTCGTATGGATTGCCGCGGAGAGCGCGATACCGATTTTAGGCATATATAAATTTATAGCACTCTCGCTGTTAGTCACCACTCGCAATGAATCACTTTTCTAGAATTTCACTAAAAATTAGCGCTACTTTTCGCGATGGTAACAGCCAGCAATCCTACCGGCTGCGCCAGATATGTTTCGGGAGCGCTTCAAGGTGTTTTTAAAAACTAAATTTCGGATTTTACGAATTTATTTTAATATTAATTAATTACTAAAGTACACGACCGTCTGTAGAGTTTTATACAAAACGAATGCGCCTTAACCTAGCCGTTGACCACCGTCCCAGCTACGGATGCGATAACATTCCGCTGACCATGCGTCTGGGATGGTGGCGTGATCCTACATTATGTACTAGGAAGGTGGTTATGGGTACATAACTAGCTATACAACAAATTTCGATTTCGTTATAATTATCCCAAACCGACATAATGCCCAGAAAATACACTTTAAATTTCAAAAAAATATTTTCTCGTATCTTTTATTTGAAGATATCAAGAAATGCTATAGATACGGACGTGCTAGTGATCATGACATAAAAAGTATTACAACAACTGTCTAGAATCAGAGAGGAAATCGGAGAATACGTGTGTATGGAGAAACCACACTCACAGTAACTGGATACTATTCTTTGGTCTCGGGTTACTTTATTAGTTAACTTTATTTTCTCATTTAATGTTATGTTCGTACAAAACACACAGGACAAATGAAAAAATCGAAGGTAATGCTTTGACTTAAAGTTTGCGTGGCACTGTACAAGTACTCCATTTGTCACTCCGAGACAATAGTTTTGAGTCGCACTCAAACAGTAACTTTACTTGTTATACAGTGCACTTCATGCTGCCATGTTACTCAGAGTTCTTGCAGCCTACTATACTGAAGAATTCCAAGCAGTGCAAGTCTACTAGTTCACAGTTACATGCACTTAACTATACCTATTACTATAATCTCATCATTAGTATCTAATTTTAATTTACTTGTTATGTACAACATTAAATAATGTGTACTTGATCCTCCTCAGCCAGAAAGGACATGGCCTACTCCCACCTTTTACGAAACTATCATAAATCAGGAGCGTTTTGTAATAAGGTTAGGATAATCATACTTACTATCGTACTCCCACCGATACAAAACGATCAATCAAATTTAATTGTAAGGTTTCAATATGACTACTATAAAAGATATTCAAAAAATTAACATTGGAACAATGCATCTTAACGTCAAAAGTCATTTCAAACAACGCGAATTGAATGAAATATTTTATAATACTTCATCAAAACGTCTATCGTAATCCATTATTATTTTAAGCTTGCTATATTGACGTGGTGGTACCAAGTTTAATGGTAAGGTTGAAACATGACTACTCTAAAGGTAGAAGTAGGGCCCCTGGTTTTTGTTGCCTACAAGCCTAGTTTTTAAGAGTCAGAAGCTCACAAAATTAGAACATACTTTTGAAGCAACTAAACGTATTTATATTGTATTGTATTCTATATTCTTCGAAGCAGAATATCTTGTACTGCATATCGTCACAAAATGTCTAACATCTAAAAAGCCGAGGTGCTCCGTTTCTTACGATTCGTACTCTGATGTCGACCTTCTCTAACTTCAACGCCTCACCGATAATTCTGAATTCAGAAATATTTTGACTGTATTGTAGAAAAAGAACAGTCCCAAAATCAGTTAAATTCTTTGAGCAGTTACTACCTCACTCACTCACTCAAATTTTAGAACATTTATTTTTATAATACATTATTTTATAAGCACTAACGCCTGCTAAGCGAGATCAAACATTGCAATTTTAATGAGAAAAAATACACATTGGACGAGATTCGAACCCGCCTCTTATGAATATCAGTATTAAGAAACTCAGTGTCTGACGGCGCGTCACCACTGAGGAATAAGACATAATCGATAGAGAGTTAAAATTCGTTTCCTTGATTTCTTGCCTCGGTGGGCTAGTAGCCATGGCGACTGACACGGGTTGTCGGAAGACGCGGATTTAATCCCGTCCGTGGATTTGTACGTTTCTCACTAAAATTGCAATATTAGAGTATTGATAATTTAATCCTAAAAGTAATTATTGTCAAGCAAATATCCAAATAAATGCACGATAGCGTCTATGTATAAAGTATGTGTATAAACTTTCTAGGAATTGAGGTGTGCTAATTTGTTATATCGCAAGTGTGCTTACTTACTGTTTAAGCGCTATTCAATAAACATTATCACACAGTTTTATAATTCTATCGAGTTGAAATTTACACTTGACGGTTGCTGGATAAGGCTGCCATATAAAAATCTGAATATTAGTTCACCGTAACAACAAGACGGTTTTTTGTACAGACTTCTTAGAGTCAAGCCAAAACGTCTAAACATTGGTACTAAGCGCGAATTCTTAGCTCGATGTCTATTCCTTCTCAATACCAAGATACTTCAATCCCTATTGTCTGTAACAATTCACACTGGTTGCTTGGAACATGACTCTGTGCAAATCTACCCCCTATTTGTGGCCCGTATCCCCAATAATCCACCTAAGTCCCCGATATTGGAAAAGTGAAACAGGATAAACGGAAGCCAGTTGTCAATTTTCGTTTTTGTGAATGTCTGTGTCGTGCTTGTGTTGCTTTCTTTATTAATTTCCTTTACATAGCATGTCTTTTACTCGGCGTTAATCTATCTACGTAGAAACTCATTGTTTTTAACAGACTTGAAGGGCTCCCCTTGATTTAACGAGTAAGTATATTTTTTGTATGTTTGTTACGCGATTGCTCCGCTAATTCTGAATTGGTTTTGATAACTTTTTTGTGATACGAGTATACAGTATAGAAGCATCAGTACTAAGAAGGAATCTATTTCCATATTATATTATATTTATATACCCAAATAAGTATTTGGATATACTCGTATTACAAGAATGTGCAAGACAAGCATACAAGAATTATTATGGCACTTTTCGAAAAAACAATTACTATGGCCTAATTTATTGAGATATTCTGAATTCTATCTAAATATTGTGGAAAAAAAATAATTCAGTGAATAAAATGGTGAATGTTATAACATTTTTTGCCAACTCATCTAATTACATATAGAGATCAAAAGAGTTTGTGGTTCAACTTAGGCGTGAGTCCTAGAAATGTTAAAAATATTTTTACGTTATGTATCACAAAACAAATAATTAAAACGAAATATTTTTTGTTTCCAATTGATCCTATGTATTACTGTGATCCGAATCACAAATCATACTTACCGCAGGTGTAGCATAAATAAATATGTCGGCGCATAGCTTTAACCGATATTATTATTTCAAGCGCCACCTAGTTAAGTTTTGGTGGACTAGAGATGCAAAAGTGGCGCCATCTCTGGTATAATGCTGGTAGCGTGCGCTGTTTGCTGATTGGTCGGTCTGTCGGTCGTTGAGAGCCAATTACCGTTGAGTACTTAGTCATCGTCCGACAGAGGCGTTGGGGGGGAGACGCTCGGAGGCTCGGAGTAGTTCACCATAGAGTAAACTATATATATGGAGATAGACATCAGCTTAAGAAACGCTCAAAGCGTCATCTTACGCAAAGTGAATCAACTAATTTCCGTGACGTCATATCACGTGATCTGATATCAATATCATAAAATTATTTTATAATGTAATATTTCTTTATTTTGACAGCATTAGGTATACTGTTCAAAATAAAGAAATATTTCAATACCAAGTTTTTACCAGCCTATGGTTAATCAGGGATTGACAGGTTTATTAAAACTACAGGATTAGTATAACGTAAACATTTATTTTTCATATAAATTAACTTATTAGACAAGGCAATTTTATTGAACCTAAACATATCCCCATCCATAATGAAAGTATTATTATTTCTACTCAAAACTTAGATATTCCCCCTGAATATCAAAGATTTTCTTACATCAGCTTTGTAAAACCCATGCAAGATCCGTGCAGTTCTTAAACCTGGCTTAAATAGTTTTGAATGAAAACCATGACGCTCATTTAGAGTTTTTCCTTCATTCTATAACATGGTCTACATCTATGGTCCCTGCTTGTAAAGACTGAGAGTCATATATTTTTCTTTTTGTGTTAATCTCCTACCCATTTTGTTTTTTGTCATTTCTCTAAATATAATCATTATGAAAAGGGCTGCAAGGTTTGTAAATTTTCTTAGTGTATTTTGAAGTTACATTTTTTGAAAGCTTTGATGCTTTTTTCAGTCTTGTTGGATAAGTATCCTTTTCCTTTTTAATCTTGTTTAACATCTGCACAAACATTGTTTTGTTGTCGTCATGTGTCCCTGAAATAAACAAATTGATTTATAATGTTGTACCTTGACACCTAGCCAGAAATCAAGCATGCAATTCTTATGTTTATGTGAGTGGGCTGGCAATGCACACACAGGACTTAACTATTTCATGGGATTGATTATCTAAAAGTGGAAATACGAATAATGAGATACGTTTCAGATTGATTGAAGATGAGCCTACAACCTCACCTGATGGTAAATAGGCTCAACCTAGAATTGGAGCATTACTGATTAGGCCATTTTTTACATTATTACTTTTGTAATGATCGCAAAAACAATTCATGATATTGTGTCTTTGTATTGACAACTACCAAAGACATTCGTTATGGTATCTAATCGAGCTCACATTGGTGGGTACCTACATTTACGGAACCTGATGGTATATTTTAATGTAATCACATAGCATTAATGTCTCAGCACCCTTTTTACGCTTAGAATAAAAGATTTCAACCTCAATGTACATCGATGGATGTGGAGAGGTAGGCTATGAAGGTAATCAATTTTCATAAATATGTCTTTCCTTACCTTTTAGTGTTCCCTTCTTCATCTGGTTATGAGCAGTTCTGGACTGTGGTTTATTCACTGCTATTGTTGGTTCTTAAGCTCTGTAGATGGTAACAGATTTAGTGGAGGGGTAAAACCTGCAAAAATTAAATCATTGAAAATATAAAAATTATCATAATACTATGAGTATAATCAGGTTTTTATATTCATTCAATACATGGCATAAATTTTTTTCATGGACGTTGGTAAGCCTTTGACTACAAACTCAAGCACCACTTGATCAGGGTAAGTTAGGAAATTGTTGTTATTGTGCGGACCGCAATTGATGTTCCATGTCTTGGGCTTCAGTACGGAGATTTGGGGGCCAAAATAGCCTGCTCCACCACAGGTTCACATTAATTTCTGCAAGTTCTCTTCTTCTTTTCCTCACTGTATCATGATTGTCACACCTAAGCCATAGCACAGTAGTTGTGGTCACACTATAGTCAAAAGGGACCTACCTAAAATGGGAACTAGCAGAATGGGACAGCTTCAGGATGCCATTAGGTGTTTGGCAATAGATTTTCTTATTGAAGATGGTAGTTGCCTTACCACCATTGCATGGAATAAGGTCATGGATAGAATAATAAAATAAATTACCTGCAGAAGTAGACGGATATGTATAAATAAAAGGCAGTGCAAAATACTGCTCCATGGAAATAAAACGAAGTCTATGGTCCAACGAAGCGTCTCTGCTATAACTGGCAAAATTGACCTTTACCTGTTCGTATGTTTGATAGGTTGTATGTTGTTTTTTCAACCAATCTTGACGAAACTTTGTATGCATGTTCTACTATTCAATATAAGATAGACTGTGCTCGTGAGGTCTTTTGTTCGCAGAACTACAGGAACTACTAGTTTATTAAGTTTAAGTTACTGTACTTACTGGTTTTTCCACATTTTGGTACACAGCAACTTCTTGCGGAACCAGACATTTTTCCAAGTAGGTTTAAGTCGTAAAGCAGATCAGATTCCAGTGAGCGTAGCAGGTGTGAGCAATTGTAAGTAGAGTGGTCGGAGTCCGTAAACAAATAAAAGTAGTGTAATTTATCAAACATATTTATTGAAACACTTTCACAAAATCAAAATTTAAACTGAAAGAAAAGAATTTGAATTTAATGATAGGCATTATAGATTATATTAAATCGATAATGCTAACTGAACTGCTATTAAGATTTTAAATCGATTATAATATAATGTATCTAAAATAATTGGCTTGACTTCATAAATAGATGGTTTTTGTCTATGGTTTCTGTGTTGTGACTAAACTGATTGTCACAATTCTGCCAGTGTCTGTACGCGCTAGTGACATAAACTGTGAGGAATATGTAGGTTGTAGTCTAATATTTATAGTCAGTAATAAAAAAAAACCATCAGTATTTGAAAATCCCTCCTGGTTTTGTATCCACTTTATATAATGACTAACTGTGCGCAGCGGTTTCACCCGCGCGGTGAGGGATAATTAATCAAATATAGTGTATGTTACTCAGGCATAAATCATATAATATAGATCTCTACTGGTAAAATATATTTTTGAACCGGATGTAGTTATCGCGCTTATCCGTTACAAACAAAATATCAAAATTTCCTCTTTATTCTATGTCTAGATAAGGATTAACTAGCACTAAGATTATGCCTGTAGTAACTTTGTACTAACTAGAAAGGAGTGATATATCCGGTATTATTTCAATTGAAACAACCAATACATTATCGCGAACTCAGACTAAAATCTTATATTGCATGTATTATTTTTTTAACATATTTAAAATAGGAAAACCATAATGAGTAGTAATAAATTCCCCGTTTGCCACGCAGCGAGACAGGCCAGCCGTTAAAAATCGTAACAGACTCGTCAGGGATAGATACAATATTTATGGCTATTGGGTGAACCCTGTGTCTTTGGTTTACACTTTTTGGTGATACCCAGTCACAGAATGGTATTTAGTGCTGTTAAACCTCCCACTAAACATGAACCTTACAGACTCATTGTTGCAACTTGAATTTAGATTAAATGCGTTACTTGAGCCTACTACGTCTGCACATGTTTGTGCAACTGAAAAATCTACGTTATGTTTTAACGTTTTTAGCAACAAGCTTGCTCGGATATTTCTACAACGTTGCATAAATACCATATCTTAAACGTTATATTGTAGGGTAATGAATGGTATACTTAAAAGTTACAATTACTTAAAACAACTTCCAAAAATTATGTTTCAGTAAATCCTTAGATGTCACCCCAGGTAGCAGACCGATGACGTAAGACGAAAAGTGACGTTGCACAGACGTCCATTTAAAGTAAATTAAGGTCGGTACGTCTTTGGACACAAATTAGACGTCTTCACTACGTCCTAAAATAGTATAATAATATCATATAATATAATATTCTATATGAACACGTCTATATGAAGTCAATAAGACATCATATCATTAGTGCCTACAGAAATTCCAAATCCTAACGTCGTCTTTCAATTGACCAATGGAAGACTTCTGGTCAAAGACGCCCTTATTAAGTCGTAAAGTCGTCTTGTTAGACGAAACCGTAGCTCAAAAATTTTGAACTAGATGGCGTGACTAATTTGCAAGGTAATTCTACATCGCGCAAGCGTTTGTTGCATGTGATTCGTGTGTTCTCGCCTAAGCTCGGTTTTTGTTAATAAATTCACCCTATGGTTGCAATATTTATACTAAAACATGATAGTATAAATATAATGCTTATTGAATGACTGAACAAACAGTAATTTGATAAATATTCTAAGAAAATATTTAAGATGTAGGTCTTAAATTTATTATAAGAATAAATACTTAAGCAAAAGATTATATTGTATTTTTGAAATCAATTTTCATATTGCAGATTTATTAGTTTCTTTCTTCAACACCATCCTGAGTGCACAGTACGTCGGAACGACGTCTTTGTAGATAACAAAGCCACGTTGTTTTGACGTGCACATAAACGTCATATTACCCTCCACAAAGACTTATTTTTGCCGCCCCCCTTATATATATATCAATATATATCATAGGTCTTCAAGACGTCAACGAAGTCGTCCCCCAGGCGTCTTTTTTCAGTCACTGAGGACGTCATAAGGATGTGACATATTGGAGTCATTTTAGGGGTTCTTTAAGGTCAATTTTGGGACGTCAAAAGGTCATATACTGACGTAAATTGGACGCCTTTACGACCAGCTTTTGCTACCTGGGACGTACTTTCAAGCCCGCGGGGACTTGTTTTCGTTGCTGCATAGACGTTGCAGACTTGCAGACATAACTTCAACAGTTCGTGCAACTTTATATGAACTTAGCCTTGCTCAGTGGACTAAATCCGCCATCTTCAAATTTTTTGACTAACTTTAATCGATTATTTTCATACGACGCTTCATAGAAACATCACTAATAATGTTTGACATGTGGTTACGTTCCGTTTCTCGCATAAGTTTTCTTTTTTTCTCATCCAACAATATTATTTTTCCTAAATACATTAAAAAAATAATAGATATAATAATTAAATAAATGTAACATAATTGGTAACATATTTTCATTGTAAAAAATATTAAAATGTACGAACTTGTATTTAGTGTCATCTAACTGAAAGTGAACAAACTATTATAATTCCCGGCAAATAAAATACAGAACTGTAGGCTGTAATTTGTTCTAAGTGAAAAGTATAGAGAAAATTGTATATACGGAGAAAAGCGTGTGGAGCTCTTTCCTAGTATATATTTTGGTCTATGGAGCTCACTTTGCGTATGGTCGTGGCAGCCATAGAATAGAATAATAATAGAATAAGAATAAAAAAAAGTTTATTGCTCCATATTAATACACATACAATTTACACATAGATTAGATACTATAATTATAATACAGAGACAGTTTCAGTCTGGTACATGTTTTTGCGAACACAAAGCAAAGGACTAAAAAAAACAATTTGTTACCAAATCAGAAAAAGTAACTACTTAGTTGGTAGTATCTTGATGCTATATACAATGTCTGGGCAATAGGGCTATGCTCAGCGTTTGCAGTGTTTACATTTAGACATGTACTCACTGCGCTGTTTTTCAGCATATCCCTGCTCGAATTGATGTTAGTCGAGCAGAAAAAAAAGAGTTAATGCGGGTTTTAAACAAAAGTATTATTAGACACGAACAAAGACAGAAACAGAATATACTTGACAAACAAGAGAATTATACAAAAGGTTGTATTAAAAATAACAATTTAGTAGAGGATGCATTTAAATAATAAATGTTAAATAACATGCAATGCAAGCCACATATGGTGGACGGTATACAATTGATGAAACTGAGGGTATGGGTGTGTTCCATGTGAGTGTGTGTTGGTGTGTATGGATGTGTGAGTGAGAGTGACAGATAAGAAGTGTCTAGATTATAGGTACTGTCACAACAGTACCATTTTCAACGTTACTTTTGACTGTTTTTTTGCGTAAAGGTTGCTTTAAAGTTTTGTTTAAACCGCTCTACAAGATGTATTTTTAATTTGTTTTTAAAAACGATATAATTTACTATTGTTCTCAACGGTGGCGGCAGATCGTTCCAAATTTTTGAAGCTCTGTACTTAAAGCAACCTTGAAACCCCTTGGTATTATGTTTCGGAACGCATAAGGTATTGCGGAGCTTTGATCGTGTATTTAGATTATGCTTATCGACGGGCCATGACAACTTTTCGAATAGATATTCTGGTTTTTTGCTCCAGATAACTTTCTGCGTCATACATGCTAAATGAAGTTCCGCTCGTAGCTTCATGTTCATTATTCCTTTTTTTACAAGGAAGGGAGTGACGTGCTCTCTCCTGGGTATATTGAAACAGAACCGGGCGCATGCATTTTGTACACGCTGAATTGCACATTCTTATATCATAGAGTAAATTATATATATGGCAGCGTTCGCTACTAAGTGGAATACCTTGTCCCCAAGTTAATTCAAGTGCTGTAATATTAAATCTCAGTGTAACGTAATAAAAGCAGACACATTGTACATGTGATATCTTATTCTCCTCGCCCGCTTAACCCATGCCTAGCCACGAAATTGGAGCAAGACATCCTGTAAAGATCCTCCTGATACGGGCCATTGTGCCTTTAAATATTCTTCTTGGATAATAATTCGTAATCAACATCGGGTCTGTCAATGTTGAGTATCTTCATGGAAATCATTTACAAATTGTTAATTAAGTTTTGAACTGGCTTGCGAATAAAAATATCTATTAATTGGAGTAAAAAAACAAAATAAACCTTAACGCGGGAAAAAATATCGTTGTTCATTGTACGTCATTGATTTTATAACTAATTTTATTTTAATTAAAAAGTTCTTCCTTAGGCACTACTTACACACTCAACAGTTAGTAATAAAATATTTTTATTCAATAATAATACAACTCCTCCCCTGGTTCGAAAACATGCAGTAATCCTCCTGGGCATGCTGAGAATCAAGTTATCCAGCATTTCAATGTCCAATTCTTGAATAGCGGCTTCTCTGAGGTCTGGCATTGTCTGGGGACGTGGCTGATGGTTCCAAACAGCTCATAAGATCATCCTACGCGTACTCTATTGGGTTTAAGTCAGGCGAGCCCGCAGGCCAGTCAAACCTTGTGATGTCGAATTCTCGGAGAGCAGCATTGACTCATTGATCTTGATAGGCGGGCCCATTTTCATCGACCAGTACAAATTGGTGCGCATGTTTTACTCAAAATGGTCTGACTGAATGGAATGAATTTTTAAAGCTATTGATTCCATCAATAGCTTTAAAAATATATCTAACAAGTACAATTTAAAAATTTAAAACCGTCTTCCATTCTATTCAGTTATTGGAGTGTAACTCAAAAACTACTGGACCGAATTTGATGAAATTGAAATAGGACCACACGGGAAGCATCTTCCCTTCTTTCTATACGCATCGGCCTACGGATGAACTTGGACAAAACCAAGGTCATGTTCAACGAACATGTTCTACCGGAACCGATTGCGATACACGGCGCCGTTCTCGAAGTTGTTCAAAAATATATGTACCTCGGGCAGACATTGCAGTTGGGAAAAAACAACTTTGAGAACGAGGTGAATAGAAGAATTTGGCTGGGCTGGGCAGCGTTTGGGAAGCTACGTCGAGTCCATACTTCGCCGATTCCACAGTGCCTGAAGACGAAAGTCTTCAATCAGTGCGTCATACCCGTCATGACATACGGAGCCGAAACGTGGACACTGACGGCTCGAATGGTCCACAAGCTCAAGGTCGCTCAGCGGGCTATGGAAAGGGCTATGCTCGGTGTTTCTCTGAGGGATCGCATCAGAAATGAAGTGATCCGTCAGAGAACCAAGGTCATCGACATAGCCCACCGGATCAGCAAGCTAAAGTGGCAGTGGGCTGGCCAAATTAGCCGTAGAACCGACAACCGTTGGGGTAAACGAGTTCTAGAGAGGAGACCGCGTCTCGGCAAACGTAGTGTAGGACGTCCTGAGGCACGGTGGAGTGACGATCTGCGCAAGACGGCTGGCAAAAACTGGATGCGAGAAGCCCAAGATAGACCTAAGTGGCGTGCAATTGGAGAGGCCTATGTCCAGCAGTGGACTGCTACAGGTTGATGATGATGATGATGATGATGAGAAAAGACGAAGAAATCATAATATAATTACCGTTATAAAACAATTTTCAATTTTCAAAGTGATCGCAAACTTTTTGATGTGTCTAGTTGTAATTTCCGCTCATTATTTGAGAAAAGTACTAAACAAACCCACATTTACACGTTCTTCCATCAATATTTTTTTTGCTAGCCGCTACAGTAATGTACTATACAGTCAGATGATTTGTATGTCTGTCTGTATGTCTGATGTCTGTATTTACTTCTGTTTATTCGCGCATCACACCAAACTGGATACATTTTGATACAGTTTAAGTACTTAGGTGTATTTTTTTAGTGTTGCGGTGGTATGTTTGTGGAGTATTATTTTATGTTAATCTTCTTACCCGAAAAAAAGCTGTGAGCAAGCAACTTAGAGATAAAATACATTGTTATATTACGTGTAGGAAACTATAGGCAATAGTTACTTTAAAGATAAAACATTTAGACCCTGCTACTGAAGCTGCAGCGGCGCCACGGCTACCTATGACATAAATATGCCATTTAAGTTACATTAAATATTTGCCCAATTTGACACTTGACCACATAGAGAGCATAATAGCCCAGGGGTTACAAGGATCAGCCATCAATCCGATGTCGACAGGAGCGCTAAACATATTTCTATCGCGTTCTTCCTAAATAAACACTTTATTTTTACAATAAACTATGTGAGAAACTGAGGGGGAGCCTACTGGTCATGAATTTACATAAAAATAAAAGACTACGCCTAAATTTGTCCATACGATAAGGTTGTTGTGGGCAAAGAAAACAAAAAAATCTTTTTCACTACAAGTAACTTTTTCATGGCCCGGCTGTTACACGAATTATCCCCTCCGTTTGACTTTAATTCCCAAGCTTTGTGGTTCCCCTCGAATTTCCCGGTTCGTCGGTTCTTATGGTGCCAAGTCGAATGTAAACTTTACCATCGTCCGGTTATTCGGATGAATCGTAATTTATGATTATTACAATACAATATTACTCACGTAGTAAAATAATGGCACATGCGCAAAAAATGCGAAAATGACTTTTCACGCCATAAGTGTTCAAAAGTGATTAATGTATGTTCTGCATAATGTCTTTTTATTTAATAAACGGATTTTAACAATAACCACGGAAAGTGCCTACCGAGGCCTACCAAGGCACACTAAATACAAGGTCATTTTTTTAAACATGGCAGGTACCTTAACCTGTATAGTTACAGGAAAACATTTTCATAAGACTATCCATACATTTTTAAGGTATTCTGAACTGCATTTACAGATTTTAGAAAAAAATTACAGTCAGCAAGAAAATGGTCAATTTACACAAAATCTTTTTTTGACGATCCTGTTTCTTATAAGGATCAAAAGTCTTTACAAGAGCAACTGAGGTTTGAGTACTAGAAATGTCAGATATAGCAAAAAACTTTTCCCATAAATTTCGGTCAAAGAAGTCAAACTTTTAATTAGTCAAATTGTTTGGTATGGAGTAGATCTGCTATGATCCGCTATTATTATTATAGACCAGGGTAAAAGCCTTTAAAAATAATAAAAAGTTAAAAAAAATATAGTAGGATGAAACCCGTTAGAAAAGGAGGAGAATATTATAAAAATGAAAGGAAAAATAATTTACTGAGGTCGGGAAGGGGATGGGGGTGAGTTTTTAACGGTAAAAAACGTTTTTTCTCGATTTCCGGCAAAACTAAAAGTCCTATGGAAAAAGTCAAATGGCATAGCTGTAGGTAATAAAAAGATCTAAAACTTTTGGTAATACACTTTTTTCACATAACCTCAAAATTTATGTGAAAAATTAAAAAAAACCAAGATGTTGGTTATATATTTTTATCTTTTACAAAAAAACATTTTTATTTCACGAAATTTGGTGAAAACTTACCTTTTTATATCCCAAATACACTGTAATTTATTTGATTAAAAATATATATTTTCACCTTATTTTGAATAAATATCGAAAAAGCACCCTAATTTTCAATCGAAAATTCACCCGTCAAAATATCAGTTTTTTTCAAAAAATTGGTATGTTTTCTGTTCATTGAAATCTCTACTTTCCGATGGTGAAAAAAAATATATATGTTACTATAGTAAATCTTCTCAGAAAATGCAAAAAATCTAATAAAACTCGAATTCGAGTTATTTTTTAAATTATTATGAATAATTTCATCTAAAAAATGTGATTGCTGCAATTTGTTTCAATTAAAAAGATGATTTATTTAATGCTAATTACATTTTTTTATTACCTACAACTTTGCCATTTGATTTTTTTCCATAGGACTTTTAGTTTTTCCGGAAATCGAGAAAAACCGTTTTTACTCTTAAAAACTCACCCCCATCCCCTTCCTGACCTCAGATCGCCCGTAAATTATTTTTCCTTTCATTTTTATAATATTCTCCTCCTTTTCTAATGGGTCTCATCCTACTATTTTTTTTTTTGGTTTTAACAATTATCGACCCTGATCTATTATTAAAAAACTGGCTGAAAAAAGTAGGTTATTGAGGTTCAATAAATAAATAAAAATGATACTAGGTCAACGGGTTGTAGTACAGCTATTTTTTCACTTTTGAGCGGTTTGATACCCAGACGAAGTAAGTAGTTTTTAGAAAATCTTTGAGAGCCGTGTTACTAACTTATAGTAATTAAATAAAGTCTCCTTTTAGCTAAATATCCTATCTACAATATTTAAGGTATTTTCCTTTCATGTCGCATTGTCATGAGGCGCCCTCTAAACAATAATAATAAATAATACAAGAAACACTCCCTACACTAAGTGAAACGAACGGAGCACAAAATATAACAAGCAAGGAGTGCGTGACTGCTGGAAATGGCCCTAGGTTCTAGTCCGACAGCTCAGATTAAATTGCGCATGGCATATACTGCTGCTATCAGTCAAGATTCCTGATGAACTGAACCTCATTCAGGAATACGGCCCTTATACTCGCAGAATAGATATTATGAGAGTATCAGAGACTACAAGAGATCTTGTACTCTCATGCAAACTCTACATATCCGACCTACTGCAGCTGTGTGCGTGTGTGCGTAGATTGTGAAAACTTGACAGTTCCAATGTGGATATGCTTTCGTTAATATATAAGTGAGTTTCCTGTTCCTTCTCTGTGCCGTGGACTATCAGAGTACCACCTGTTTGAATCACTCTTGAACTCTTTGGAAGCGTAACTTTAACATCAAAATAAGACTGTCAGAACTATTTTTACAAAAGTTCAGTTTTCGTTCGTATGTCAACGAGTTAATACAGTGTTAGCGTGTTTCGATTTTTATCCGACGTCTACCCTCACAATGGGGAAATGTAACAGCTGTAATAAATTAATTACCAAAAAACAGTCGATACTGGAGTGTTCCCTTTGCCAAATAGTGGTGCATGCCACTAATATTTGTACGGGTTGAGCAATAAACAGCTAGCAGCGCTAAAAGCTGCAGAAAACTTAGAATGGACCTGTAATGATTGCAATCAAAATTTGTCGAGAAGGAAGTCGTTCGTCACCCTAGCAGAACTGGAAGATGACGACGAGGAAGATCTTGTCATAGAAAGCCCCTTAGTGAACATAAAAAAATTGTTGGCAGACATAAAAAAGGAAGTGAATAGCATTATTACGCAGGAGATGCAATCGCTCACAAAGGCTGTGCAATTTTGTAGTGAAAAGGTAGAAGATATGGCCGAAACAATGGATGCTTATGCCACAAAAATGAAGGATATGGAGAGGAAACAGATTCAACTTGAGAACAAAAATGTATACCTTGAAACGAAGGTACAAGCTCTTGAACAAAATATACGTGAGATGGATCAACAGTTATTGTCTAGTCACGTCGAAATCGCTGGAATACCTGAGTGCAGTGATCTTGACCTACCGCGATTTGTTAAGGATGTGGCTGAAAAGCTGAACCTGCCTAGAGAAGAGGTTGCATCAGTAAAACGACTTCGACCGCGGAAGACTGGAACAGGAACAGTCTTAGTTAAGCTGCGAGATGAATCATCACGCATACATCTGATGACGGCCGCCCGCACCAATATTATAACAGCCGGAAGTATCATGCGTAACCTAACTGGCGGCTTGGTGGAAGAGAAATTAAGCATCCGCGAAGCTCTGACTCCGTTTATTAAGAACTTGCTGTGGCAGGCGAAGCAGGATCTCAAAGGCGTGTTCAAGTTTGTATGGTTCAGGGAAGGAAATGTACTTGCTCGTAAAAACGAAAACTCCAAGGTATCTAAGATTAGGTCTAAAGGAGATATTAACGCTCTCCTAGCGTAAATATACATATACATATACTACTAAACCTAATTAGATTTTAACTAGTGTTGTTTGTTTAATTATTATATTTTTAACAATATGGTAGATACTCGTACCGCTAGTAGTAATATAAAAGAAATATTGAACTGTAGTGATCTGATATGTTATAAAGCGAAAATACCTAAAACGCCTCACAATATAACAATATTGCATGTAAACATTCGTTCTATTATAAAAAACTTTTGGAAGGTAGAACAATTATTTAGTCACTCGCGCTCAAATATAGATATTCTAGCTATGACTGAGGTGAACATCTCCAGTAATATCCAATCCTTATATACTATACCGGGCTATACTATGTATGCAGAGTTAAGAAATGGTAGAAAAGGAGGTGGAATCATAATATACGTTACAAATAAATATAAATTTACAATCATTAAAACAACAACACAATTTTTTGAATGCCTGGCCGGACGATTTACGGCGTCATCGTATTCACTATCTCTTTGCACGGTTTACAGGCCTCCCGACACCGATAAGAAATTATTCATAAAGGAACTAGATTACTGACTTTGTATTACTAGGTGACATAAATATTGACTTGAAAAAAGATAACCCTACCAAAAGGAAATACATGGACATAATGCACTCACACGGTCTGTTATGCGGAATCACAGATTACACAAGAATAGAAAAGCTAAAAAATAAAATTACCAAAACATGTATCGACCACATTTTTGTGCGATCCCGCTTAAGAGACGTGTGCAGCGCCGCTCTGGGCACCGTACTGGCCGATCATAGAATGACAGCAGTAACGTTAATGGGAGACTCATATATACAGGATGATACCAAGTATGTGGCTCGCTATGACAATCACAAATTAAATAGTAATTTAGATAAAATTAATTGGCAAATAACGCAGGAAATGAGCTGCCCGCACCTTATATATAATTACATCAAAGACAGCATTAAAAACTGCTATGCGCAGTCAGAATATAAATGCAAAAAGAAGGAAGAAAATTCGAAACGTAATACGGGGTATGGGTGGGTAAATAAGAATATTATAAATTTATGTCGAAAGCGAGATGAATTATACAATTGTTGGATTAAGGATACTAGTAATACAAAAACTAGAGTTGAGTACAAAAAGGTAAGGAATCTAACTAATAAAATAGTTCATAAATATAGAAATAACTACTATAAACAGGACATAAACAGGCATAAAGGGGATACAAAACGGTTATGGGAAATTATAAACAAAATGGCAGGTAGAATTAACACCTCCATCGACAGTGTCGTTCAAAGGGCATTCGATTCTGACACAGATAAGATAATTGCAAATAACTTTGCAAAAGAGTTTCAAAACAATATTAGGTCGCTTATTCCAACCTGTAAGAGTAAACTTTTCTGCGAAAGTGACTACGAAAATCCGGTAGATAATTCTTTGCTTTGCAAAAAAGCTACCGATTCCAAAGTCCGTAGAATCTTAAATAATATCAGCACCCATAAAGCTCCCGGAATGGACAGAATTCGAGCTGTTGATGTAAAAAGGCTGTCAGGAAAAATTGTGAGTGTTATAACGCGACTAATAAACGCGTGTATTGCAAATGGAACTTACCCCAAAGATCTTAAATCAACAATTGTACGACCTATCCATAAAGGTGGTAGTAAAAATGACTATAGGAAATATCGACCAATCACAATACTCCCGGTTATTGACAAAATAGTTGAGAAGTACATCTGTGGTGTGATACAGGATTTTTATCAAGAGAACAATGTTCTATCATCTACACAGTATGGCTTCCAGCCAAAAAAAAGTACCACCCTACTGTTGTCTAGATTCACTGATTACGTAAACTCGTGCTTAAATGACAAAAAACATGTACTACTTATATTTATAGATTACAGTAAGGCGTTTGACATGCTTAGGCACGATTTACTGATTAGGAGACTGGATAATAGCGGTATTAGAGGAAATCTTCTGAGCATGTGTAAGGACTATCTAGACGGCCGTAGTTACAAAGTGAAGGTAGGTACGGAACTCAGCGACGAGATTTGTGTTACCGAGGGCACTGCACAGGGCTCTGTATTAGGCCCTTTGCTCTACTTGGCATACGTCAATGATATGAACAATATTATTAAGCATTGCACAATGTATCAGTTTGCAGATGATACATGCCTTATTGCTGCTGATAGAGACTTAGTACAGGCACAAAGGCAGTTACAAGAGGATTTCACATCTATCTGCAAATGGTCTCATGACTCTGGGCTTGTTCTAAATGCAGATAAGACAAAACTCCTACATATACGTTCGAGCCACAACACATGCATCACGAAAATAACAATTTTGGCTCATTGTCATGACTGCCTACATGAATCTGTGGTCACCAAGGCGAGAACTTGTACCAAAGACTGCCTGAAATTGCGACAAGTGAATGAGCACACATATTTAGGGCTCGTCATTGACAGCAGGCTCAATTGGGCTAGTCATATTGGCAAAGTCAGTGACAAGCTTAGAGCGGCATTGGCCAAATTTTACATATTAAAAAGTCGTGTTCCTTTTCCTGTGTTACTCACTATGTATAGGGCTTTAGTTGAAAGCATAGTGTCTTACGGACTAAGTAGCTACGGCCGAACATTTAAAACTTACTTAGAACAAATATATAATCTCCAATATAGGTTGCTGAAATTAATCGTACCACGTAAAATTAAAGAAAAATGCACAAATAATTCTATGGAATTGTTTAAATACTGTGAAATGATGCCCATACAAAATAAAATAGAATATAACGTGCTTTGCGAACTATTCTGACAGAATTACATGAATTTAAACACGCCTCACGAACAACTAGAAGTATGACGAATAAAAAACTTGTTGTTCCTGAGTATAGACATTTTTATGGAAAACGTACTTCTCAATATTTAATTCCTCGATTAATTAATAACTTACCGAGCGAAATTCGTGACAAAATAACACCAATCAATATAAAAAAAATTCTAAAGCAATATTACATTAACCGACCACATTAATTTGTAACACTCTGTATCTTGTATTTTGTTATCGTGACTGAGCGACCGGCCGGCCGTACCACGCGGTGTAGCTCGCTAGTGTGCTGTAATGTCGGTGTATGAATGTGTGCGTTTAGTTTAGCTCGGTGCCTACATTGACGGCACGAAGCCCGTAGCAGCTCACTCGGCACACGCTCGGCGCTCGCTCGGTCTACATACGAGTTTTGTGTGTTGTTATGTATTATAAGTTGACTGACTGTTGAAGTAACACTTACATTGCAATTCACTGTTCAAAATATGTTTAATAGCAGAGAACTTAACTCCAACACAAACCTCTGCGAGGTTTAATGGGGTTTAAATATAAATGTATATTAACTTAAGTATTTCTGATAATAAATAAATAAAATAAAAAAAAGAACCCAAAAAATTCTACCAGTCTGGGTCATGTCCGTTACAGGATGTCACATAAATGTAAATGAATTATTTATATACTTTAAACAGGTACCGTTGTACATAATATTGTAGTATGATATATACGTAGCTCCTCCGTAGGGACATCAGGCGGCCTTTCTCGTTTACTCAGGACCAGTGGGCTGTATATACATCACCAGAATAAATGAAAACGGGACCTTTCGATAAATCTATCGTCCCATAGCCTCTAGCTTTGCTTATATTTTTACGCTTGGTTTATTTATTACTAGCGACTGCCTGTAACTTAATTCGCGTAGTAGGCTCGGCCTAATAGCCTCCCATCTTTTCTTGATTTTTATTTCATAAAAACCTTCCCCTGACAATATTATAATTAACACAACAAAAAAGGAATTATCAAGATTGTTTTATCCGATCTGAAGTTATAACGTGACCAGGAGAAAAAGGGGTTAATTTTAATATCTATAGACTAGCTGTGACCCTTGGTTATAGAAGATGATGATGATGAAAAGCATCATAAGTTTTAATCCATAGCTCCTCATCTATCTCCATATCAAATTTGAGCGTAAAGAGGTTACAATAGCTGTGGTCGCCACGATCTTGCAGCATAAACTCCCTGAGGATGAGCATCGGACATCCCCGAAACCCAGGTCTAAAAACGGCGGCTAATTACGTGAGTAAAGTCGGTTTTAATATTAAATAAAAGAGGTGACCAACATACAAACACATTTTCTCACAAACTTTCGCCTTTCGCATCGCGTGATTGACGTAACGGTCTCAATCTCGTTCATTGAGTCTTAAGATGTACGTAAATACGAGATTTAATTTAGCATTGGTTCATACCGAACTACACTTGAGATCACTAAGCCTATCCACAAGGACGCACTAGAGCCGCGTGGCCAATTCTGAAACGTACTTTATGGGCAGATAGAGAATGTCATATAGGTTCTTACATGAAATCAACGTCATTGATTTTGTATATATCGGCTGATACCCGGACATGAAGTATGACCCGGTATGAAGAAAACACTTAATGTCTATTTCAACTATAATTTTCGATCACTCTTTTAATTATAACAAATCAGAGACATCCGCACGGGTCGAGCGCTCGCAGCAAACAGATATCTCCGTTGGTTGCCGAGCACAGCCGTTTTATAGGCGACTGTGGTATTTGGTGCGCGGTCACTAAACCGTTCGCCCGTTGCGCATGCTCCGTCACAATATACGGCCGACGCTGTCATATACTTTGTAACCGATCTAGAATATCGGTTATCTTAAAAACTAGTTTTTAAATAAGCGACATCTGTAGACAAACTCACAAACGACTACCTAAATTCCATTTGAAGATGAAAGCACCTTTTAAATCAAGAAACCAAACTACCTTTGCTGCGCGCTGAGGTAGTTCAGAGACTCACCGATAGAGGTCGCATATCAAAAATGTTGACAGTGACAGTTTCAACAAATGTCAATCAACTCTAGCAGAAGAAAACGCCACGAGTTGTGAGTTCCGGTGAACGATCGTTGATATTTTGAAGTTCAAAATGCAGTGTAGTGATTGGACTGACGACTACAACGGTTTTGAGGCCTTTTTCATTACCATATATGGTAGCGAAATGCGCCTCCGACATCCGTCCAACTTGTTGTTTTTCCTACAAGAGGAATTGGCATCACTTCGCCACCGGCCATCGACTGTGCAACTGCTAATAAATCACTACGTCTGAAAGTGCTACTGAAACTTTATTAAATTATAACATCAATCTTCAGAATCCCCATACATTGGGTAAGTTTGAGTTTTGAAGTGAAAGTGTACTTGACCACCAAAAATTTTAACCTACAATTTGTAACCTTTGGTATGTACTCTCAACTTATTTACTGTATTTTTTTATGTATCTTACATGCTAACTCTGTTGTTTAATTTATGTGTTTTTCTGTTGCTTCTCAACTTTCTACTTGTCTCTATTTTGCGCCCTTCTGGCAAACTTGAAAGGGTGTTGCTGGTAGCTCGCAATTCACGAGGTACCTAGGCTAGTCCCTAATTGCTCGGTAGTGAACGGACCTCGTGGATTGTGCGCACTTTTACCAGCAACACACCTATTTACGCCCTTCTGGCATTCTGAGCGGCTGGTGGTTTGCATCCGCGAAGGGCCTAGCTAGTCCCTTTATGCTCGGTAGCGGAAGCCTTAGCGGATGCGAATTCTTCACCAGCAGCATTACTTCCTTGGCCCTTATGGCATCTCTTGTTTGCTGGCGGGCCACATCCCTAAAGGCCCTCTGCGAGTCACTATATGCTCAGTAGCATAGGGACAGTGGACCCACCAGCTCAACACTTTACTGGACCCATTGTGACCGGAGCACATGTGCTTTCTAGGGTTCAAGTACGAGGCGGAACTCTTCCAGTACGAGGCTGAACGACTAGCAGTACACGACCTCTGAACTCCGGCCGTCCTCTGATCTCCAGCACTCACCGCGGCCACCTTTCTCTACAGCGATTGCTGGGAATTTCTACCGGCGCGGCGGTGTGGAGCCGAGCCCTGCACGGCAGACCTGCTGCTGAGCATCGACTCAAATACTAGCGGACCGGAGCTAAGTCCTTAAACAAGGAAGCTTGCCAAATTGCCATACCTGTCTGAGATCCACGACCCTTTCTATTTATTATACTTATATTCTCATCTCTCTTCTTTCTCTTATGCTCCCTTCTACCCTGAGTAGGTAGGCAGGTGACATTCCTTGATTTATATATTATTTAGTATATCTTGAAGATTTCAAGTGTGATAGTGGTGGATTAGTTTATAGGTATATAAACTAATCCACCAATATTACTCAACAATAGTATTACAGGGAGGGAGCCACTGTGGCACGGTCAACATCGGATCCGTAGACTAATTGTTAATTAAAATATAAAGAGTGTGCAAAAATAATACTAAAGTGTCAAGTTGTGTAATATTAATAGTGAAGTATTATTGCAAAATCCAGTGTGATGTAAAAACAGTGAAAATCATGAGAAACCTCCGTGAAAAAGTCGTTCGGCTCGGTCCGCTCAACTTTTAATTTTTGATAGTTATTTAGACATTATTATATGCTGGGAAACAGTGAAATGTATGCATATAGCCAAATACTGTGTATGGTGTGAGGTAAAGAAAAAAATTCTGTGTCTTTACACATGATACCTACAAACTTCATAACCTCAAATATTCTTTGTGAGAGGTTGCACAAATCAGATGATGATTCATACAAACAACCTACTTACGCCCGTAAACTCGCAGGAAAAACTACGCCATCTAGCGAAAAACATAGAAAACATTCGACGTAATCAGTATGAGCGCGTGTACTTTATTGCGGGACACTAGAGGTCAAGCTACAAAATGGTTGCCAAAATATTTACGAGAGGGCGCTAATTACGTTAACAGCAGTTAGAAGATCGAAAAAAAACCGAAATGAATTAATATATTTAATTAATTAAAAAGAATAAAACTAATTTACAATTATTTCCTAATGAATAACCATTCCGCTTCGAAGTAGGAATATGGAATGCTTATTCTTACAAATAGATTTAACACGCAGTGTCCGATTGACGTCATTGCTGCGTCGGCGAATTTAATGTGTTCAATAATTATCGGTGCATCTGCAACGTCGGCGATCTTCATATAGTAGACCTACGTAATTCCTCCACCCCTAGAACGGCGACTATTTTAGCACGTTGAGTGAAAATGTTGCCGGAATAGTGTCGGGATCTTCCTTCTTCATTAGTGCTGTTGGGGGTTTCGGGTCCGTTTTCGTAGGTGTGTTACATCTGCACACGTAGCGTCGGGTCACTAGTATGATAGTGAGTACAGCTGCGCTCGATAGTACTACGTAGAATGGTATGGTTGTGTGGTAGAAAGCATCTGATTTCAAATTGTCCACACGTAAGGAAGGCTGGATCATTAGTTTTTCTTGGATGCTGTGCAGCCCTTGGAGGTCAATGGAGTTCAGTTTAACATGGGTAGCTAGGTTACTTTGTTTCTCCGCGTCGTAGGGGATGTTCATCAGTTTGAGAGGTTGACCTTTGATCTCATCATTGTCATTTGAAATAGTGAACTCTTGTGATCTCAGGTGACATCCAGCGGGTATCGTAGCGAGGTAGCTTCCTTGCAGCATAGAGTAGTTCTTCTGGTTACAGTTGAGTTGTACCTTCGTTTTATGAGGGAAGGACAGAACATAGTGTTGATCGTCAAGTTTCTCCAGAGCTTCTCTCGTCAGGGTGACTGTCGTGAACTGGCAGGATTCCTGTATAACTTGATTGTGAATCAGCTCCTGGATGCAGTCAAATTTGGTTCGTATCTGGTGAGCGATTCCTTTTTCACAGAGATACCATTTTTTCAGCTTCGGGCATTCTGCCTCTATGTACATGAACGTCATCTCGTTAGTTGCTAGGAAGGGGAAGGAGGGGACAAGAGCCTGAGCGTGTTTGTTAGGTACTACTGATAATCTATAAAAATCATAACTATCCGTAGAAAAAATTGGAAACTTAAAAATAAAAACTATCTGCTTATTAATATAATACGATCCAGGTTTAATGATATCGTAATATTCCCTAAGTTCTAAATCTAAAATGTGCTCTCTGCCATAAATTAATTTAAGTTTCGCAACCATTGACTCTAGTGTCTCTATATCTATAGTCGAATGGTGAGTACTAGAAGCTCGTATAAAAGCTAAGCTATTTTCTATCCTAATTAATTCCTGAGTTAAGTCCTCTACGTTTTCGCTTATAACTTCTAAGAGTTGAGCGAACTTAGCATACTTAATTAGGTTGTTTTCTCTGTATGCGTCACTCTTCAGTATCAATTCTAAAGTAGAGTTGATTTTATATTCGTTACTTACTATCTGTGCTATTACGTCATTATGTTTGGACATCCACTCCTTACTCATACTGATATGTGCGTTGAACTCATTTACTATTTTATCCTGATTGGTTTCTAAAGTTTTAATTGCGTCATTATATCTTAACGCATCGGCGTGATCTAGGTTTCCGGTTAGGCTTTTTATGATTGAACCTAATCCGTCTACAAGACCTCTTCTGACTCTATTGGGCTCTAATGATTGTAATTGTTTTAAGACATTGCCAAGCTTGCTAGTAAGATAATCTATTTGAATTTCGTACAGTGAGTAAGTGTCGTTAGTCATTTGCTTTTGACAGTTTAGTAACTGAGTCTGTAGTGAGTTAATGTTATTTTCAATGTCATCTAGTTGAACGTACTGTAGAAACGTATGATGATGATTTGTAAGTCTCATAAGTCCGAGTTTGTACGGCAGAAGTCCTGGTCCATCGTCAAGGCTCTCAAGTTTTATCTGCTGAGGTCGCGTCATTGGAAGGATTGACATAAGCAGAATCCTGTAACAAATTGGCTGCTTTAGGCACGCGCTTAAGTCTCGATTTTGCTATGGGACCACGCTTTTTCGAAGTATAGATGTGGATTGGCAGGTCAGCTAAAACTGTATCTTGAGTATATCGAGGGGCGGTCTTTTGTCGATTGGCAAGAGGATTTCTTACAAAGACTTGCTGTTGAGGTGCATATTCCTTCTCGGGTTCTCTATTTTTATTTCTGTTCTCGATTAGTAAAGTGCGATTAGCAAGTGATGAGGAATTGATAATATCGTAAACTTGTTTCATACGGTCTCTATGAACTTGGGTATACTGTTGTAACAGTTGCTGTGTTATGTCAATGTCATTGCAGTCTCTAGGGTCAAAATGTCCGGTCAATAAGTCAAACGGTCGGCATCTTGTAAAGCTATGTATGGAACTGTTGTAGGCAATAATAGCGTATGGCATGAGATTTACTATAGGCTCGTCTTTGTGTTGTAATTTTAGAATTCTAAGATGTTCTAAGAGTGTGGAATGAAAGCGTTCAATATTACCGTTATCGTTAGGTGAGTGAGCTAATATTTTATGATGATTGACCTTATGGAGTCGTGTAAATTCCATGAACAGCTGATTGGTGAACTCAGTTCCGTTATCAGTAATAATAGTTATGGGAACACCATGGTGGGTACAGTACTGTAAAAGTGCTTGTAATATGCTAATAGCTGTTCCGTCACGCAAATGATATGCTTGGCCGTATTTGGTGAAGACATCTATAAAAGTGACATATTTCTCACTTTGTACGGTGAATAAGTCCATGTGAACAATTTCAAAGGGCTTAGTGGATGGTGGCACAATATTAAATTGAGGTCTGACTGGGTTTCGGTCGTATTTTGCTTGTCCGCATATGGTACACTCACTTATATATTTCGCTATTTGGTCTTTCATTTTTGGCCAATAGTATTTGCGAGACAAAGCTAAATGGCACTCAGTGATTCCGCGATGGTTTGTTTTACCATCGTGATAATGGCGGATTATCTCTTGTTGCCGAAGGTACTCCTTAACATTTTCTAACTCTACTTTTGCTAAGACAAGATTCATTGATGAACTTCTGAACTTATCTTGCAAGATTGGAATTATTGAATACATAGCCAAAGGAGGATTAATTAAGATAGCAGTTTTGACTTTCGGATTGACGTACTCTTTAACTGCATTTACTACGTCACTCTCTAGGTTCGACTCTGATAGTTGAATACTTATACGTGTGTGTGTGTCAAACGGTTTGGTTATTATGGGCCGTTTTTTCACGTCACTAACAAGGCTGAAATGTATCTGTCGGTTAAATTTGTTAAAAGGTTCGTCTGTAATAGGGATCTCTAGTATAGGATTTTCGTTGCTGGTGTGCACTGTTTCTGTCGAGGAGTTCGCTTGATGAGCAGGTAGCGAGTTGGATGGGTTACCCTGTATGGATTCAGATGGAATGCCTAATATAGAGTTTAATTCTTCGATATCTTCGAACAATGTCCTAGACTCTTTAGTATTGATTTCTATACGAGACAAGGCATCAGCGTTAGTGTTATTTTTGCCTTTTTTGTATATAACGGTGAAGTCATATTCACTAAGTCGAAGTCGCCATCTTGTGAGACGTGAATTTGGCTCTTTCAAATTCATCATCCACTGTAATGGTTTATGGTCAGTCAAGATTTTAAACTTCCGTCCGAATAAGTATGGTCTGAAGTATTTCGTGGCCCAAACTATAGCCAATAGCTCCTTCTCAATGGTACTGTAGTTAAGTTCGCTATCATTGAGTGTACGAGATGCATAAGAGATAGGTTTATCGGCTCCTATGGGGCCTTGTGATAAAATGGCACCTATAGCTACGTTTGAAGCGTCAGTCGTTAGAATAAAATCTTTGTTGAAGTCAGGGTATTTGAGTATCGGGTCATTTCTCAGTAACGTCTTACATTGTTCAAAACTTTTGACATAGTCAGGGTCAAAGGCAATTTTCTTACCCTTTTTCAAGCACTGTGTCAAGGGTTTAGTGATACGTGAAAAATCTGGTATGAATTTTCGATAGTAACCTAAGAGACCTAAAAACTGTTTAATTTCTTTAGGAGTTTTAGGCATCGGATACTTCTGTATTGCCTCTATTTTGTCAGGGTTAGGTTTCACACCCTCGCTGCTAATAATGTGACCCAAGTAGGCTGTTTCCAGCTTCAAGAACTCGGACTTGTCCATTTGTATCTTGAAGTTGGATTCCCTGAGTCTTTGGAACACTTTCTCAAGATTCGTTATGTGCTCCTGCAGTGAGGTACTGAATACTATTATGTCATCCAGATATACCAAGCAGATCTGGTTCTGGAGACCTCTGAGGATATTATCCATAACTCTTTGGAATGTGGAAGGTGAGTTCTTCAATCCCATTGGCATTCGGAGGAACTCAAAATGACCATGTTCCACATTGAAAGCGGTCTTCTGAATATCGGTGGGATCCATTTCAACCTGGTAGAAGCCACTGGCCAGGTCCAGGGTACTAAAGTACTGACACTTCCCCAATTTGTCCAAAACATCTGCTATGTTAGGGATAGGATACTTGTCATCAATGGTCTTTTCATTGAGCTTTCTAAAGTCAACTACTAAGCGCCATTTTTGTTTGCCCGAGGCGTCCGTCTTTTTCGGAACTATCCATATTGGTGAGCTCCACGCGGACTCGGAGGGTCGAATAATGCCTTGAGCTAACATTTTATTGATCTGGTCGCTAACCTCTTGTCGATGTACAAAAGGGTACCAATAACTCTTTGTGTGAACCGGTATTTCATCGGTTGTTCGGATGTGATGTTTTATTTGGTTCGTGAATGTTAGATTTTCACCTTCAATATAAAAAACATCCGAATATTTCGAGCAAAGAGCTATCAAATTAGCCTTTTCTTCTTCGTTCAAGTGGTCAGTACGTAACCGTGAAGTAACATCTCGTGCGCGGGTCGACGGTAGCTGCGTACGCGTGCACTCGGTATTAAATAATTCCGCGTGAGCTGGCCGATCGAGCGAGAATATTATATCGTTCGGTGTCGGGTTCTCGACTTCTAAATAGCCGCGATTATTAGTGACAGTGGTAACACATTCATGAACTATGCAATTACAAAGGACTTGCTCCGTAATGAAAACATCACCGTCACTAGAATCTACGGGGATGCGAATTACTTTAGAAGTCCCCGCTGGTATGATATCTTCGTACAAGTTCACATTACATGAGTTGTACATCCGAATAGGGTTCACAGCGGTCCGTGTTAAAAGTTGACCTTCTCTCAAATCGATTCGGGCCTCCCAGTTACTAAGCAAATCTAAACCTATAAGCCCGTCGAAATAATCATGAAACCTGTATATAAAAAGTTTAATACTATCAGGTTCACTGAACTCTGCAAAACACGGTAAAGTAATAGAGTAATTATTTTTACTTGTCGCGTGTATGTTGGTTACTTCGAATGGATCAAAATTGAGAGGATATTCTGAAAAATATTTTTTTACGGCCTCGGGGCTAATAAAAGATTGGTTAGCCCCAGTGTCTAAAAGTAGTTTTAATGGGGGGTCTGCAATTTGAATATAAGGCAATTGCCTCTGCGTTTGAAGGTTTAATTCTATGTTGGTTTTGGTGAATTCGAAACCACCTGAAAATCCTGTTCATCATGACTAGTTCCTGCCTGTGGTTGATAATCGTCAGATACTTGGTTGTTAAAAGTCATGTCATGATAAGTCGAGTCGCAAGCGAAACCGGTAGCAAAATCACTATAGTTATAATCAGTGTCGTAATTGTACTCCGGTTCGTAGTAATTGTAATACGAGTCATTATGAGCCGCGCATTCATTCATATGCATTTCGCGCGATTTAAAATAATTAGACGGAGGTGGGTTACCATGCTTATTCCAATCATGTCCGGTAAGCATTTTAGTAGGGGGCAGCGGTTTAGGAGTGAAGCGCTGAATTCCGCTCATAGGCTGAGGGCCTTGAGTTTGGGGCGGAACATTTCGGGGTGGTAACCGAAAAACGTTACTACGTGGGTTATAGTTAGGCGGCGGTGCAGCGAACATTCGTTGCGTATTAGTTGGCATACGATATGCGTTTGGCTCAGCAAATTTAAAAGGTTGAGGCGGGGGCCGCATGGGGCGCATGCCTACAGGTGCGGGCCAGACAGGCATCGGTGCCTGGAAGTTCTGAGGTCGCGGTGGCATATAAGGTATAGCGGGAAGCGCGGGTGAGACCTTAGGGGTCTGCGAATTTCTAGAGCCTTCGTTTCGCGATTGTAAGTACATGATGTTAAGCTCTTCTTGGACATATTCAAGCGCCTTCTCGATTGTCGCAGGGCGCATGCATCTAATACGAGAACCTAAAGGTTCTTTACGACCGCGAACATAAGCCTGCATTGTAACCTTTTTGTATAATTCACGCTTCGCCTCTATAGTAGTGTGTATAGGCTCGTGTAAGCTTACATATGTCATAAGTGTACTGAACAGAGTTTGGCAATGGTCATAAAATTCTTGTGGTGATTTTGTGCCCTGTGCAGCTAAAGAAAGGTCATTGTACAGTGCCGTTTCGTCACGCTGATCCGAAAAGTTATTTATTAACGCAGTTCGGATACCTAGCCAACTCTCTGGTATGCCGTTAGAATTTATAGTACATGCAGCGGTTCCAGTTATTTTATTTAAAATTCCGTTCAACAAACATAAGTTGGAAAATTCACTTCCGTCCGCGTCACTTAGGTACTTAGTCGCTAATGAGTCACAGATTTTGACGAAACGTGTGAGCACGTTAGGGTTGCCATCAAAATCCGGGACAAGGCGGAGGGCCTTGAAGATTGTGTCCGGGTCGTGAGACATGTTTAAAATTGAGTTATCTATTTCTAAATTATCTACAACTATATCTCTATTACTATCTACTGTTCGCTGGCGGGCCTGGCGTGATTCAGGTTCCCGCGAACTAGAGGCTCTGGGATGGTAAATCTTGAAGGTTTAAGATTCAAAAGGAGCAACACACGAGAATAATTCAAGTGTACTTACATATATTTCATCTCTGGTTTTCCTCTGTGAATCGATTGCTAGATTCTCCTCTGTCCTGCCGCTGGTCCGTAAGTTCAGATATCCAAAACGGTGCTTGACAGCCACCCGGGAGTTTTATCGTCCTGGTTATCGATGTGAGATGGAGTCCTGACGTGTTCCCGTGGATATCCTACCGACTGCGCCAATTACGTTAACGGCAGTTAGAAGATCGAAAAAAAACCGAAATGAATTAATATATTTAATTAATTAAAAAGAATAAAACTAATTTACAATTATTTCCTAATGAATAACCATTCCGCTTCGAAGTAGGAATATGGAATGCTTATTCTTACAAATAGATTTAACACGCAGTGTCCGATTGACGTCATTGCTGCGTCGGCGAATTTAATGTGTTCAATAATTATCGGTGCATCTGCAACGTCGGCGATCTTCATATAGTAGACCTACGTAATTCGCTACGTACATGAAAACAAACATGAAATAAATAAAAATGTTATTAGAAAATATGCAGCAAGAAATTAGGCAATCAAATTCTGAAATGTTTGCGATGAAAGAGGATATAAAAACAACTATTATTAATAATTTAAATGAAAAATTTACTAATTTGGAGGCGAAACAAAATCTTATTGAAACAAAAATTCAACAACAAAGCACAGCGTTAACCAACTTCGAAAGATACATGCGACAAAAAATTTGATTTTGTTTGGTTTGGAGGAAAAGGAAAAATCATACTATGAGCTAGAAAAGTTCATAATAGACTTAATAAATACACATTTTAACTTCCAGTATAGTAATAACCTTAGTATTGAATATGTCACAAGACTTGGAAAAAAGAAGGATGCGGTTAGACCAATAAAAATAACTTTCAGGTTAAAAATAAATATCTTGAAAAATAAAAAGCTTCTGAAACATACGCCATACTATTTGAAAGAAGACTACCCGTTAGAGATCCTAAATAAGCGAAGAGAGTTACAAGATCAACTTAAGAAAGAACTACAACTAGGCCACAAGGCGTACATTAGATATGATAAACTGGTTATAATAAAGGATAAGGAACAAAAAGCTCTTCGTAGTCACTCAAATAAAAGAAATTTGTCTGAATCACCAGAGATGATATATACCAAAGAGAATTTAGAAAATCAAGACAAAAAAAACAATCAAGCAAAAAGAACAAGTTATCAAACATGAAAGATTTTATTACAGAAAAACCAAAGCTTAAATACAATCCCATCGTCAACTCTCAGCCTGAAAATACCACACAAAACAAAGCAGACTGACAATTACAAACGGCCCCTCTGACTCTACATCTCCCACTACGGCTGGTCTCCGCGGGAGAGCTCGACCAAAACCCTCCAGACAACCAAACAAATAATGTCCAAACAAACTTATTCTACGTAGCAACATATGACGTGAGGACAATGCAAGTTTTGAATATTCTACTGTGAAAAATAAAGAAAAGCCGTACAAAATACACAAACCATTTAAACATTTATTAAAAAACGAGTCGGAAATATCAACATATAAACTATCTCTAGAAAAATATAAAGACCAACTTCAATTTCAAGACGATGTCATTACAAGCTAACTACGACAAAATCATCCGAGTCATAAAAAAGAGTCTACATAATTCCGAACAACACGCCACTAAGCCTTGTGTACTATCAGCTTATACCAGGAATTTCATAGTCCGAAGAAAACATTAAATTACATGAAATTAAACCTAAAACACGAACACAGAAAAATGAGCTAAAAGCTTTAAATAAACTCATAAGTACATATAAAAAGGGATTACATATTTCATCGATCGACAACCATTGAAAGACATCTAAGTACTACTGGCAGCGTTAAGAGAGCATACAAAGAGCTAAATACCCATAAGATATGGATAAAGGAACTAAAAGATTCAGATAAACTATCGCATAACAGGTCCGATATTCTAAAAATCTACAAAATTTCTACAAAAAATTGTATGGCTGTCAAGCTCCCAACAATAAGAATAAAATTGCCAGCATCGACGTTCATCAACATGACGAAGACTTCTCAGAGATAGACATTATAGACGAGCTCAAAATTTCAAAAGAAATAAAAAGATTGAAAATGGAAAAATGCCCAGGCCCTGAGGAAATTACTAACGAGGCAGTAAAAGAAGGTTGCATCTATCTTGCACGCCTTTAGGCAGGTCTCTTTTACTCTATATTAGACTCGGGTATCACACCCCTTCAGTGGTCAGAGTCTAACATGATCCTGCTCTACAAAAAAGGCGATCCAACAGATATAGGCAACTATCGCCCTATCAGTTTGCTGCCCACACTCTACAAACTATTT
This sequence comes from Selenia dentaria, assembly GCA_917880725.1. Taxonomy (NCBI): domain Eukaryota; kingdom Metazoa; phylum Arthropoda; class Insecta; order Lepidoptera; family Geometridae; genus Selenia; species Selenia dentaria. Next base: position 2,175,054 of record OU862877.1, read on the forward strand.
TCGTCATTAATCTAAAAAAGGCTGTTAAGAGTATAGAAGAATATCAACCGATAGAACAAGCTGGTTTTAGACGTGGATATTCTACGATAGATTATATCCATGCAATTGAACAAATAATTAATAAATATAGTGAGTACCAGAGATCACTTTATGTCGCGTTTATTGATTACCAAAAAGCCTTTGACAAAATCCTGCATTCTTCGGTATGGTCAGCTTTAAGGTCACAACGCGTTGAACACAAATATATAGAAGTTATAAAGTATCTGTACAACAGCTGCAGAGACTAGACTAGACAAAGACTAGACTAACTAGAGAGAAACTTGAGAAGATAGGACTGCCGATACTCATCAAGAGAGATGTAAGGCAAGGCGACCCAATGTCACCGAGAATTTTTATATCGGTACTGGAGATGGTCATCAGCAAACTCAATTGGGGCAGAACAGAGCTAAACATTAACGGTAAATTTATCAGCCACTTAAGATTTACTGACGATATTTTTCTACTATCCGAAAGTGCTAAGGAGATAGAATCAATAATTCACTCGCTGAAATCTGTTAACTATGAGGTGGGCTTGGAAATGAACTTAAACAAAACTAAAATTATGACAAACAGCTTAAAATATCCCCTTTATCTCGATCAAAAACCATTGGAATACGTGGATAGCTATATATACTTGGGCAAACAAATTTCCTTCGTTAAACAAAGTAACGAACTAGAAGTAGATAGGAGAATTTCAGGTGCATGGAAAAAATTCTGGAGCTTAAAAGAATTACTAAAAGGAACTATGCCCATAAATTTAAAGAAAAAAAATTATGGACACCTGCTTACTCTCCTCAATCACCTACGGATGTCAAACATGGAAGTACACACAAAGAGTAAAAAACAAAATTAGATGTCAACGAAGTCTGGAGAGAAGCATCACAAATGTGAGAAAAATGCCACACGTCTCTATACGGGAAAAGACTAAAGTTATAGATGCACTTCAACTCTCACAAAAGTTAAAAAGGCGCTAGGCAGGCCATGTAACTAGAATAAATGATGACCGTTGGACGTCTAGACTGACAGTATGGCAGGGCCCTTCGAGTATTAGAAAGAGAGGGAGACCAGTAACTCGTTGGAAAGATGACATACCTAATCAAAATAGCAGGAAAAAACTGGAAAACAATTGCCAAAGATAGAGACAAATGGAAAAGTCTGGAGAAGGCCTTCATCCTCACATAAGAGGGGTTCTTGTATGCCTGCTTGATAAGTTTATAAACAATGTATAATCATTTATTTTTAATTAATAATTTAATTTATAATTTATCATTCCTATTTTATTTTTTAAATGTCATGAATTCATAAATCGTAATGTACCTATTAATTATATCTTAATAATTTTACAATGAAATACAATTTAAATTTAACTATGAATTAAAATTGATATTTTCTATAATCAATTATAACAATCAAAGTACAAACATATGTTTGAAAATTCTAAATGTTTATATTACGGAGATCTATTTAAAGTCTGTAAAAGTACTTTTGAATGCGCAGGAAATAAAAGGCTTTTTATTTTTTTTTATTTATTTATTATTTATTAGTGGTGCATTATTAACCATACCGTTCATTCCATAATGATGTTATGTTCGTAACGGTGCAAAAGTGTAGGGAAAATGTACTTATCATTAAACGCTGTTTTTGTGTTTTCGTCATCAATCGTACTTTAAAGTTTTGGTAGTAGATTTAAACTGTACTTATACTTTTTAACTAGAATGTGACTTAATCATAATCAGCCCAATATGTTACCACTGCTGGGAAACGAGCCTTCCTCTGTTGAGGAGTTGGGACATAATTCACCTCGCAGGCACAGTGTGGTTTGGTGGATAGGCTAGTGGCCAACTCATTTCGATGTTTTCAGGCCGCCCGAAGGCCTTCGACATAGCTTAACGACTGTTGTCCTAAGACAAACAAGAAAGACTGACGGTTTAACGTGCCCTCCGAAGCACGGCAGCGCTCAGTTGAATAATGCCACTAGCACACACCCATCCAAGCCCTGAACGCAGCAAGCGTTGCCTAACTTGTTGATCGGTTAGGATCGCCAAGTCAAGCTCCGTTGCGAGCGCTTTTACTGTTGTGACTTAATAACAAGCCTCATTTATGTGACTTTACTGTGACTACTTGAACAAAAACCTCACTTGATGCAACTATAAATATTTCCCTTAATAACTTGATCCATAACTATAGTGCAAATGTCCACTTTTATAGGAAAATAAACTCACATTTTGATAAAATCTTTTGTGAAGTAGCTACAATATTATAAACACAAAATAAGTATAATTAGGCACTTCTTGTTATACGAGTATTTGGTCACAAAATTTAATGGCTACAAAATTAATTATGTTGAGAAGGCAACAGTGTATTACGAGTAATTGTGATCAAGTAACGTCCAGATTTTGGATTTATGATGTTATCAGAAATTCTACCAAATACTAAAATATTTTTCATCTTTAAAGCGGTAAATATTTTAACATTAAGTATTATTATTATTATTATTAAATCATTTATTTCGAAACACATAGGAATCATATTACAATAATAATTAAATTCACTAAAAACTACAACACAATTACACACAACATTTACACACTAAAATTAAACAATTATATTACATTTATGATTACAAAAAAGATCAATGTCAACCAAAAACAAAACAAATTAAAATATATTGATATCATTATATTAAAATTAAAATATTAAAAATTATAAATTTAGTGTCAGAGCAATTCCGTTTAAAGTAAAACAATGATGTATTTTAATTATATGTTTGCTGTCTGTTTATATGTCAGTTGTATCCTTTGGCATCCATTGACTTCCGTTGTATTCAAAACTAGCTGCGCTCCGTGGTTTCATCCGCGTGGTGATGGATGATGATGAGGATGAATCAAATAAGAGTATGTTACTAGTTTTCGTGTGAAATGGAAAATAAACGAGTTATTCAATAAACGAAAATTAACCTTTAACATAAAGATGGAAGATTACGCTAAATATCGATTACCACGCAAAACAAAATATATACTTCCAGTGACCTTCCTCAATGTTATCCGAAGTACAATTGCTGATTATAGTTTTTTCCGGGTTTGCCCTATTTGATCTAATTCGACTGGGCTACAGACACTGCCAAACATTGTTTTTGTGTCTAAACGACAATGTATACGATTCTATAATAAAGTTCCCAATGTTATCCGAGATTTGCCTATTAATAAGTTTAAAATTACTATTAAAACTCTATCAAAAAGATTGAAATTTATAGAGAGAATAATTCTTATCCTCGGACGGGATTCGAACCCGCGTCTTCTTTCGAAATTCGATGCTCGGACCATTTTCTCGGTGGCCTAGTAGGTCAATGGCGTCTGACACGGAGAGTCAGAAGACACGGGTTCGAATCCCGTCCGAGGATGTGATTTTTCTCTCTATAAATTTCAATGTTTGAGATCGCTAAAGCAGGCGTAAGTGCTTTAAAAAGTAATACTATCTGTCAAAAAGGTTATTACTCAAATTTCAGATTACTTGGAGGATAAAACAGCTTGGGACTGATCACTCCAGGATCTATCTACTCGTGTACTAAGATGTCAAAGTGTAGCGTGTCTTGCCCTACTGATACCATTATTATATTCTCTTTTGTAAGGCAAAACACTGGAGCTAATATTTGTAGTATCTAAGTAGAAACATGGCTCCGAGTTTCTTGGTGCTTCTTCTCGATAGGCTCTATAGATTTTGAAACGCGGCGGTAGTCTTTAAAGTAGATTATAAACGAAATTGACGTTCATAAGTGCTTCTTTGATGAAAAAATCAATCTCTAAACTGAATAAATGATTTTGACTTTGACTTTGAGTTGGATAGTAAATACTAAAACCTATAGTCCTAACCTCTATAAACCTATACCTCTAGTCAAACACAACATCCTCAACATGAAGACTAGACAAGAGCTTGACCTTGCTTGCCTGACTCAGAACGTTATCTAGAGCAAAAAGCCCGAATATATTTTTGAAAAGTTTACATGGACCAAGCACATTCACACATTAAACATGCGCTCTAAACACACCAATTGTCTGTCGATACCACAATACACTTCTGTGCGATTTCAAGGTTGCTGCAAATGCAGAGCATCAAAAGTGTGGAACAATCCACCTCTGAGACAAAAATAAGCATATATAGTTTCAGGAAATATATTAAAGTTATTTAACGTGATCGGCAAAAGAGAAATTTTGAAGAGGGGGTAATTCGATATTTAACTTTGTGTATGTAGGTTATACACAAAGTTAAATATCGAATTACCCCCTCACAACTACACAATACACATTCACAGGCACCTTCCCTCACACTCACATACATATATATCATCACAACATAAACACAGCACTCACGGCTCTATCATATGCATTGATGTAATATCATCATCATCATCTCAGCCGTAGGACGTCCACTGCTGAACATAGGCCTCCCCCATGATTTTCCAAAAGGACCGGTTGGAAGCGGCCTGCATCCAACGTCGTCCTGCGACCTTTCTCAGGTCGTCTGTCCACCGTGTCGGTGGACGACCTACGCTGCGCTTGCCGGTACGTGGTCTCCACTCCAGAACCTTTCGGCCCCATCGGCCATCTGTTCTGCGTGCTATGTGCCCTGCCCACTGCCACTTCAAAAGGCTAATCTTCTGAGCTATGTCGGTGACTTTCGTTCTTCTACGGATCTCCTCATTTCTGATTCGATCACGTAGAGAAACCCCGAGCATAGCCCTCTCCATAGCTCGTTGTGCGACTTTGAGCTTATCTATGAGGCCCATAGTAAGAGACCACGTTTCAGTGCCATAAGTCATCACTGGTAACACACATTGGTCGAAGACTCTTGTCTTGAGGCACTGAGGTATTTTTGACGAGAAGACTTCGCGAAGTTTCCGGAACGCTGCCCAGCCGAGTTGGATTCGACGATTGACCTCTTTCTCGAAGTTGGACCTGCCTAGTTTGACTGTCTGTCCCAGGTAGATATACTCGTCAACAACTTCGAGAACTGAGTTCCCAACTGATATTGGGGTAGGTACAACATGGGCATTAGACATAATTTTCGTCTTGTCCATGTTCATCTTAAGACCTACCCGTTGGGAAACTCGATGGAGGCCTTCGAGCATTGTACTGAGGTCTTCCATGGATTCTGCCATGACTACAATATCGTCGGCAAATCGAAGGTGAGTGATGTATGATGTAATATAGGAGTTCATATCTACTACTGTATACTGTACTGTATATACATATGTATATATTTTATTTATTTGTTAGTATAGTGTTGTTCCATCGTACGTTTAGTTTCTATGTGTAGCTGTTTTGTATTTAATTAGAAACTCTAAATAGTCTTCCTCTTTCGCTACACCTATTTCGGCGAACACCAGCCCGAGCGTAGGGGTACACTGAACAACAGCGTCGCGGAAGCATGAAAATGTCACGCGACTTATGCTGAGTGTAACTCTTTTGCCAGCAATAATTACCTTACTTACTCGTTTCATTGTCTGCATACTGTTTTTTTTGTGTGGCAATAAATAAATATTTCATATTTCTTTTTTTTTCTTTTTTTCGTAGTAAATAATTCAATGAAGTTCCCAGATCTGTTTGGTTTTCACTGTGTATAATTCCATTACACACAGCTTTAGCTCGCGTAAAGCTGACGACGAGGATGAGTTCAGCTTCGGTACATTATTACGATAAACACCCGACACAAATGGCTATTATCCTATTTTTTGTTTAGAATAAAGTGATGCTTTCATTCCACAAATGACAAAGCGATGATGTGTGAAAGGATAATGGGAAGCCCGCGCCCCATATTAGTCAGTGCCACGTTCACAATGCTGGCTGAAGTGTGCGGTGTATCCACAGTGTGTACCTACCGTAAGTAAGAAGAGCAGGAAACCCAGATACATTATTTTAAATGGGTATTTTTATAACCTATAACATGTTTATCATTTTAGAAAGAAAAATTACACAGCTTTACTTGAGTACTAATGTCATACAATATTTACTCAGATCTGTATCCAAGTCTAGATTTTGTTTTTTTTTTTATAATGCTTTTGTTCACAGAAATCAATGGGTCCGTGGCATTGTTTATATATATTGTAATTTAAAGTTTTTTTTAATTACTAAAGGAATACAGGTGGACTTTTTTTACTTAACTAGATTTACATAATACATTTATGAAGGCCTGAAAAGCACTTTGAAAACTTACTTAGCCTGAAGGGCAGACATACGATAAGGGCCTGAAGGGCACAAAACTTTGTTTGTTTATTTTTAATTTCCCAGCCTGAGGGGCACATACAATTTAAGAAGAGGTCAGAAGGGCATTTTTGCATATATTTTTTACACACAGAATTTTCTAAATATCGTACATACCGAGAACAGACCTGCTCCAAGTCTAAATTCATTACTGAACGTGCATCTAAGCATTTGGAATACAGACCTTAGATTTTTTACTCAAATTTTAGGATATACTATATCTGCTAACTTATTTTTTTAAGCAACAGTAATATCTTTAGGTTTTTATACACTAAAATAAAATTCTTTATTTATTTTATACCTCGGCCAGTTATTTTTGAGAGAACCTCATGAGAAAGCCGAAATCCGTGGAAGAAAACACGCGTGCGACTCGGCCATGTCAGTACTTGATACCGATTGGCAAAAAATACTAGGGTCAAGACCCGAGCTAATCACTGTAAGTACTTACATAAATTGATCACCAAACACTCAAACACATTAAACCTTCAAACCATTTCATCAAATTTCCTTTGTTCTGCTAACGCGTTGAGCCTTCCATTAATTTCGGGTAAACCCTCTTGTAAGCGGTTTGAAAAGGCCGAAAACTTCAATAAAGTTAATGGGCATTAATTTTGCCCCTGCAATTAATTTTATTAAAAGAACTTGATCGGTATTTAACAGAAGCTCTTAATCATCCATGTTTGTGGTTTAAAAATACGGTTCGTAAGTTATGTAATTTTGTTTAGGAAGGACAGAGATTTTTGACTACTACGGGCATTAAAAGCGACACCGGACTGTTGGTGAGTGCATGCAGCACTCAACCGAGGAACAACAAGGGCGCGTAAAGCGCTAGACAACGACAAGGGTGAACCCTTGCCTAGTAGAGAATAGAGGTGTCATTAGCCGCCAGCACTTTTGAAAGAAATCAAAAAACAGGTTAATGAAATAAAACACAGGTAGTAATGATACTTATAAACTTACAAATAGAGAACCAGTGTATGTGAGCAGGTTGTGAGCTATATCTGTGAGTATTATTTCTATATCCTTCTGCTGCCTCGTATTTCATACGTTTCATAGTCGAAATTTTAAATTGTTGTTGTAAATGTTTTGAGTAGAAATTCGTGGTCTATAAGGTTCAAAGCATTAAAAAGAATGAGCCAAGAAGCTTTTTGTTATATAACTCAATATTTAATTTTTACGATAAGCGTTAACGGCTCTTACTGCTCACAAACAACATTGTATATTTTAAGTACTGTACTAGTATTACACTACTGTACTTAATTAAATAAAAGAAGAAAGTACTTACATATATATATGAGTGGTCTCAGCTAACTAAGACCACTCATATATATATGTAAGCTCATATATATAGCTCAGGCGCTCAAATGAACACACACTAGCCTAATATAGGTGAACAAATATTCAAGAAGCGATCACAGAATGTATGATTTTGTGTTTACAACAACAGAATATAAGAGGAAATTTATTTCATCTAATCTCTAATCTCCGTGCAGTTCATAAAGGTAAGGTGAGGGTTTTCCGGTGGTAGTGCCACGCTCTAACTCCACAGCTGAATGGTCCGGCACGACCGGGGAAGTACCACACTCCCACATAACACCGTCGTGAAGTAATATAGGTTGCTATTGCGTTTCAGTCAGTTTGCGGGAGGTTCTGGGGGCCCGATTTCCCCCTCCCCCTTTTTTCTCCTTCTCCTTCCACTCCCCCTCCACCCTCAACCCTTTTATCTCTTCCTTCCTATCTTCCTTCCTCAAAAGTCGGCAACGCATCCTCGAGACCTTTGGTATTGCGGATGTCTGTGGGCGACGGTATCACTTGCCATCAGGTGAGCTGCTTGCTCCTTTGCCAACCTATTCCATGAACATGTACAATTTGAAAAATTTAATACCAACTTCCATTCTATTTAGTTATTGAAGTGTATCTCAAAAATCTACTGGACCGAATTTAATGAAATTTAAATGGGACCACACGGTAAGCACCAGCTTTCAAACAAATAAAGAATATTGAGAAGCGGTTCACCCAGACGAAAGTTATAAGGTAACTGTTTCCGCCATTATCCTAAATTTATTATAAATGTACATATTTCTCCGGGAGTTACTAAGGCATGTTGGCATCCCACCCTTCCACTCATGTTCTTTGTCTCCTTCGCACACGCTTACTAGATCAATCACCGTCGCATGCGCTGACTTTAGAGATAACGCCACGACGGCAGGCTGACAGTTGCTAAATTAGCGCCCAACGAACCGCTCGCATTTTCTTAACGTAACTTTGGGTAGCTGTGCACTCACCGCGTTCAGTTTAAACCGATTTAAACGGTTATTTCCGCTTAATCTCACCGATGCCAAGAGCTCAGTAACAGTTTATGGTGATATGAACATCAGTGATTGATGCAGTGCTTAGACACAGCTGCTATAGGCTCGTGAATTTGAACTACCACGATTGCACGCGGCGCGGCCATTTTATAGCCGTCGCTGCATTACCGCTGCACGACGAAGGCAGGCTCACACCAGCTGCTTGGGACCCGAGAGAAGAGAAAACCTCACCAACAAAGGTAGGCGTGTGCTTAATACCTATCTTACTGTGTCCTTCCATCAGCTGCCAACTTGCCTTATAGTGCCATCAATAATTCATACGCTCACGCACCGCGAACTAGCCTTAAGAAAACAAATACAGTACACACCCGCTAAGGGTCTAATGATCTCTATTCTTGACTCCACACTCCAGAGTTTTAGAGCTCTGGCCCATTGAGTTACTCTGCTCAATTTACCGCTCATATACCCTTGGAGGCGTTCAAAATCAATTTGGCGCCAACAGTAACAAACATTTAAAAAAATATACAGCCGAATTGAGTACCTACCTCCTCTTTTCTTTGGATGTCGGTAGAAAAAAGTAGGTAGCAAAATTAATTTTATTTTGAACCTGCCAATGTAACAACGAAATGAACACAGCTGGTAGGATCAAGCCGGTGGCTTGTTTAGAGCTTCGTAAATCCGTAAATCCTGTAGTCTAGACTCTAGACTTTGTACGGTGGCAAATTGTGTGGGACAACTCAGTGAGTCGAATATGGTCATAATGCATATATCCTACTAATATTATAAATGCGAAAATTTGTGAGTATGGATGTGTGGATATATAGATGTGTGGATGATTAGATTATGTTAATGTGTGGATCTTTGTTACTAGTTCACGCTCAAACGGCGGGGCCAATTTTGATAAAATTTGGTATGGAGGTAGATGAGGCGCAAGATTATCATATAAGCTACTTTTCATCATCATCATCATCCATCACCACACGGGTGAAAAAGCGTAATATGCTCGGGCACAGCATAGACAAAATAATAAGTTACAGTTCTGTCAAAGTTGTTGTCAGTTTCTGATACCTTAGTCAAAAGCTAAGTCAATTTGACAGCTCCATACACAAAACGTGCTAGGCGACCGTCAAGGTTGATGAAATATAATACAAATACCGTCAAAGGTAGATATTGCCTTGGAGAAGATAATACGCTACTCGAAATACTAATCCTGCGCAGACGTGGTCTCGGGCACCAACTACTGAATATATTCATTTTATATTTCTTATTTTCATAATCTACTTATGAACTCTTATACATATACTAACAAGGTTTGTTCTGATAATATTATAGGTCAGTAATAAAACGTAGGATACTTTCGATCATCATCAGCGTCATCATCATCCATCACCACGCGTGATGCCCCGGCTGTAGCTAGCTGTAATCTACACTATTGTTGCTTGAACGTACTAATCCCAGAAACTAGTGGTTGGACTTGAAAAAATATTTAAGTATTCGATGCCTATTTATTGAGAAAGGTTATAGGCTATATCACATCTCGATATGTGAGCGAAGCCGCTGGCGAATCAGCTAGTAAATAATAAAACAAAAATGTTCATATAGTAATATTCGCCGAGTTTCTTATCGCTTCTTCTTTGAGGATTTATTTTGGTACGTAGCAGAACAATTTTTGATATGATCATAAGTCTTATGTAGTTCGTGAACTTATGTTGAGGGAGTGCAGGGCGTTGGCGGTGAGAAGCAACGTGATTGCACGGAGGTTTGCACGACGTACACAGGACGTTAAGATCACGCTCTTCCGAGCTTATTGTCAATCTTTTTATACAAGTAGCCTTTGGTGCAAATACTCTCGGAGATCGCTGAACGCCCTGCTTGTCCAATATGACAACGCCTTCAGGGTATTATTGCGGCTGCCCCGCTTCTGCATCGGGAATTACCGCGGAAGCGCGCGTAGATGGATTCCCGGCCATAATGCGGAAACGGTCTGCGTCGCTGGTACGCAGAGTGCGGGCGGCAGCAACAATGTTCTGCAGGCGGCGGCGGACAGCTGCAACTGGCCAGTGCTGTAGCACTGTTCGTAACTGGCGTCAGGGTATGTTGCCTGTTAATTATATGGCACGTACGTACGGCATCTGCCAATTTCAAGAAATTTGTGATCACAGTACTTTTCTCATCATCATCATCATCATCTCAGCCGTAGGACGTCCACTGCTGAACATAGGCCTCCCCCATGATTTTCCAAAAGGACCGGTTGGAAGCGGCCTGCATCCAACGTCGTCCTGCGACCTTTCTCAGGTCGTCTGTCCACCGTGTCGGTAGAGAAAACCCCGAGCATAGCCCTCTCCATAGCTCGTTGTGCGACTTTGAGCTTATCTATGAGGCCCATAGTAAGAGACCACGTTTCAGTGCCATAAGTCATCACTGGTAACACACATTGGTCGAAGACTCTTGTCTTGAGGCACTGAGGTATTTTTGACGAGAAGACTTCGCGAAGTTTCCGGAACGCTGCCCAGCCGAGTTGGATTCGACGATTGACCTCTTTCTCGAAGTTGGACCTGCCTAGTTTGACTGTCTGTCCCAGGTAGATATACTCGTCAACAACTTCGAGAACTGAGTTCCCAACTGATATTGGGGTAGGTACAACATGGGCATTAGACATAATTTTCGTCTTGTCCATGTTCATCTTAAGACCTACCCGTTGGGAAACTCGATGGAGGCCTTCGAGCATTGTACTGAGGTCTTCCATGGATTCTGCCATGACTACAATATCGTCGGCAAATCGAAGGTGAGTGATGTATTCGCCGTTAATATTGATGCCAAGTCCTTGCCATTCCAGAAGCTTGAAGGCGTCTTCCAATGTAGCGGTGAACAGTTTCGGAGATATAACGTCTCCCTGTCTCACGCCTCTTTGCAATGGAATTGCCTTCGAACTCTGCTCCTGTACTCGGACTGACATGCAGGCGTTTTTGTACAAACACTTCAGCACTTCAATATACCGATAGTCAATACGGCACCGCTGGAGAGACTCAAGCACTGCCCACGTCTCGATCGAATCAAAGGCTTTCTCATAGTCCACAAACGCTAAACAAAGAGGCAAGTTATACTCTTCGGTCTTCTGTATAACTTGCCGTAGCGTGTGGATGTGGTCTATGGTACTATAGCCTTTTCGAAAACCGAAAAAACTTTTCTACCTTCTTCCAAAAAGAGGTACTCAACGTACGACTGTATTTTTTATGTTTGTTACCTCAATCTTTCAACTGGGTTAACCGGTTCTCAAAATTCTTTGCTTGAAAGCTGGAGCTTCCCGTTTGGTCCCATTTAAATTTTATTAAATTTGATCCAGTAGTTTTAAATTACACTCAAATAACCAAACTAATAAAATAGAAGTCGGTATTAAATTTTTCAAATTATACTTGTAAATGAACAACTGGATCTCTCGAGAACTACCCGCTAATGGAGACAAGTAGTACTGTTTAGTATTCTAAGAGGTTCTGGCCGTCTCTTTGGTAAGCTTAGTTAGAGACATTCTAGTGATTTAGTTCTGCAGAATTAAATTACAACGATAACAGAGACCACGCGAGAAGCACCAGCTTTAAAACAAAAAAAATATTTTGAGAATTGGTGACACCCAATCGAAAGTTACGAGGTAACAAACATAAAAAATACAGTCGACTTGAGTAAATCCTCCTTTATTTAGAAGTCGGTAGAAACGACGTCGCCAGTCGAACGACACTGACGACTTAACCTCCGGCGCCTCAAAACTTCCACGTCCATTAATCGTCCGTTTCCTACAACGTCAAAAAAGAGATGACTTTTTGAAAGCCGCTAAGAGTCGTCGTAGTTTGACCAGTGCTGACATTGGAGTAGAAGGAGTGAGCAGAAAGATATATTTAACGATCGCCTGACTCAACTGAACAGGCAGTTATTTCGCTCGACCAGAAAGCGCTATAAAGAATTGGGTGTTAAATATTGCTGGACCAAAAATGGCGCCATCCACGTGCGCAGACGGGAAGGTACTCCTGCTATCATCATTGGGTCCACAAAATACCTCGAGCGGCACCTGGGTCCCTTACCATCATAATTATTATTATAATAGTCCGTATGAAGATATTTACGTTCCACTGTCAGATCAGTTTAACCCTATATTACGATATTTTCTATATGTCACCATAATAGTTATTTTAATATGACACAATACACTCGCTCAATACATAACACGCACTCAACTTCTTACACATGTACACTATTGTACACTCACACAGTCATGCTCGCCGTTCTGGAATAGTAAACTGTGCATTCATTGCTGGTATCTACAAATGTAATGTCTACTTTGATAAATTCAATTTAATTATAACACACTGGGTTCTGTCTCTAATTTTCGTCCATTTTTATTTTATCGTGATGGTTTTACTTAACGTTACCTGTGAAATCGATGAAATAACCTCTATTAAGAGTAATTGTCATAACCACGAGTCTGTAGAATCATGCAAATGTTATTTTAAAGTACATACCGAATTCAACTTTAAGGTTATCTTAATGAACATAAGAAGCTATCAGTGCAATTTTGATAAACTAGTCGTTACTATAACCCGCTTCAACTTAAACTTTGACGCTATTATATTAAATGAATGCTGGCTTACTGACTACAAGTTAATTAATTCTCTTCCTGGTTATAATTACTTCCGTACATTTAGCCAAAAGAACAAAAACGGAGGAGTAGTCATCTATATAAAAACTTTGTACAAAGCTATCTCTTCTGAACCTGTCATAAATGATGCTGACTCACTATTAATACACATAGCCTACAAAATTGAAATCCTAGGAATTTATCGCTCTCCGTCCAAACCTGTGTCGGACCCTTTTATGAAATCACTTGACACGACTGTAAGTAAATTAAAAACTAAACCTTTTGTTGATGTTGCTGGCGATCACAATCTAAATCAATTATTCAATCGATTATTTTAATGGTGTGGTTTCGGACTTTCGTTGCTTAATGGCAATGCACAGTCTACTCCCTGCAATTACCCTTCCCACCAGAATCAAAACCTGCCTTGATCATATATTTATCAAATCTAATACTGGACTGGTTTGTAAAATGTCTCTTACGGACCACAACATTGTAATAGCCGGTGTCGCTCGTGTGCGCTAAAACATTTAGAAAACATTTCTGATAGATTTAAAACGAACACTGACGCAATGGTATCTGAAATAAACAACACTAACTGGTCACTGCTTGTGTCAAAAAAGTGTGTGAATGCTGCAGCTTCTGCACTTAACGATATTATCACAGGTATAAAAAATAAACACACTAAAATCAAATGTAACAGAAGAACCTCTTACACGTGCGTACACGCCCTCCACACTTATATCTAATTCTTTGTTTTTATACCCTGCAGATCCACATGAAATTTCCAAAATCATTAAAAATCACAAGATTGGTAGCGCTCCTGGACCAGACTCAATATCAGTTGAAGTTATTACAAAATCTCTTGAATCATTACTCTCACCGTTGACTTACATTTTTAATTTAAGCTTAGAGACCGGGGTATTTCCAGATTGCTGGAAAATATCTTCTATATGTCCCATATACAAAAATGGACCCAAAAGTATGCCTGAAAATTATAGACCTATTGCGCTCTTAAGTGTAATCTGTAAGGTATTAGAAAAGTTGGTAAACACCAGACTAATCGACTACCTGAAAAAACACAAACTCATCTTAGATAGACAGTTTGGCTTTCGAAGGGGCAGATTGACCGAAGGCGCTGTTACTCTTCTTGCTGATCTAGTTGCAAATTACACTGATAATGATAAGTACTGCTTAGGTGTTTTTCTAGACTTGGCAAGGGCGTTCGACACGGTCTCGACCGGTTTGCTTTTGAGGAAGCTGACAGCGTTTGGGATAAGAAAACTTTCCCTTGAGTGGTTCACCAGTTATTTAACTAACCGCAAACAATTAATTAAAATAAACAATCACTCTAGCAGCCTGATTCCAATTAATTAAGGAGTCCCACAAGGTAGTATACTGGGTCCCACTCTTTTTGACTAGCAATCTCAAAACGCTGAATTGATAACGTACTGTTTTTTGGCATTAAGTTTATCATAACTATAATTACCTACGCTTATAATGTAAGTGTCGCGTCTTAGTGTTGTGTCTAAGAGACACAACATTAAAGTATTGTTTTTACTGCCATTTTACTATGACGAGTTTTGTACTCGTATTTAATTGATTTATGCTGTTTAGTTAACATTGCACTCGGGCCCCAAGACACAGTCCTAGTGCTTAGTTTGGGGTCCACCGGTAATATTTTTAGTTTGTACAATAAATACTAGTTACTACTCGTTATTTAAGTTACAATGTTTAGTATTTAGATAACTTTTTTTTGCAATAAAACATCATGTATCTTGTTGTATCTTGTATCTACTGTTAATACAAAATTAATTAAAAAGGGCAAATATATCGTTTAATTACGTTATTATATAATATAAATTGGTGTCACAATAATGTGAAACATTATGAGTAACATCGTTTATGTAACAACCTCATTATTAGAATGTTTCGTAATGTCTTCAAGTCTTTTATGGTAGACAAGAAATCATAGTCACAGAATGTTTAGAGGTCTCCAAAATCTACCTAGCCAATGTCAAGATTTCTAGTAACTATCTTTCTAACGTACTCCCAATCAATTCGAGAAAGGCAAAATTCGTTTTTTCTTCCTATATGTCAGTCAGACATATGATTCACATTTCCTTGATTTTTCAATAGAATTGAAATGAAATCGCTCTCCCTCGCTATCCCTTATGTACGAGTAGCGGATTTGCGACTGGAATAACAATAAGATGTATCATCAAACCTGGATAACGTTATATCTACTGCCTGCCTGCTTGATGTATGCGGCCGGAGGATGAAATATTTATTTTTGAGGTTCCTTACGATTACTTTCGTCTGAAAGCTTGGAATATTGAGTCGATGGTCAATCATTTTAGAAGATTTACTGTAATTTCTTGATACTAGGGATTTTTAGTCGATAAGTCAACCTTCAATGACTGGACCTTAGGTAATCCTATCGCATCATACGTAAGGGCGAAATGTATGGATTATAATAACAATAATATTATGACTGCGATTGAAATTTCATGTTTGTTCATCACGTACGACGGGCGAAATAATATAGAAGGCGACAGCTTATAGTCAGGATTAACACATATATATTTATATATATAGTTCTTGTTGATTCGATACAATGGGAAGTTACCAAAGATCAGTATAGTTTCATATTCATAATCATCCCCTATGGTACCTACCATAGGGGATGATTATGAATATGCAGATTATGAATATGAATAGGCAGGAGGTACGATCTGAGCAGGAATTTAAATGTATGTTTCGAGTTTGGATATTAGTTGTGCGTGTGCTATAGCATCGCCAACATAGGACCAATCCTAGTGCGGAGCTATGAGTGTAAGTATGCGTTGTTTTATTTTTATTATTTTCGAAGGAAAACTGAGATAACTGAATTTTTTGTTGAGATTTAAATATACCAATTTGAGTTAAATGCATAAGTGCGGTTATGGTACACAGTACGTGTAAATTCTAAGAAGTAATACAAACCTAAACGCGTTGCATTAGGCCGTTGTATTGAAAACACAAGATGAAAAAGTTTTAGCTCGTTTTATCAAAACCTCAGATTTCCTACCGTACGTGAAAGTTCACGGTTACCTTTTTAATAGCCCACTTGTACTTCGCTGTTTATATTCGCCATTTTCCGTCTCATTCCACCACTATTTGGAGATAAGACATGCCATAAAGTTTCGGCTGTGCCATAAATATTGCCATCTTGACATATATCACATAGTATATTTTTCTGTTTCCGTAAAAACGCACCTACTTTGTACAATAAGCGATTTTTGGCTTTAAAACATGAGATGTCGTTTTAATACGATTAATTCTGTAGCTGTGTTTTACAAGACAGTGTTTACATTAGAACACACGCTCGCAGGGATTGTATTGAAACTTTTATGATGTAGGTATTGGTTTGTCGCATGGTTTTATTTAACTTCATCATAATTAGTACTCACGGGATGTACACCACGATTAGGCGGTTTTGGAGTTCCCGATATGTCGGCGCAGTTACATGCACCATGTTCACGGGTAGACTGAATATGCGGGTGGATGTGAAAAAAGATCGAAGTTAAGAGGAGACAAAACGGTCTACCGTCTTTCTCGCTCTTTTACTACGGATATGTCGGCGGCGTACCACCGCCAGGTTGAAGTATTGGCGATGGCGTACCGTCAGGTTGAGTGATGTTGTCCATTTAAAAGCGAAGTATGTAAAATAGCGTATATTTGATTTATTACTCTAAAAAGAATAATCGCCCATAGATACCACTGGCCCTCGAACTCGATTGTAAGTCTTGACAATACACACTAACTGTATCACTGCGAATGTTGTTACGTCATCGTGTCATCATATCAGTTGAACTCAATATCAGTTGAAGTTATTAAAAAATCACTTGAATCATTACTCTCACCGTTGACTTACATTTTTATTTTAAGCTTAGAGACCGGGGTATTTCCAGATTGCTGGAAAATATCTTCTATATGTCCCATGTACAAAAACGGACCCAAAAGTATGCCTGAAAATTATAGACCTATTGCGCTCTTAAGTGTCATTTCTAAGGTATTAGAAAAGTTGGTAAACACCAGACTAATCAATTACCTGAAAAAACACAAACTCATCTCAGATAGACAGTTTGGCTTTCGAAGGGGCAGATTGACCGAAGGTGCTGTTACTCTTCATGCTGATCTAGTTGCAAATTACACTGATAATGATGAGTACTGCTTAGATGTTTTTCTAGACTTGGCAAGGGCGTTCGACACGGTCTCAACTGGTTTGCTTTTGAGAAAGCTGACAGCGTTTGGGATAAGAGGACTTTCCCTTGAGTGGTTCACCAGTTATTTAACTAACCGCAAACAATTAATTAAAATAAACAATCACTCTAGCAGCCTGATTCCAATTAATTAAGGAGTCCCACAAGGTAGTATACTGGGTCCCACTCTTTTTGACTGGCAATCTCAAAACGCTGAATTGATAGCGTACGCTGACGACACTGCAATCATATTTCATGGAAAAGCATGGGATCAAGTATTCAGCGCGGCAGAGGATGGTCTCGCGGTAATTCTTAAAATTCTCAGTAATAATCTCCTTACCCTTAATACTAAAAAGACCAAGTACATTGCCTTTTCGAAGTCGTCTGTCTTGAGTCCCTCCTATGAAATGGATCTCAAAATACATAGCTGTACTACTTTTTCTTCATCCCAAGCTGTAAACTGTACATGCTGTTCAAATAGCTGCAACCGCCGCCACCACTTCCTCTTTGGTGACCGAATCATCCAAATCGGTTACCTCCAAGGTGACAGACTTTACGGGCCTGACCACCTTAGCCACGTCCGCCCTTAGCCCCAGGAAACTCGAAGATTCGAGCCCCGGCTTGGGTCCGACGGCACGTAACTGCTCCGATCCCCAGTTGTGTGGGATCGGCGTTAGCACAAGCCCGCTTCAGGACGGACTCGTACGTCTCTCCTCGGTCCGTAGCCTCAGCGGTGAGCGTCACTACAACGGCCGCGGTCTTGGGGGGCACCAGAGCCTTAGGCTTCCTCCTACCGGTGGGCGCTTTTTTGGCTGCAGGGGCAGCGGAAGTGAGCTCCGGGGTCGGCTTTTTCCCCTTACCCTTACCCTTTCCCTTGCTCGTCGCCTGGGACGAGCAGGGAAGGGTGGTCGTGGGGGTAGCTAGGGGGTTGGTCGTTCCCGCATTTTTCTTGGCCTTGCCCTTTCCCTTCCTAACCACCTCCGTCCACGGTTGGTTGGACGGGTGGAGGAAGGTAGAAGGGTGTCCTCCTTTCAGGAGGAAGGCCCCGGCTCGTTCGGCCTCTTGTCCGATGCGAGTGGCGGTCGGAGGCGTTTCTCCGGCAAGAGCCTGTTTTCGATGCCAGCGAAGCAGGCTCTCGTGAAGGCCCTTTCCTCCGTGACAACCTTGCGGATGATATCCTCAAGGTCCGAGGAGGACGAGACTTCAACGGCTGGTCTGGGGTCTGCCTGAGTTGGCCGGGCCATGGCTTCAGCCAGCTTCTTGTGCAGCTGACTGACCTCCGACTGCAGGCGGTCAACTTTCGCCTGTAGTAGCTGCGTGTCTTCGGTGGAGGTGCGTTGCACCAGCTCTCGGATTATGCCGCGCATACTCGCGGCACTTTAGGGACTTCTGAAAAGTCCCTTTTAGGTTGGAGGACTTAGAGGCAACCTCCAATATCTCCTCCTCGTCCTCCTGCGCCATGCGCTCCAACTCGACCAGGGAGTGGTCCGAGTAAACGATGGTGGACGCGCCGTACCCAGACTTGGCCCGCGCGGTGCGCACCTGCTGCTCCTTAGCGAGCTTCTCCTCTAGGTCTTGCTGGAGCTGCACCCGGCGAGCCAGGTTAAGCTGGCGTTGCGCGTCTGCGAGACCCACGTCGTGGGTGTCTGCAACGACAGTAGAAGGCTTTTTAGCCTTTGCCATTTTTTTGGCTTACTCCTCGTGGAGTCCGAGGAGCAAGACCCGGTCTTTAAGAAGGCCCGCTTCTGCGCTTGATGGCGGTCTTTCGCCAACGAAGCATCCGAGTCAAATGCGACGGACTCGTTGTCGGAGTCCGAGAACTCGTCCGCCCTAGCAAACACGCTAGCGACGGATGGTGCGCGGCTAGCCTCCGACGCCAACGTGAGGTCGTCGACATGGCCCTGAGAAGGGCTTTTTAGTTGGCCCTCAGAAGGGCCTTTTGGTTGGCCCTCAGAAGGGGCTTTTAGGAAACGCCCGGAGGCGTCCCGCGCTAGTTTTTTTTTGGGCATATTAGCCTCCGCCAGTGTCGTAGACAACCCGCAATGAGATCTACGACGCACAGTGCACTTTAGCCGAGCCCAGTCTGCCACTCCGTTACAGTGGTCAGAACTGGGTCGTTTCCAGGGGACACGACGAGGACGTAAGCACTGTGGGGGGTCCCCCAAAAGTTCTTCATTCTCACATGTGAAAACTTAATCTACACCCGCCACACATACACACACACAAACACTCACGCATGTACACACACGCACGCACACACAGACACACATACACACACACAATACATCACACACGCGCACACACACGAAAATTATTGTATTTTAGAAATAAAATGAACCTTAATATTATTATCCAATTAATAAGTACCTACCTGTGATAACATGTAATAATAATAATAATAATAATAATAAATCTTTATTCATTACCTTAGAGCTAAGATGGACATCATGTTCCTAATTCTAATCCAATCTAGTTATATATTACACTATGCCTGAACTAGGTAAACCTGTGTCTCAGGCGAAAAATGCTTACACATGTTTTGACCAATAAACAAATTAACACAATAATGAGTGAACAGATTACAACTTATAATATAAATAAATGTAATACTAATTTAAATAAACTATGGCTACGTGGTATTTTTAAATATATCTACATGAGTCATTTATCTAGGCCACTAAACACACAGCTTATAACTATTACATAGGTACAATTAATAACTCCTCGGTTTCCTCGTAAGTCATGTTGGCTAGGGCACTCAAGATGGTTTTCTTACAATTTATGAGATTCATTTCGTATATATATAAATTGCGATTAAGTTTATTGTATAGATATGGCCCTAAGAACATAAAAAACCTAGTTGCGAAAGCATGCTTATTAGTTGCTGTGTTGGTACAGACAATGTCTTTGCGTCTTTTGTTAGTAACTTCAGTACTATAGGAAAGTGCTCTGTGTTGTTTTAAGACTGTGTATAGTATAAATAGCTGTCGAACTGTTAAAACTTTACAGGACTTATATAATAGGTTGGTTGGGTAGAGAAAGGGACGGAACGTGGACACCTTTAGGATCGCTCTTTGCGCTCTTTCTGCGGCTAGTATAAATGTTTTACAGGCTCCGCCCCAAGATGTTATACAATAAGTGATGATTGACTGACATAAAGCAAGATATATTTGCTTAACTAAATTCGTGTCAGCAATATAGCGCAGCTTCTTGAACACATATATTAATTTTCGTAGTCTATTACTCATAACTTCAATATGTTGATTAAACGATAATGTTTCGTCTATTATTACGCCAAGATATTTAATGTGGTTAGTAAATGAGATGTTAGGGCATTGACATACATTATCGCATTTAAGGTAATTGCAAGCGTGTGCATATATAAGTGGGTTAGTAAAAATGGCTGATCGCTGTTTTCGCATCGTGAATTTTAGGTATTTTGTTTTCTCAGCATTCAGCGTTAAAAGGTGACCTCGAAGCCAGCTGTTTACAATATTGAAGCCGTGTTGTGCCAGTTCATACAGCTGTGAATCATTACCTGCTGAGAAAAGTAGAGCAGTGTCGTCAGCATAGGATATTATCTTGCCGTTGGCAAGTTGAAGGTTGCATAAGTCATTAATGTAGATCAAAAACAGTGTAGGTCCCAGAATGCTCCCTTGTGGAATTCCAAAAGAAGCATTTTTTAAGTCAGAACTGACCATACTGTCTATTCTTACGTATTGACACCGATCACTTAGATAGCTGGTAAGAAGTTTAAGCTGGTTATCACGTACACCAATGTTTTCTAATTTTTTAAGTAAGATAGGGGTAGGTACGGTGTCGAATGCTTTTGCAAGGTCAAGGAATATCCCTATTGTTTTGTTCCCTTTATCAAGTTCATGTGTGACGAAATCAGTAAGTTCGTGTACAGCGTCCGCAGTAGATAGTTTTGGCCTGAAGCCAAACTGGTTCTTTGATAGAAGGGCTTTGTTTTCTAAATAATTAACTAATCTGTTGTTAATAATCTTTTCAAAAATTTTAGAAATGGGAGAAAGTAGAGATATAGGCCTATAGTTAGTTATATTTTCCTTGCTTCCTGACTTATGAATTGGGACAACAACAGCTTTTTTCAAACATGTAGGAAAAACACCCTCTTGCAAACATTTTTGGAAAGCAAGAGTTAACGGTCGTGCAAGGATGTGCTTGTACTTCTTAAGTATTTTGGTAGGAATATTATCCCAGCCAGTAGCACAGTCGTCCTTTAACCCCATTATAATTCTTTCCACTTCCGTACAGTCAATATCCAAAAAAACAAAAGATTGTAGCTGAGGCTGAGTGATTTCTATTGTAGGCGCAAACAATTGGTTTTGAATCTGCTCTGCTAAAGTTTTCCCAATGTTAGTAAAAAATTCGTTACAACTATTAGCAGCTACTTCTGGTGAGGCATGTGATTTTAACAAACTCGAGGACGATTCACGTTGTTTTGCTGTGTATGTAACATTTTTTATGATTTTCCATATTTTTTTGGTGTTATGGCCAGCACCTTCTAATAAGTTTTTGTCGTACTTTATCTTAATATTTTTGAGAAGGCTGTTACAGAAGTTACGATATCTCTTGTATGTTAGTTGTAAAATAGAGTTATTTGGACAAGATTTAGCCTTCATGTGAAGCTTATCGCGATTTCTCATGCAGCGAATGAGTCCCGGAGTGATCCACGGCTTAATATTTAAGTTTTTTCTGCTTATTTTCACTTTTACAGTGTGTTTTCGTATAATTTGCTGAATTTCGCTTATTAGGTGTGACATACAAGATTCCGCGCTTGCTGAGTCATAAGTAGAAATGAGGTCAATGTTACATAAATCGTCTTCCAAGTTGTTGTGATTTAGTTTGAAGGTGCATGTTTCATTTTTTAGTTTAGGCTCCTCACGGCTAAGTATAAGTAAAACGGCTTTGTGGTCAGTCACAGATGAATTTGTTACAAGGGTGATTGCAGGCAAGCTAGACTTAAGCATTACGTGGTCCAAGCATGAGCCACTTTGAAAAGTTGGTAGTGTGTGTGCTGGGAGTAAGCCATTGAATGAGCATCGATTTAAGTACTCCTGTGCTGGCCCATCACAACACCCAGGGAGGATGTTAATATTTATGTCACCTACAAGTGCAATATTTTTAAATGATAGTCTTTGAAGGTGAGAGTGCATTGACTCAAGAAAAGTGTCTACACTAAGATGAGGTCTATATACGGCTAAAATAGCAATAGTAGTTTCCACTTTCACTAATAGGCAGCTGCAATCCCGAACGATTAACTCTTCGACAGATATATTTAGATAATTTCTAGCATAAACTACTACTCCATCGTTTTGATTATGACATGTCTTAGTATAATAAGCTGTGTAACCTTCCATACAAGGTAGGTTGCAATTGTGGGAAGAAAGCCAGCATTCTGTAAGGATTATTACGTCACAATCAAAATTAAGCCGTTGTAAGAAAGTGCTGAAATTATTAATATTTTTGTGAATACTGCGAATATTTTGTGTTAATATAGTTAATGCGTTAGAATAAGCAGATATGTGTTGTATACAATTTTCAACATCGCAGGACGTAGACTCGGAAACTGAGAAAGTATCAAGATCGTTAACTATTCTATGAGACATAGTTGTTTAATATTAAGGCTAGACTTATAGTGAACGCGGCGCTCTTAGGCGCCTTCATAATCTGTCGAGTTAATGTACCTTTGTTCGGCTATTTTCTTGGCGGGGCAATCTGGGTCACCTGTCTTGTGATCGCTTGGCTTTTTGTAGCGCAGACAAGTTGCACATTTCGATGCTTGTTCTTTCTTAGTGCACTCAGATGATTGATGACCTAGATCGCCGCAGTGTCCGCAGGTGTATACATCCGCTCTGCAAGTCTTTGCTGCATGTCCATATTGTTGGCACTTAAAACATCTGGTCACAAAAGTAAAGTCTCTCACGGGACAGGAACACCAATTCACAAAGACTCTATCTTGAGTGATGAGGGCTTTACGAATAGTAGGAGAAACCTCTATTATGTAGTTGCACGACTCAGCACCCTTTCTTCCTGATTTGTGGCTCAGTTTGATGGCAGCAAGAAACTGATCTCGGGACATGTCTATTAATTTGTCGCACAGATTTTGTTCGTACATACATTTGTAGACCTCTCGCTCCTGCATGCTTGATGGTACTCCAATTACCACTATTCTTGGTCTGCGTCTTTTTGGTTCGTCGATAGTAAGCGCTGATGAGGACAGGTGAACTGAGTTTTTTAGTTTCTCAATGTCATCTTTGGTGTCTGTACTAATGATGACACCTCCATTTATGGTCTTCCGAAGTCCCCTTACATGTAACTTCATTTCTTCAGGGCTGATAATTTTCTGTACTAAGCTTTTAGTCTCCTCACTGGATTTAAGTTTATCCTTGGGATAAATCGCGACAGAGCTAAGTTGTGTAGGGCGGATGTAATTATTTGTGCTCTTTTTAACCATGTCGGCAAACGATGCTTTACTTGATGGTAATGAGGACTCTTCAATACTTTGTCGCAGGTCATGCAGGCGCTCGGATAGATTTTGCCTATCTTTGAGGGCTTGTATATGTGCATGCGCTTGAATGGTCTTTTACTTCAAAGCTTGGTATTCAACGGCCATTTGGGATGTACCATGGCCTACCTTTCTGCACAAGTTATTGATTTTAAGTTTTTGGTCTGAGTTGAGTTTGCCATCGGAGGCAATAGAGCATACTTCATTCAGGCATTGTTCAATGGTGTCCATCCAGTTCTGAATCTCCACCGTTTTCACGGCCTCAATGGGCACATCAATCCTGGGCGGGGGCGGCACCGGGGGCTGCTCGGCTCGGGGGGTGGGCGGTGGACTGCGTACTATTTTACTACTTCGCCCAAAAGGGCTATCCATGATGTTGTTTTGATGTAGATATAAGATCAAAACATTTCAACGACACAGTTTACAATTACACTGTTGGCATAACTTTTGCCGACTCTGAACTAGGTCAGATTGTGAATTTATTTATTAATTTGTGCAATTATTATACCGATACGTCCGTTCTCACCGAGAGTCGAGAGATCGATAATAATATGGAAATATGGTAATAGAATGGATATGGAAGAGCGGGGCCTTCTGACACAGGTGTTGTTATACCTACTAGAAGGTCCCAACCTATCTTAAGTTAAGTAAAACTTTGGCTACAGTAATAAAACATTTCCCATTTTCATTTTTTTTTCATTAACACAGGAATAACCGCGTTGTTGATATTACGCCGGGTACGGGCGCAACGAGGAGCGCACTGCACTCAAGATCCTGAAGAAGGCTTCTGGACGAAGCCGACCGATCGTTATATCGTCTAACGGTAATCCCATTTTATTATTACTATATTTAATGAACGTGGGTTTCAATTACATTAACTTGCCGTACTCGAATATCCTATCATACTTGATTGTTACTCTTTTATACTTAGATTTTTTTATGGGATAGGTTGGCAAACTAACAAGTGGCTCACCTGATGGTAAGTGATACCGTCGCCCACGGACATCCGCAATACCAGAGGTCTCGAGGATGTGTTGCCGACCTTTGAGGAAGGAAGATATAGAAGGGGTGAGGGTGGAGGGAGTGGGGGAAGGATAAGGGACACCACGTCATAGACGCGGGCATCCCGAACACTTGAAAAATACCACTGAATGTGGTAAAAACTGTAGTCGGACCTATTCGATGAATATTACGTGAGAAATCCCATATTTCTAAGTAACAATGAGTGAAAACCACGTTATTTTTATAACAAAAAAAATATTGTAACTCTGTCATTGTAGTTCTCCTTCTTCTATTTATTATTATTATTAATTAATTAATTAATTACTCCTTATTCTTCTTTCTTTAAATCAAATATTGAAACAAAATGTTGTATCGCCAGCTACGACTAGACGCATATACGAGTAGATAGATCCATAGGAAAGCATGCGTTGTTCACATTCTGTACGGATGTGCGCTCAGGAGCTCTTCAAGGAAAACCGCCATGCCCCGAACAAGGTTGTGATTTTGGATCTCGCTGCAAAATCATCAACAATATAATAATAATAATGCGTGCATTGTGCACTAATAATATGTTACAAAACTCAGTGGAACATTGCCTCCCATATTGGAATATGATCCTGTACCATGAGAGGCAGTGTCTTCCCATATAGTAGTCTAAGATTCGAAATAATATTTTTTTTTTGCGTTCTATATAAACATAAGCATTTTATAGTATTTTCATTTTAGTATTGAGAAGTAGGCACATTATACAATAAGTAGAAGTTTACAAGCGCGCATGTGTATGTGTATGAGTATTGTGTGTGATGTGTACATGTGTATGTGTTTGTAGTAGAGTGTATCCACGAGTATGGGTAAGTAAGTGAATAATATGTAATTATATTATACAATAGGAGTTAATAATTTCTTAGTTTCGTCATAATTAAATGTAATATATAATTGTATGTAATGTTTAATGTAAAAGCCAATCCAAGACGAGTTGTTTAAGTGTATAATTATTTGCTCTTTTAGATTCCTCGTTAGAGTTTATGGGACACTTGAAGAAAGTATTGTATAAATAAGGAGCAAGGAATATAAAATGCATACGCGCAAATAGACTCTGCGTACTCTGAACTGGGAAATTATCGCGTCTCTCTCCAGTCCGTGTTAAGCTTGGGTCTGTTACTTTGTGAGATACTTTGTAAGAATATATTTTTTATAATTCTTCATTTTAAATAATGGAGCTTTAGATGACTACTTTACTTGATAGCCAGCATTGTTGTTATCGAAGTTAATAGCACGCTGAACTAGAATGGTGATTCGCTATCTAGGATAGTTTTCAGAATACTCCATCCAGGAACGCCTGAGTGTTTAGTGATAGGTTTTATTTCTTAACCCTTTGCCTTCCAGAGACGTAAATATACGTCAGTTTCATTTTTTTTTAATTATCACGGTATAGCAAGGATTAAGGTTGGTATATTTATTTATTCAGGTGACCACTTAAAGGGGCAACCTGCTGTGGACTTTATATAAGCACAAGTTACCTCGATAGATCCAACCTTGATAGGTAGGTCCAGAATCAGCGTGTACGATGTGGTCAGCAGCCGTTCCTTAATAAACTTCAGCCAGATATATTTATCGTTTTATTTTTATTGCTTTTGACATACATTATAAGTTTATATAAACTGAAGTGATGGTTTTTGGTGGTAGTGCCACGCTGCAACCCCACAGCGGAATGGGCCGGCACGACCGGTGAAGTACCACACTCCCACATAACACCGACGTGAAGTAACATAGCTTGCTATTGCGTTTCATCTGTTTGTGGGAGGTTCTGGAGGCCCGATTCACCCTACCCATTCTCCCTCTCCTTCCACCTCCCCCTCCAAACTTTACCCGATCTATCTCTTCCTTCCTATCTTCCTTCCTCAAAGGTCGGCAACGCATCCTCGCGAACTCTGGTATTGCGGATGTCCGTGGGCGATGGTATCACTTACCATCAGATGAGCCGCTTGCTCGTTTGCCAAACCTATCCCAAAAAAACGCTATAATGATTAATATGGCAGGCTTGAGTTTTTGCTGAATGTAATATTGTTACATATAGTTTTTTAAATCTGTCCAGTAGTTTAGGATCCTATTCAATTTACAGAAACAAACAAACCTTACCTATTTATAATATTATATTATACTAGTACAGCGCCCGATGGTATCACCCGCGTGGTGATGAACGATGAGGATGATGAAAAGTACCCTATGCCCTTCACTGAGATGTTACCTATCTCTATGTATCTTAGTGGTGCCCTTGAGCAAGTCGCCTACTCCTCTCCTTGCAGCGAAGCGTCTTCAACGCTCGCCTTAGGCGGTGCGCCCTCTGCGCTCGCATCTGGCTGAGTGCCATCTGCGCTCGCCACCCGTCCGGTGACGCTGTAAATGCCGGTAGAGGCAAACAGCAATAGTCCGTTCGGAAGAAAAAGCTCCTAAATTTGGGCCGTGGTTCAGTGAGTTACAGCCATTTGTAGCTCGTAGTGTCGGTGCGAAAGATATTTCTGCTATTTAAGCTTCTTTCGAACGGTAAACACTCTATTTTTTTTAAATACATTATTATAGTTAAGCCATAATGGAAGATGTCAGTAGAGCTGGAATCGGAGACGACCCTAGGAACGAAAATAAACAGTTTCATTTATTCGGTCCCGTTTGCCCGAATATTCAGTAAATTTTCAGGAATAATCAAGATTCAAGCTGAAAGCAAACAAACGTCTTTGATTAATAAACTTTACTGTGAAACTAAAAGGTTTTGCTGGTAGCCTCTGTGCTAATTATATCTTTCTGATATTATTTCAATTTTATCCGAGATTCCTAAGTGAATCATTAATTATTATCGACTAGCTGACTCGCTAGCGGCTGTGCTTCCTTGGTTTTTGTATTATAGGGTCGTGGTTTCGATCCCCGTGTTGGATAGTTAATGGGATTTCTGACAAAGAATGCTTAATAGGAGTCCCGAGTCTGAAACAATGCCGCCGTAGATGTCAATTGGCGGGCCTTGACTTGACTCGCCCCTTATTACATGGGACCAAAAATATATACGGTGAAACGCAGGTGTTAAAAACACCGCTGCTTACCGCTTCGACGATATATAGGCATGACGATTTGTTATGTAGTGTTTATTAATAACAAGTATTTGATGAAAATGCTGGAAGAAAAGTGCTGGAGGAAAATGCTTGAAGTATCGTGCACTGACGCACAAAATTCAAAATTCAAAATTCAAAATTCAAAAATTATTTATTCAGTTTAGGCATCATAGACACTCTTATGAACGTCAAAAATTTTTAAATGATTCTACCGCTGTCTTCGGAAAAGAACCACCGCCGAGAAGAAGCAGCAAGAAACTCGTGGGCCATTATTTTTTCAAGTCTTTGTACATTGAGGTTACATATGAGTAGCATTAAAATAACAAATTTATTCAATAGTTGGCTATTAGGCAGAAGTGGAAAGCTTCCAGGCATCTTTGTCTTCTAAGTAGTGACTCAATTTATAATAGGCTTTTTTCATTAGTATATTTTTGACACGTAACTTGAATTTCCCTTCAGTGAGCTCAGTAATGTCTTTCGGGATTTTATTATAGAAACGTACACAATTGCCTAAGAAGGACTTATTTTTAGTTTTCGTGAGTCTAAATTTAGATACAGCTATCCTATCCTTATTTCTAGTATTAATATTATGCATATCACTATTTATTCTAAACTTCTTTATATTTTTACGAACGTACATTATATTTTCTAGGATATACAAAGATGGAAGAGTTAATATATTAATTTCTTTGAACATTTGTCTTAAGGATTCGCGGGGACCCATTTCGTAGATGGCTCGAACTGCCCGCTTTTGCAATATAAAAACTGTCTCTATGTCCGCCGCTGACCCCCACAGCAGGATACCATATGACATTATGCTGTGGAAGTAAGCAAAGTAGACCAGTCGAGCAGTAGCTATATCTGTCAATTGCCTAATTTTATGAACCGCATATGCAGCTGAGCTCAGTCTTCCAGATAGTGCATCAATATGAGGACCCCATTGTGATTTAGAGTCTATGCTAATACCTAGAAAGACTATTGCCTTGTCAATTTTCAATTTATTTCCGTCGAGTAATACGTTTGGCTCTATATGTCTTACATTAGGCATGGAAAATTTTAAACATTTCGTTTTCTTTGCGTTGAGAAGCAGGTTGTTTGCGACGAACCAATTTGAAACAATAGTTAACGCGTTGTTGACTTGAACTAGTTCTCTATCTTTCCTATCTACTTTAAAAATCAGAGAAGTATCATCCGCAAAAAGAACTATGTCAGCAAGGCCCTCAACCATATGTGGTAAGTCATTGATATATGCTAAGAATAAGAACGGACCCAAGATCGACCCCTGTGGAACCCCCATTCTAACCAAAGATCCAGAAGATGTCACGCCATTAATGCCAACTTTTTGCTGCCTATCAGATAAGTATGATTCTACAAGATTCAGAGCAGCTCCACGAATTCCATAGTGGTGTAGCTTATAAATTAGAGTGCGGTGCTCTACACAGTCGAAAGCTTTGGAGAGATCACAAAATACGCCAATGGCATCCTGTGAGCTCTCCCAAGCCTCCAGCACATGCTTGACTAACTGGACTCCTGCATCTGTTGTTGATCTGCTTTTCGTGAAACCGAACTGATTTTCGTGTAAAATCCTATGTTCATTAAAATGAGACAAGAGTTGTTGAAGCATTATCTTTTCGAATATTTTGCTCAAAGCCGGAAGCACAGAGACCGGTCTATAATTTGAGGGGTCGGCCTTACTACCTGATTTAAAAATAGGGGTGATTTTACTCATTTTCATTAGGTCAGGAAATGTACCTCTATCAATACATAAATTAAATATGATCATCAAATGTGGCGCTATAACTTCTATTATTGACTCTAGCATTTTTACGGATAATCCCCATAAATCCTCTGTTGCTTTAACGTTTAAACTTTTAAATGTTTTTATTATTTCAAAAGTAGATATATGTCGGAACCTAAACTCAGGAATTTGGAGCGGGAAGTTGTCTTTCAGAAAGCCCACTGCAACACAAGGGCAAGAATCAAGAGATTTGGTGACTTCTAGTGGTATATTGGAAAAGAAATTTTCAAATGAATTCGCAACATGACTTGGGTCTGAAACTTTTTGGTTATCTATTTCTAGCACATATTCTGAATTAAAAGATTTACTTTTGCCGGTCTCTGTATTAATAGTTTTCCAAACTGTTTTAATTTTGTCATTAGATTTTCGAATTTTATCCCTTATAAACAAAGCTTTTGCGCGTTTGCATACTGACTTAAAAACTTTTGAGTAATTTCTTACATAATCATGAAAATCTTTACTAGAAGTTAAAGATTTTTTGTGATATAACTCAAACATTATGTCTCTACTTTTTCGAATACCTCTAGTTGACCAGTCACCAAATTGTAACCTACCGTTGAGCTGCAGTTTTTTCTTCGGACAGATTTCATTAAATTCTGTACTTACTAATGAAAATAATGTACTATAAATGTCATGTGGATCTTCAGAAGTGAATTCCACCAGACTAAGTTTCAACTCTATATTTTGTTTAAGCTTTTCTAGTTTACCTTTTGTTAGCGGCCTATGTTCGATAATGGTATTTTTCTTAGTTTTCCCGATTTCGAATTTGATAGCGAGGCCATTGTGGTCTGATCTAACTCCCACCATTACTGATTTTTCTGTAGTCTTACAGTTTGAAAAAATATTATCAATGCAGGTGGATGAAGAGTCGGTTACTCTAGTTGGCTCACTGAACAAAAAATTCAAATTAAAAGATTTAAACAAAGAGATAAGATTAGTTTTATCAGTTGAATCTACCAAAATATCAATATTGAAGTCACCGCATACAATGATTGATTTATTGCTTTTAGTTAGTCTCTTGAGTACACATTCCATTATGGACATAAAATTACAGAAATTAGATGCTGGTGGCCGATATACACACAATAATATATGACTTTCCAGTTCTGCACAAGCAATTTCGCAGACACGTTCAACAGAAAAACCTACTATGTCAGACCGTTCCTTAAATTTTATGTTTCTTTTACAAAGAATAATACACCCTCCCCCTTCAGCAGATATTCTGTTGAACGCACTGGCTACCTCAAAATGTGTAACATTAAATAACATTTTATCTGGTTTTAGCCACGTTTCTGTAAAGCCTAATACATCAAATCTATGTTTATCTAATAAAAGTTCAATGTCTAATATTTTGCCAGAGAAGCGGTTAATATTTTGATAAAATAGCGATAAGATGTCAGCACACTTCTCTGTTGTCTTGTTTAAAAGTTTAAACAATTAATAACTACATTATTACTATTATTAGTACATGTACTAAAAACTACAACATTGTCACTACTCTTTGTTATATTTCCTATAACTGCCTCAATATTGAAAGCTACCAAAGTAGCAATTAGCTGTCTGGATTTTTTAGGACAGTACATGCTGTCCCATGTCAACTTAAAATTACAAATAAACTTATTGCAGTCAAAAAATAAAAGTTTGTCACTATGACGACATGTCAAGTTATACATTAATGTGTTGAGTGAGTGTATGTGCAAGTTCTCTTTTTCAGACAATAAATCTGAATAAGGGAAGGCACATAACATTATTTTACATACAAACGTGTCCATACTCTAAAAACTCTGTATTAAGCAACGTCTATCGGCCACTATCCAATCCCGTATATTATCGTTCTTTGGACACGTTTCCAGGCGAGACAACGATTCCATAGAGCGCCTTGTCGTCCAAGGAACAGTGGAAGGCACCAGACCGCGCGGTAGGTCACCGATGCGATGGACCGACCAAACCGAGTGTGCGGTCGGTGGTTCCTTGCATGAGTGCACTAGAATGACCGCAAACAGGCAAAAATGGTGTGACATCGTTAGGCGTATAACTTCTGGCCCCACCAATACTACTACATGACGATCACGACCGCTTTGTCAAGAGCGCTACGAAGAAGAAGAAGAATTTGATGAAAGTATTATATGTCCGTCCCCGGGACATAATATAAACTGCTGCCAAATATTACAATCCCTTCAGCTGTACAATCAGTTTGGGCGTGATACGGAAATAACAAACAGTAAGATACAGAGTGACTGCCTTACAAAGTTTACAGTTTCCAGAGTAACACAAAAAAGTTTTTTTTAATATTAGTACGAGTGGATGAAGCACATTATTTACTTGATGCATTGACGCTGTTTGCATTATTTGTGATTTACATAAAATATCTTAGTGTAATTTTGCTAAAAGCTTGCTTGTCTAGTAAGTCGGAGGCGGAGGGAACTTATATACAACTCCGTCCCTCACGGAATACACTTTTCATCCAAAAACTCGTATTGTGGTGATTTCACGCAAAATAACCGGTCAAATACATGACAATATGTTTTATTTCTACGTTTTAAGCCAAAAACCTACATTTAGAAAATCACCAGTCGAATGTTAAGTTTGTTTAGGTCTGTAATGTAAACGAGAAATTGAGAACAAACAATAAGTAAACGAAATTGTGTATCTATGGCTTGTGTTTTCATGGTAACATTCGTTATACAATAAATTATTCTGTGACTTGTTGTATTATGTAGGGAGTACTTAAATATATGTACATAATGTTCAGTATGTTTTAATTATTATTTTAATTCAGTATGTTATTGAAATACGTGTCTGTTATAACAAAATCATACTTCTTACGATGTTTGTAGTCTTTTTTCTACATTTAAGACGTAGATAGAAGATTAGCCAGTTAAAATGGCAGTGGGCAGGGCACATAGCACGCAGAACAGATGGCCTATGGGGACAGAAAGTTCTGGAATGGAGATCACGAACCGGCAAGCGCAGCGTAGGTCATCCACCGACACTGTGGACAGACGACCTGATAAAGGTCGCAGGACGGAGTTGGATGCAGGCTGCTTCCAACCGGTCCTTTTGGAAAATTATGGAGTAGGCCTGTGTGCAGCAGTGGACGTCCTACTGCTGAGATGATGATGATGATGAAGACGTACATACATGCTTGTGCAAATATACCTCATGAAATAACAAGTTAGCCTAAAGACTAAGGAGTAATTTATATTAGACTTAATTTATTGAAATACATTTTTAGAAAAAAAAACCCAGGGTTATAATAAAGCCCATTCTTTTTGCCGAAGTTTTTCACACACATTACATACACACAGTCTTATATAAACTTACTGAGACATATATATTTTCGTTCTAATTATTTAGGGAACCAAAGGAATATCTAAATTACGGCAACGTTTGTAATCACTTAAAGATTTGTCTAATACCCACGTTGTACCTACCCCAATATCAATACGGGAACTCAGTTCTCGAAGTTGTTGACGAGTACATCTACCTGGGACACACAGTCAAACTAGGCAGGTCCAACTTCGAGAAAGAGGTCAATCGTCGAATCTAACTCGGCTGGGCAGCGTTCCGGAAACTTCGCGAAGTCTTCTCGTCAAAAATACTTCAGTGCCTCAAGACAAGAGTCTTCGACCAATGTGTGTTACTAGTGATGACCTATGGTACTGAAACGTGGTCTCTTACTATGGGCCTCATAGGTAAGCTCAAAGTCGCACAATGAGCTATGGAGAGGGCTATGCTCGGGGTTTCTCTACGTGATCGAATCAGAAATGAGGAGATCTGTAGAAGAACGAAAGTCACCGACATAGCTCTGAAGATTAGCCAGTTGAAGTGGCAGTGGGCAGGGCACATAGCACGCAGAACAGATGGATGGATGTTGTGGGTAGCAACTGTTTTTATATTATATGATACTTGTGGGTATATTTAATAAAGTCAGTTGTCAACCGGATTCCTTGTTTCATTGCACGTAACATGGTGGTAGCGGTGTAAAATAATATTTCTAAGCGTTTAAAAGTATATTGTTATCCATCTGATTGTGTAAAAGTGTCGTGTACTTGGTGATTTGTTGTGTTTTATAATGGAACACGCCCGACCACCACCTGAATTGAATCTGGAAGGCAGCTCCGTCAGCCGGGCTGATGCGTGGAAGCGTTGGAGAACGCAATTCAATCTATTCTTAAAAGCATCTGGGGTGCATAAAGAAGAAGGTGGGGTACAAGCTAGTCTGTTAATCAACTTAATCGGACCAGAAGGTTTCGACGTTTATCAGACTTTTTCATTCGCGGTCGACAGTGAGAGAGATGACGTCACGGTGGTGTTGAAAAAGTTTGACGATTATTTTGGGATTAAAACCAATGTAACGCTAGCGAGATATAATTTTTTTACTAGGAGCCAGGATACTGGAGAGTCTATCAACCAATACGTCACTGCGTTGAGACTGTTGACTAAAAATTGTGAGTTTAAAAACTTGGAAGAGTAACTCATTCGGGACCGTATCGTTTGTGGAACAAATAGTACGGTCGTGCGAGATCGTCTACTGAGAACGGAAGGGCATTGCATTAGAATAGGCCAACACGAATTTAAGGGGGGGAGGGGGAGGGGGGAGGGAGGGGGGAGGGGGATGTCCTCCGACACTACTCTCGTGGCGAGGAAATGCCTAGTTTTTGCGAAAAACTACTTTGAATTTTCTTTGAACTTAACCTCAAATTTATAACGTTTATATATTGAATTTAACTATATTTACTTACAAATATGAATGGATTGGACATGGAGTACTGACTATTTTGGTGTGTTCTATGTTTGACTCTGGGTGGGCTCCCGCCAGAAGCTCTAGCGGTCGCCCCTGAGTGTCACTTCGCCAAACTCGGTCTTCGCTTCGCTACG
This sequence comes from Selenia dentaria, assembly GCA_917880725.1. Lineage (NCBI taxonomy): Eukaryota > Metazoa > Arthropoda > Insecta > Lepidoptera > Geometridae > Selenia > Selenia dentaria. The sequence continues at coordinate 2,209,838 of OU862877.1, forward strand.
GAGGTCGCCGGCTCGCTTCGCTCGCCACCTCCCCCCGTCGCTCCGCTCAACCTCGTCTGGCTCGCTCCTCTCAGGACCTCCCTTGAGCTTCTGGCTCCCGCACTTTTTATATACAATCTAGGGGTGTCAGCCACAAGACTAGGTGGAGTCGGGGTGCTCTGTGTCGGCTCTGTCTCTTATTTTGAACCTAACCAACTCAAGTTAGAGTGCCCTTGACTCGAATAAGAGTGCTAGCCCTGATGGTCACAGCTATTTTGAATTACATTAGAAATAAATCATATAGGTGCAAAACTAGGACAAAAATAAAACAAAATTTAGAAAGTATTTAACTTATATTTTGTATACATATTGCACAGCTTTTATCAGTTCGAAAAACTTATCCTTCTTACTGGCCTCCACAGATCTCCTCCATAAATACTCAACAATTGAGTCTGCAAAATTGCCCGGGTGGTTGTAATTATTCTTGTAGAAGAATCTTTTAACCACCCGCCATTGAGACTCAATTCGTTGAGTATGTGTCCCATCCTCGGCTATAAATGGACTGTCAGGGTCACTGTGGTTGACTTTTTTATGAATATATCCATGTTGGCTTAGGCAATCATAAGCCCTCCAGCAGTCAGTATGGATGGTTGTGCCCGGCTCTACATGTTTTTGAATTAGGGGAATTAGCACCTCTGCAGACCTAATGTTGTCCGGGCACACCTCCAACCGCAAGTCCTCTGAACCATCTTCTATGAGGCCAAGGACCCAATGTCCCTCAATGTGTCTCCCTGAAAAAAATTAAAAAACAGTTATTAAATTGAAAATACAAGTATAAAATAATGAAATTGATTAATGCCTTATATAAATACCTTTATTAAATTTCCTCTTCCCAAATTTGCTTTCGTCTACTTGCACAATTTTTCCAGGGCCTCCTATTTTGCCCCGGACTTCTTGTTTCTCCAGTTGGTAAATTACCACAACTTCCCGGCAGTAGTTATACCAATCGCTTATGGTTGGCCGGGACAAACAATGTTCTTCTCTAAATATATCTTCGTGTATTACCATGTCATGCGAGTAGTTGTATGCAAAACAGTACATTAAATAATAAATGTGTCCCAATTTTAGTTTTACGTTCTCAAACCATGTTCCTTGGGCTCTAGATACTCTAGTTTTATTATGACAGGAACCCTTGCTGCACACAAATGTGCCCATAGTTTTGTCGTTCTTGAAAACAAGTTTCATGGGATTTTTGTGTATTCTACACTTCTTAGTTTTCAAGATTAAGCCTTGCTCTTCGGCAAAAACCAGTCCTTGTTCATGTGTACTTAACATACGCGCCAGCTTTACAATATTCCACGTTTGTAAAACTTCACCCACGTATTTCCGCCTTTTAAATGCGGGTTCTTCTTCAAAATCATCTAAAATGAAAAACAAGCATTTGATTAACATATTTTGTGGTTTATCAAGCGAAATAATTTAGATTACAATAAATGAATAGTTAACTCACCTCTACTGGTAGAAGCTACTGGTACTGCATCTTCACGGCTTGTGGAAGCCGTTGGTTCATCTGCTGATGGAATATTAGCCATGTCGCTAGGCAGATCAATCGTGCAGAAATCGGAGTCCAGTAAGCAGGCAAAAGTCGTGGTTCAAGCAGAAATCGGAGTCCAGAAAGCAGGCAAGAGTCGTGGTTCAACAGAAATCGGAGTCCAGAAAGCAGGCAAGAGTCGTGGTTCAACAGAAATCGGAGTCCAGAAAGCAGGCAAAAGTCGTAGTTGAAGAAGAAATCGGAGTCCAGAGAGCAGGCAAAAGTCGTCGAAAAATTAACACAAAATACCACGCCAAAACAATGAAAAACACGGAGAGCGAACAGAGCACATTCACGTAACTCGAAGAGGAACGGAATGCGCGGCGCGGGCGGCGTAGTCGATCGTCTATGGAAAATAAAATGGCGGTCATACGTTCCATTCTTTAAAAAAAGTATTTGCAACAGAAGCTAATTTAATAAAATCGATGTCAAGTATTATAAACTATGTAATTAAGTATTGTAAATTAAATTAGCAATAAAATAATAGTTCAAATAATTAAAATATTTATTTTAATACCATTTTCATTGCACCAAGTCGTTTCGTTACACGCATTTATAGAGAATCGTCGAATCAAAAATCTGAAATTGAAATTAGTTTTTCTAGAAAACTAGACATTTCCTCGCTCTAAAATTGATACCAAAGCGTAGAGAAAATTATTATCTATAAGATCCAACTCTTAAAATCACCAAATTCGTGTTGGGCTATTCTAATGCCAACCCAACGGAAGATTTAACCTTAGAAAAGGCAATAAAAATCTGTCAGCTAGACGAGTTATCACATGATAGTAGTCGCCAACTGGAGTCGCGCGGTGCGAGCTCGGGACCGTCGCATGTAGACGCGGTGGACGTGCGCGGCGGCGGCGGCGGGAGCGGTGGTGCGGCCTGGGGCCGAAGGCGTGGGCGCGGCCAGCGCGGCGGCAGACGCGGCAGCAGGACGCTGCCCGTCACCTCGGGGACGCGGGCGTCGCTCGATATCTCCTGCCATAGGTGTGGAGGTCAATGCGGTGCCGCTTCTGAGTGTCCGGCTATCTCTGTACAGTGCTATGTGTGTGACAATTATGGTCATTTTGCTAGGATGTGTAAGGTAAAGAAGAGTGTAAAAAAGTTATACGACGTCGGTGCGTGTGAGAATCAATCGGACGAGGATGACTGTGAGTCGTTTTTTATATCCGTTTTGCATAACGTTTCCGAACTAAACGTGACTTCGGCGGACTGGACAGAAGTGCTACGCGGGGAGTTCGGGTTTGAAAAATTTAAATTAGACTCTGGTGCAGATATGAATGTGCTATCTTTTAAGCGTTTTGTACAGTTGGGTTACGATTGTACAATTATTAATACGAATCACAAAATGAAACTTCAATCGTTCAGCGGTAATTTTATTCCGATCAGAGGCATTTGTAATTTAAAGTGGTGGTACAAAAACGTTCAATACGATTTGAAATTTGCAATTGCTACCATTGATTGTCAAAGCGTGCTGGGACTTCGGGCATGTTTAACTTTAGGATTGATTTGCAGAGTTCACGATTTACATTTAACAGAAAATGAAGATTTGTTTAGCGGTCTAGGTTGCTTACCCGGAGAATATCATATAGTGGTCGACAAGAGCGTAGCGCCGGTAGTTTGCGCTCCGAGGAAAGTACCGTTAGGGTTACGCGACCAGTTACACGAAGAATTGAATAGGATGATTCAGTTAGGCGTTATTAAAAAAGTGAACCATCCTACCCAATGGGTAAATTCACTTGTGGTAGTTGCTAAGAAAGACGGTAAAATTCGTATTTGCTTGGATCCAAGGCCTCTGAATAAAGCTATTCAACGTGCACATTTTCAGTTGCCAACAATAAATGAATTGGCCACCAAGCTTCATGGCGCTACTTTGTTTTCAGTTCTTGATGCTAACTCTGGATTTTGGTCCGTGAAATGAGATAGCGAGAGTGCCGACTTATGCACCTTTAATACACCGTTTGGAAGATATCAGTACTTAAGATTACCATTCGGGTTGAACTGTGCAGCTGAAGTTTTTCACGCCAAAATCAAACAATTGCTAGAAGGTCTGGAGGGGGTAGATTCATTTATTGACGATATAATCTGCTGGGGGTCCACAAGGCAGGAGCATGACAGACGGTTAAAAGAGTTATTTAACAGAGCGCGAGAAATAAATTTAAAATTCAATAAAAACAAGTGTAAGATAGGTGTAAGTGAAGTGACAAATTTGGGTCATATTTTCAATAAGGATGGGATGAAAGTAGATTATGAAAAGGTTAGGGCTATAAACAATATGCCCGAACCTACTGACAGAAAAAGTTTGGAGCGATTTCTAGGGGTTGTTAACTATCTGTCTAAATTTATACCTAATTACTCAGAGCGCACTTTTCCGCTGACGAGGTTATTGAAGAAAGTTGTTACATGGTGTTGGGAAATTGGTCACAAGAATGCATTCGAGAAATTAAAAAGTTTAATCTGCAATGCGCCAGTTTTGTCGTTGTATGATGTAGGTGCGCCTGTAGTGATGTCAGTGGACGCGAGCAGCGTGGCCCTCGGCGCTGTGCTGATGCAGCGAGGACGGCCGGTAGAGTACGCCTCGCGAACATTGACGGACACACAAGTCAGGTACGCTCAAATCGAAAAGGAATTGCTAGCAATTGTATTTGCTTGCGACAAATTTCACCAATATATTTACGGTAAAAAACAAGTGGTTATAGAATCGGACCATAAACCACTTGAGAGTATTTTCAAAAAACCTTTAAACTCGGTCCCAGCGCGCTTACAACGTATGATGTTGAAATTACAAGGATATGATTTAGTGATTACATACAAGGCGGGAAAGTATATGTATATACCTGACACACTGTCGCGTGCGCCTCTTCCAGATTTATATGATGATAAAATCAGTAGGGCGATATTAAACCAACTTAAAATGGTCGTAGGTAATGTACCAATGTCACAAAACAAACTTACCCTGGTTAAAAAGGAAACTGTTAAAGACGATGTATTAAACCGATTAATGATATGTATTAATGAAGGTTGGCCTCAAAAATATGATGTCCACAATGACTTAAGATGTTTTATGTCTATGAGGGATGAACTATACTGTGTAGACGGAGTGATTTTTGAAAATAAACAGATACTGATTCCCGCCTCTTTACAGAACGAAATGTTAAAAATTATTCATGACGGCCATTTAGGGATTGATCGTTGTAAAAGACGCGCACGCGAAGTGCTATTTTGGCCGGGTATGTCACAAGATATAGAAAAATATGTGAGAAAGTGTAAGGTGTGTCAGGAGAATTTAAACAAACCCAGTAGAGAGCCAATGATACCGGTTACCATTCCACGGCTGCCTTGGAACAAAATTGGAACAGATATATTTGAACATAGGAAAAAAAGCTATCTAATTTTAATTGATTATTATTCAGGTTTTATCGAGACTGGATATCTGAAGGATACATGCTCAAGTTCTGTTATTAATATTATGAAGGAAAATTTTGCTCGGTATGGAATTCCTGATACAGTTATCAGTGACAATGGTCCACAATTTTCATGTAGTAATTTTCAAAAATTCTCTCACGATTGGGGATTTGATCATATAACTTCGTCTCCATACTATGCCCAATCAAATGGAAAAAGCAAATGTCAACCGGATTCCTTGTTTCATTGCACGTAACGATGGGGCCAAAAGGTGCTGGAGTGGAGACCACGGACCGGCAACCGCAGCGTAGGTCGTCCACTGACACGGTGGACAGACGACCTGATGAGAGTCGCAGGACGACGTTGGATGCAGGCCGCTTCCAACCGGTTCCTTTTGGAAAATCATGGAGGAGGCATATGTTCAGCAGTGGGCGTCCTACGGCTGAGATGAGATGATTAGAAAGATTTGCAAAATAATTACGAGGACATCATTATGTCTACTGACATACTACTGTCTACTGTCTATACGACTTACATCTAGGACATGTAACGAAATATGTACTCCCTACTACGTACACTGCGTTAGGTAATTATGAATATTGACTACCCCTACGTGCCTATATAAACTAACAGAAAATAATAAGAAACTTTAGAAATAAATATAGATATAATAGCGCTACGTGACCTGAGGATTAGCACTTCACTTTTCACATGTAGGTCTAACGGCCGTTTTCAATAACCTATCTATCGCCAGTTAACCCTACTAGACATAGATATTTGACACTGTATTTATGGATGTTTTGTCAAATTTCTATTGGTAGTAAGGAAAGCCGTCCTTAGATAGAATATTGAAAACGGCGGTAAATCGGCGTCACTGGATCTCTCTAGCGGATGACGTGTCCTTTAAACGCACTCCGATACACAATGTTTGTAGCTTGAATGGCTTGCTTTTGGACGGCAATGTACAACCTACATTGTACATTTTTAATGATTTTCTATATTTAACGCAAAAGCTAGAACACACAACAGATAACACTTGAGTTGACAAAATTTTGTTACGCTCCTGCAATGAGCTTACAGAATGCTAATAAGTCTAGTAACTGTCTTGCACCAGTATTAGGAAGCACTAAAACTCCTTTTATTTCCTTATAAGAGATTGGTACTGGTATTAGTACTCCTTTTGTTATCTCTTTCTAGTACGTCTAAGTGTAGTTTTGTTAATAATAATAATATTTTAATAATAATAATCTTTATTAACATTTGAAAGAAAGTACACAGAAAATAAAAACTAAATTCACTACACTCTAATCAGTACTTGTACACGTTTTGGCTCATTTAGAAATTAGGTATCTATATAGCTCGGATAAAATCTTAATGTTTACAACTCCATTTAATGTAACTATTTGTAGACTGTAAATTGCTGACATTTGTTATGTACTTATAGAGCTAACATACACATTTTAATTTAAATTTAAAAGCATATTTACACATGATAATACAGGGAGCTGACTCATACGAGTACATTAATAGTTACTTTTATGTAGTACTTAACATTTTAAGGTCTTATAATTTGACGCTCTTCGAGGAAGATGGGTATCTGAATAAATGTTATATCATTTATAGACAGATTCTTGTATGAATGTCTGTACATACATACTTGATGAACCCTCCATTTGCCTGTGCAATCAAAGTTAACATCATAATGTGCTAATACTTTAAGTAGTTTTTAGTTATTTGTTAACACATTTATATTTAAAGGCCAATAATTTTTATTACTGTTTTGTGTACAGTGTTTATAAGTTATTGTTTCCATTGACATTTATATAAATGAAAAAAAGCTTAGCTAAAATTAAGGGAGAATACAATTTCATGTGGCAAATTTATTTTTACTGTAAAAATGTACCGTGTTTGAGCTGATTTTTGTCGCGCTTACAGGAATTGAATATAAAGCCAGTTAGTGTAAAATATGATCAAGTACTTAATTATTGTTTTTTTAAACATTCGGCATGTTTCAAAAATGCCCTGCATCTAGACATTTATAAGACTGTTATAGGTAAGCCGTGGTAGCTCAGTGGGGGAACGTCGCCATCATGTTGAATACATCGCCTCATACTTATAATTATCTCAGCTAAGTATGTTATAAAATCTGGATATCTTACACAATGCCATTATAAAACTAAATTTCTGCATATTTGTTGTTTGGGCCGTATATAGTTGTGGTTGTGAGGAATTCTTACCATTGTAAGCATTGTGTGCAATTTAGCTCACTCAAACTTCGCGCGCTTTGCTCGTGATTCAAATCGAGCGCGCGAACGGAAAGGGTTGGATTGAACGGATCCTACGAGCTGCGCATACGCGCTGTTTAAAGGAACGACGGAGGAGTCGTGTAAATTGCGTCGTGGCGTGTACTAACCGCCATTGAATCCAAAAAACCTAAAAATCTTCAAAAGGATCCTATCGCGAGTTTGTATCGTTGGTTCTCGTAATCGACCGCGAAAGACCAGAAGTTACTGTAGCCGCATCAGGCACAATTGTGTAGTGCAAGACGTTGGTGCGTGAATGTGGGACTCTTTGTCTACGGATTGTCTGTGTGCCCAGCGCTGAGACAAACAAGGAAGCTGCGTGGCTCTTATAAACCCTCCACTTCGCCAGGTGAGTGAGCTTACTGTATGCCTTTCTTGCCTTGTTAGGGAGCCCTGCCAACCACATCTGTTCGGAACCCCTGGTGTCCGTCTATAGTATTTTTGTATAGGTATACTTGCCTATCGGCCTTCGGCCAACACATTTGTAATGATCTCAGACAAGTATATTATAAGTTCTGGTAATCTTACACCATGCCATTATAGGACTATAATTTTCGTAGGACTATTTATACTTCTTCAATGCACTTATTAGATTATATGGCTTGTAACTGTCCTATAAAATAGTGTACTAGTAAACTACAAGGTATTTATTTTAGTAAAAATGCTCTTAAAAATATAAATGCGCTATGCTATTATTAACAAAATAGACTCCAGAAAAGCTTATAAAAGCTTTTCTGGTTGGAGTTTTAATATTTTAACATTTTTAGTCTAAATTTACCTATTGTATTTTATTATAGGATTTCCTTGCTAGTTGGGATGCAAATTACGTGTGTAGTATGTTATATTGGATTGATATATTGCGTGTATATCATGAATAAATATATTTTCTTTTCTTTCTTTTCTTTTCCTTTCTTTTCAATGTAAAGATAACATCGTTGTTCGGAAACCTACAGTCTGATAACTAAGCAACAGTTATAAGTCAGCACTATAAAGTTCCCAAAATACACCACAGCACGTCGACATTCTTTATCTGGCATTCTGCTCTTCGACCACATACATGTTTACATATTTACTTTGATAACCTCACCGTGTTCCTCTTAAAGCATCAAATAAAATCCACAACACCCCAGCACTTATTTACTTACAAGGTATTTATAATATTTTTTAATGCAGCCATTAAGATTGTTTGTAACAAAAACTGTATTATTGTCGCCATGCGTCGTAATTATCCGGTCGCCGGCGCTTAACCGGCCGCCGCCGGTTTGAAGCTGAATATTATCACAGCATTAAAATCGTACAGTAGGGCAACGCGTTTGATGTCACGCGAAATGCTGCTTTTAAGTAGGCGTGCGGCATTTCTGTAGGGTTGTCACTATACTACAATATTTATATTTAAAGATGTATATTGGTCCAATATTTGTGTGTGTTCGTAACGTGTGTATGTAGAGTAAAAGGAGAAAAATTAAAAAATACAGAACAATATATACGACGAGTTTTATTAAAATCAAATCCAAAAAATATAAAATAGCTAGGTTAGTACAACTAATACCTAATTGTAGATGACCTTTTAATAATATGTTCAGGCCCAAAATATAAAAATATTGAGATGCTGATTCTTATAAAATCTGCAAAAGCGAAACTGAATGGTAGTTTCTACATTTAGATTCAGATGAAAATCGCGTCAGCCATCTTGAATATCGAAATGAATGATATGTTCGTAATCGACAAAAAAGACAAATTGTTTGAAGTTTTCCTGTTCCATATTTGGAGTCCAATGTTACGCTTGATGGAGTTAAACTCGTAATGGACAAGGCAACAGTCTTCCTAGGCATTAAAATTGACGCAAAATTACAATGGGGTACTTATATAAATGCACTGTCTGGGAGGCTCAGTTCTGCTGCATATGCGGTACGTAAAATAAGAGAGCTAACAGACGCTTCTATGGCGCGGTTAGTATATTTTGCATATTTCCACAGCGTAATGTCATATGGGATATTGCTATGGGGTTCAGCGGCTTATATAGAGACCATCATTATTCTACAGAAACGTGGTATTCGAGCTATATACGAAATGGGTCCCCGTGAATCTTTGAGATATTCATTTAAAGAAATTAATACATTAAGTTTGCTTTCCTTATATGTATTTAAAAATATAATGTAATTTCGTAAAAATTTACATACATTTAAGTAAAATAATGATCACCACACGTTTAATACAAGAAATACAAATAGGATAGCTGTACCTAGTTCTAGACTTGCGAAGACTAATAAGTTCCTAGGAAATTGTGTGCATTTTTACAATAAAATCCCAAAACACATAACTGAGCTCACAGAAGGCAAATACAAGTTACTATAAAAAACGTTTTAATAAAAAAGCTTACTATAAAGTTCAACATTATATAGTAGATAAAGATGCTTGGAATACTCCACTTCTGGCAAGCTGTCTCTCTGCCATCCATAAAATGTAATATTTGTAGTACCTAAGTAAAAACATTGTAAACATCTATATAAAAGAATGGCCCCGATTTTCTTGCCGCTTCTTCTCGGTAGGCTCTGTTTTGGAACGCGGCGGTAGAGTCTTTAAAGTATATTATAATGAAAAATTCAAATTCGAATATAATGAAACGTTCAAGTGCGTCTTTGATGCCTATTCAATTGAATAAATGATTTTGACTTTGACTTTGACTTTGACACCCCCAAAACCATGGAAACGATACCCATATTGATGTCATTTAAAAAATTCGCGTCCACCATTTTGTATCTCGAAATATATTGTCACATTCGTAATAGGCACCCCGGGCTATTCCACAAATCCCTTTTTTCCCTCCCAAGATTTGTGAACTTTTCTTCCATTAATTCCCATTAACGTCTGAAAGTGGAGATAATGGAGGATAATGGAGATTTGTGGACAAAAATAGTGCACTAATTCCCCTTCGGTTCTTTTTTTATTTTAATAAATAAAACTACACTCCACAGACTCCAGGGCCTTTTTTTAACTTTCAGATTTTTGACAAAATTTATAACATCCAACAAAATACATTCATGAGGAACATATATTTTTTTAAAATTTAACTCATACATATAACATTATACACTTCAAGTTATTGATACATTTTATTCTGAGTTAGTGCAAGCATTCACAACAGACCAGTGCCCGCAAACAGCACCCGTTCACGAGTTGACGCATGTGCCAGCCATCGCCTTCCTCAACCATTTCTGAGGGAAGATGGCGACCCGCCACACACGCCACCGCTTGCCAACACATTTCCGTGAGCATGTCTGCTCTGGATGCCCGCACCATCTCTTTGTCAGTTATAATTTTTTAACGCTAGCTTACATACAATTCGAAAAACTACATATATTACAACAAATGGATTAGTTAACCAGAAATAGGGGAACAAAAGGGGAAAAGAGAGGAAAAACTGAGATTTACATTTATTGTGAGCCCACGTTGCCCACTTTGCGCTGAAGCAGAGCCTCCATCACCACGCTGTTTCCCTGATTGCTATCTTCAGGTTATAGCCGTAGATGGTTTGCTCGCTCGCAACCGTCGCTTGCCTCACAAACCGTCCGATGGCATCACCCTTGTCGTCGGCGTAGTAGACAAAGGTCCTCGTGTGCCGGGAAACCGCAACGACTGCGTGCGGGACGCTCTCGTGCAGCTTCATTTTGCTTTTAGTTTTAATCACCGCGACTGACTCGTACGTCAGTCCCTGCACCTCGTGAATGGTAAGGGTGCGTAATCCTTCGCCCTTTCCATAGCCCTGGCTGGTCAGGGTCTCCTTTTCCTCCAGTGTGTGTGAGTGTGGACCAAGAAGAGGGTGTTTGGAAGGGATTTGGGGATTTTCGCTCCCGTGTAGCTATCAAGGCGCAGGGACCTTATACTGGGAGCCGAGGAATATATAGCGGAGTATATTTCCCTCAGCGCATACGCAACATCCATTAGGTTCCGGTGCGTGCACAAGAACTCCTGGCTGATGTTCGTAACCAGGTTAGGGCGGTTATACCTTAGATCGAACAGGTTCTCCTTGTCTATGTAAGGTAATTGGTTGACGTCTCCGATGAGGACAATTTCGCTAGCTCCAGATAGCCTAGAAGCCATTACTATGGCCCCAAAATGGCTGATGAGAGCCTCGTCCACCATCAGGCGGATGTAGCTCTCATTCTTTTTGTAATGTTGCAGCTTGCGGGGATCGAACCTGCAAGGGCAATGCTTACATTACGGATCCCACGCGCCGGCTGCGCGTGAGATTGGGTGTACTCGGCTAGCTATGGTCGGAGGCTTCCTAGCGGTGGAGGTGAAATTAAATACGGATCACTTTCCACTTGGCCGTGTGCTTTATTTACTTACAATGGTACTTTATACATAAAGGGGGTTTTACCCCAGGTTACAGAGGTTACGGTCGGAACGCGGGGAGGGCTCCCTCTGACGGGGCTGTCCGTCCTAGTCTATCGTGAAGTTTTATTATCTGGCGAGGGGCCGTGCTGCCCGGTAGCCCCCAGGCCGCAACAGTGGTTTCCCTACCGGACCGCGGAACCCTGAGTGCTGCTCGGTAACCCCCGAGCCGCAGCTGCAAAGCTCCACGAGAGCGACTTGGTCTGCTTGCCTTCTCACTGGTGAGGGTGCGAATCGGTACCCCAGTCCGCACAACCTTTCAGTTCGAGCGCTCGCAGACGAATGCTGCTGTTTTTTTTTTTTTTTTTTTTTTTTCAGAACGGACTAATGCTGTTTGCCTCTACCGGCATTTACAGCGTCACCGGACGGTTGGCGAGCGCAGATGGCACTCAGCCAGATGCGGGCGCAGAGGGCGCACCGCCTAAGGCGAGCGTTGAAGACGCTTCGCCGCAAGGAGAGGAGTAGGCGACTTGCTCAAGGGCACCACTAGGGTACGGACCTCGGCTTGGGCCGTCGCCAGGAGAGAGGGGAGTAGGAGAGAATCGCCCCGGTACATAAGTGTACCGTTGAAAGTGGGCCCTATGAATTTTAACTCTACGACTATTTGGAGAGAATCTAACCAAGACATAACTTTTGCCTCGAGCTCGCCGGCGAGCTCGGTGTTTGACTGTGTTTACCACTAAATCATAACCTTGTGTACCTCGCCTCCTCCCATTTCCGCGACATGGGTCCACACCGCGACCAGGATCGTCGCGTTGTGCACTCATGACTGTACTTTGGGTGGGGCTACAATAAGAATGTGTAATACAGCCCTGGTCGGGTCTACAACCATTACCGGGGTTCCCTTGGGACGACGCTAAAGCTGCCGAAGTAACGGCTGCGATGGGGTCGTCCGGGTCACCCAAAATATGCCTTGGACGGCGACGGGGGGGAAGGAAGTGGGGATCGGTTATGTCAGTGGAGTAGTTCGCCGCTTCGACCACGAGGGGATTCGAGTGGTGGGGAGCTTTGTCGAAGTGGCGGCGGGAGCAGTCTTTCATATACTGCGTAATAGAGGGGAGGGTGAAATCGCAGTGCAGTTCGGCGTTCCGCAAGTACCACGGAGCGCCCACTGCCCTGCGCATAAAGCGATTTTGAATCACTTGAAGTTTGTGGAGGTCGTGTTTCTGAGCATGGGCGAACGCTACAGATGCGTAAGTCATGATTGGGCGGATGCAAAGTTTGTAAAGAGTCGTCTTATTTCTAAGAGACATTTTACTGTTTTTGCCTATGAGGGGATTAAGACGACCCATAATGAAGGCCGCCCTATTGCGAACAATCTGAATGTGTTTCGCGAAAGTGAGTTGGCGATCAAGAGTGACGCCCAGGTATTTGGCAGATTTAGCCCATGGGATGGGTTCGCCGAATAGGACTATGGGTGACGGCATGAGATTCCGCCGGGTCTCAGTGAAGTACACTGCTGCACTTTTGCTAGGATTTACTGCAATCCGCCATTTACGAAACCATGCACCGATTACGGTGATGGCTCGTTGGATGGCGCATCTCTGCCTGACCTTGAACCAGCCAGTAGAGTAGATTGCAGTATCATCCGCAAACTGAGCGATCTGAACATTAGGTTCAGATCGTGGGATGTCGCTGGTGTACAGCGAGAAGAGAATGGGTGAGAGTACAGAGCCCTGAGGGACACCTGCGTGAATGGGATGCGGGGAGGAGAGCGTTCCCTCGGTGCGATAGCTAAACGTTCGATCCCTGAGAAAGTCTTGTAAGATGACTACAAGACGGTCTGGCATACCCAGTTGGTACAGCTTGAATATCAAGCCGTTGTGCCAGACTTTGTCGAACGCTTTCGCTACGTCGAGGAAGTCCCTTGGGGCTTTGGTTTCTTATTGAAACCGCCTAGGATGTGCTCCGTTACGCGGTGCACTTGTTGGACGCAGGAGTGTTTGGCTCTAAAACCAAATTGCTCATCGGGAAGGAGGTTATTGGACCTAACGTGGGACCAGAGTCGGTTCACAATGAGCCGCTCGTAAATCTTCCCCAGAGAGCTGAGGAGACTTATGGGACGGTAGCTGGAGAGCTCGGCTGCCGGTTTGCCTGGTTTGTGAATACCAATGACAATGGCATGCTTCCAAGTGTCTGGGAAGGAGCAGTTGCTCATAGCCGCATTGAAGATGCTAACTAAGAGATGGACTAGTGGGACTGAGAAGTGTTTAATCACCTTGTTGCTGATACCATCAGCCCCAGGGGATTTACGGGTCTTGAGGCTCTTGATCAGAGACACAACCTCGGATGATTTTACCGGTGGGAGGAGTGGGAGGTCAGAGATGGACATAGAGCTTTTACGTTCGACTTCAGATTCCACCGAATCGAGGTGTTTCTGGTCGACGTGATCTACATTTAGAGTACACTGAGCCTCAAGGCTATCAGCTAAACACTCGGCTTTGTCTTCGTCAAGGAACGCTATGGAGAGGGGAGGTGGCCTAATGAGTGGAGGCATTGTCTGTTGTCCGTCAGATTTCAGAGTTCGAGCCAACTGCCAGTATGCCTGGTGAGTTGGCTCAATCTCTGACAGTTTGTCGTCCCACCTTTGATCACGCAGCTCACTCATGCGTTTCCTTACAGCACGCTGTAAATAGCGCATGGTGGCTTTGTTCTCTGGGGTTGGCATCGAGTCATACGCCCTAGTGGCGGCGTTCTTAGCTGTCAGTAACCTCCTCGCACCCTCGGGCAGTTCAAAGCGGCGACCATCCGCCACTTGGACCTGCTTTGAGGATTCACCTACTGCGGTGCGGAGGTGGTCACTGAGAGCCTCGATCGCAATTGACACGTCTTCTACTGTCTGTATGTCATCGGGGATTCTATCGAGAGCGGGTGAACTGATAGCTTGGAGGGATTCCCCCAGTTGCTTCCAGTTCACTACCGTTCTAGTGATAGGGGTTATGTCCGTCGGGTCGGGGCCTAATTTCAACAATACAGGGCGGTGGTCTGAAGTCAGTTCGTGTAACACTTCTATAGAGCGCAACCGGAGGGTGACGTTCTTGAGAAGTGCTATGTCAAGTATGTCTGGTCGTTGGTTGTCAACATAGGGATATCTTGTGGGCTCCAGAGGGGAGAGAATATCAAAGTTTAAGTGGCTGACCAAGCCTTCAAGGATTTTACCATTACTATTGTTACTAGTACAGTTCCATATGACATGTTTACTGTTGAAGTCGCCGATCAGAAGGACGGAGCTTCCTAGAGAGAAGAGGGCTTCCAAGTCTGTCTGTAATAGTTCTTTACCAGAGGGGATGCTGCTGTTTACTGTCGCGAGTGGCTTATATAGCTCTGTGGCGAGTCG